>CM033645.1:102652970-103160333 GCA_019512145.1 Engystomops pustulosus
TAGGATATGCCGGGTGAGGGGAATGTAAACAGATGCGCAAGAAGCGCATGATGCGCATGGAGCTGGCGCTCCGCTGCCAGGCGAGCTTTCGCAAATCCAAGCCCCTGTCTCTAGGCTACTCCCCAAACAGCACTTTTGTATAAGATCAAGTGTAGTAGCGTTCTTATAAGTTTAGGATATGGCGGGTGAGGGGAATGTAAACAGATGCGCAAGAAGCGCTGAAATAATATCCCTAAATGGTAAAAGTTTGCAAGTATATTTTGTGGATTACACAGCAGGGTGGCGACAAAGTTAACAACTTTGATGTGGAATGCCCTGTAATAGCTCTTGGGCGGTGTGCCTTTTATCGCCTAGGCTCAGCAGTTTCAGCACCGCCTGCTGTCGCTTAGCGACGGCACTGCTGCTGTGCCTAGAGCTACCGACTGATGGCGCCATGCCCACGGATGGTAATTCAGAACCCCGCGGATCAATGAACATTCTTAGTTTCTCATCTTTCCTTTAATATAGTTATGACGCGTGCCTACTAACTTTTTAAAGTTTTATTGTCTGGTTTGTTCAATTTCATGTGATTCTAATGTCACTCCTATGGCAGTGGTGGCGGAACTTGGCCACTGGTGCCAGAGGTGGCACTCAGGGAGCCATTCTGTGGGCACTGCAGGAAGAGTTCACTAAATAGGGACAAATCCACTGCAGTCCCAGGCAATAAGAGTTGTTGCGATCAGACACTATTTTAAAGCAACTTCATGCCTGTTTGGAGAACTGCGGAAAAGTGAGAGGAGAGTGACAGAACTGCATTATCTTGGAGGTCACCCTGTTGATTGTTTGATATGGTAATTATGCCTAGGTGTACCCATTGCTCACATTATGTATCTATGAATATGTTGTTTATCCTGGGGATCTTGTAAGCCTCACTGCAGTACCGCCTTACTCCTTCTATGTCGTGCTTGTTACAACTAATTATACTCCATCATGCATGCTACTTTGTTCTTTTAAATTGTTCCTATGTTGTGTGCCTATGGACTTTGTGTTGATTGTGTTGTGGATGAGACTGATAAAGAATATTTTTATTATAAGCTTACATCTGTCCTGAATTACTTTTTGTTTATTTTTTTTCTGTGATACATGTATGTTGAGTGGGGATAGGTTACGATACGCTGTTGTCGACTTATCCCCTACTCTCCACTACATTGGATTAATTATTTTTACAATTGGAAATGAGTTTGCATAGTGTTTAATGACTTATCCATACTCATCATTTATTAGTACGCTCTCCTGATTAACATGAAAGAGATGGGCTCCCATCTCTTCTGTATTTCTGAAAAAGGGTTGATTTTTCAGATTTCTGATTTCAAGAAAAAGGTCAGGGTAGTCAAAGGAAAAATAGAGGACAAACTAAGGTCTTTGACTACATTATGCCCCAAGTTTTGATATGCTTGTGAAAAATCCATCGTTGGAGGGGAGGGCAGCAGGAAGGAGTGGACAGGTGAGGAGAGATCAGCTCCCGACACCAAAAACTCCTTGAATAAACAGCTACAAAAGCCATCTTACCTCAGCGAAATGTGAAATACGGCAACCAGGTCCTAAAGACAAGATGTACCCAAAATCAAGCTCCCAGCAACAAGCATTTAGACAAATTCTTGAAAAGAAAGCTGTATACCCGCCCCCACAACAATGAGACTAATGACGAGGCTGGAAGAGGTCAGACTAAGAAAGCGGGAGGTGAGTGATCTCGAAGCGGGAGGAGGAAGAAGCAATTGCCTCGGTGACACGGAATTTTATAAAGAAGACCTATATCAAGGCTCTCAACCCCATAGCGAGAAAGAACTGGCAGACATTAAGGCGGGACATCCGCATATTGGCACGCAGGTTGAAGAGCTGGAGAAGCAGACAAGGGCCATATTGGAACTATGTGGGGAAGCAGTCTGCAGTAAAACTAGAGAAACAACAAAGGTCCAGCTCACATGCAGCAGCAGCTGTGGGTCGAGGGGACCGGAAACGCAGCCGTAGAAAGATGACGCGAAGAGAGATCCCCGAGGATATCCTGCATGACAGCCCTACCAGTGCGCTTCACACAAAACCCGTCAAACAGATCCTCGCGGATGTTATATGCCAGCATGACTTAGATACACTGCGCGGCTCATATTCATAAAAGGAGCAAAGGAGTGCGACAGAATTAAAGTATGCAGAAAAATATATCTCCATTTACAAGACCTAGCACCATCTACATTGGCGAAAAGGAGGCTAATGAAGCCACTTATAGAGGAACTGCAGCAATCGAAACCTGCAATTTCGAGGCTGTACCCTTTGGCATCTAACTAAACAAAAACGGCAACAGATATGTGATTCGCCCACCAACAACTCAAGCGGCATGGGACCAGCCTAAATACAAGTGCCCTCCTGGATGCCGATCCAAGAAGATACAACCCTTCTATTCTACAAGAATAGGACAATTGCAAAGTAACGAACAGCACAAAGAAGAAGAGCATAAGAATAACCAGAATAGACGGTTGAAAGGGATAAAAGATATATAATCACCCTAGATTATATAAAAAACAAGTAGAAGTAAGGTGATTAGACCAGGATGTTTTCTAAATATTTGGACGATTTCTATCAAAATGCTAATGTTTATGTCACCCCCCTACGGAAGTGCAGTGGCTCGTGAACACACTGCCAGAATTTTGAGTTATTTAAAGAGGGCCTATGCTTGTTAGGGGTGATATTAATGTTGCATGACCCATTATAGACACCAAAGGCCAGTCCCACATATCATACAAACAACTAGCGACCTTAAGAGAAGAACTTAGACAGATACACTGGTTGATGCATGGAGATTAATGAAACCTCGATAAAAGACTATACATTCTTTTTCAGTGACACACCAGTCATACCACAGACTGGATTATATTTTCATTTTAAAACCCAACAAATAGAATGGGTCAAATCCGACTCAAATAGGCGCATTTTACACCAGGACCATTGCACGCCAGAATGGAGATTGGCATCCCGTCTCTCCCAACCAGACTGGGCATGGATTTTAAATACTACATTACGGAAGATCCAAACACATATAAACACGGTCAGGGACAAATTACAAGAATATCACACTCACCAACAGAGAATATCTTACAATCCCATACATCTGGGAAGCACAAAAACATGGCAAGAGGAGAGTTTATCTCATAGCAACATATCCAGAGAAGACGCACAGATTACTCAATGAATGTGAACCGTATTTCCGATTAGAAGCAACACATAAATAGAATAAAGCTGAATCTGTTTTCAGAGCTTAAGACATGGAATTAAGGTTAAAAACTTGCTAAATATACGCTATGCAAAAATTGCTGCAAATCTCTAAGAGTAAACTTATGCACACGGGAAATAGGGGAAGGAGAAACAGATAATGTCAGCATTAATAAAAAGCAAAAGGAAAAAAACATATATACATATCATGTCATCAGCAACTGAAAAGATTGCTGCTGATTCCACAAATCTATATGACCTCTACAACCTACCGTATCAACAGAACAGACCCACATAACATTAGAACCTTTAGATAGACTAGATCTCCCAACATTAAAAGAGACGACATAATCGATTCTGCAGGCCATTCTCACAAGCAGATTAAATACAGTTTAAGTAGCATCACCATAGAGAAAGACAGGGCCCCGACTGTCTACCGATAATCTATTACAAGAAGCTAAAAGAGAATATTGTATCACAATTCACAGACCTTTGTAACGCCCTATTCACAGGAGGCAAACTCCCCACATACATGGAAGCACATATACAATTATCCCCAAAGAAGGAAAGGACCCAAAGTATGCAGTAGTTATAGTTCCATTTCATTATAAATGCGAACATGAAAGGTGGGCCAAAGTCATTGCCAAAAGAATAAGCCACAATATGCAAAAATAATTACAAAAGAACAAACTGGATATGTGTTGCAGGACGACAAGGGAGAGATAACAACGGTTTAGAGTAATTAGATGGGGGAATATGCTAGAAAACTCCACATGTACTACATAAATAGATAAAAATGTCCAGGGACATGCTGGAGATGCCAGGATTCAAACAGTGATATATATCATTTATGGTGGACCTGTCCTGCAATACAAAACATATTGGCAATCCATTGTATGGAAATTAACCAAATCTGTCTACCATTACTGAAATAGACCCAAAAAACTTATACTACTGTGATCCCAAACCATGCTCTACACACCAAGAGTAGATAACCTCCCAAACGTTTTTTAAAACAACAGCTAATCCCACAACTCTGGATGTCCCCAAATCCCCCTACCAAACAAATGTGGTTTCAGAAGGTGGAAGAAATTTACCGAATGGAAGAGTTGATACACTGGGAGATCGGTAAAAGAGAGAAATTTCTTAAGATCTGGGACCCATGGAGAAAATACATGTCTAAAAGACAATGAAATATAGTACACTCCCATCAGGGAAAGTTGGAAATATGAAAAAGGTTACCACTTAGACGATACAAAAACTCACTCATAAATGTAAATCACAGGGTTAATTGCCAACAAAGGATGTGCTATTCTCTTAAGCCCCCCCCCCTCTTCTCTTCTCCCACAATTCTGTCCTGTCTGTGTGTAGTGTATAATTTAAGTATTTTATAGAAGTTTTAGAATAAGCTTATATATTTGTACCATTTAAGTAGGCCTACCATAAAGACCACGATATAAGGAAGGAATTTATTATATGGCTATTCTTTACTATATTAACAATGTTACTGTCAAAATACAGTTATACATGCACCTTGGTTGTACACAAACAAACGATACTGTGACTGTTTTTAGCTTTTGTAAAATAATAAAAAGAGTTTGAAAACAAAAATCCATTTGTCCTCACTCTAGAGGATGCCCTGTTCCAATTGCCCCTGCTGTTTTAATGTGGAATCTTAGTGATACTTTTAGGATCAAGTGATCCTCTGGACCACCGCGGGAGATGGAACTAGCCAACACCTGGGACCAGAGTCTTAGCGGCACCTGGTATTCACCAGAGCCTGCCGCAATGCGGGTTGGACTTGCTGTGGCAGGATACCACTAGGTTGTCCCAGGTGCGACTAGCCCACGTGTGCAGCCGAGGTCGAGGTACCTTAGCGGATGACAATCTCGATAGTCAGGGTCAGGCACAGGGTCAGGGCAGGCGGCGCAGAGTGCAACGTCCAGGTTCACAGTCCGGGGTCGCAACGGAGGTCCAGGCAGGATGGGACAGGACAACAGGCACACGGAAAACGACAACACGGAGGACTTAGGTAACATGGCAACAAAGGACTCAGGAGCGGGGACACACGAAGCAGGAATACTCGCTGGAAGCTTTCTTAAGGCCTATGAGGCACAAAGATCCGGACGTGGACACAGGAAGAGGCAGGATTCTTAAAGGGAGGTTGTTCAGCCAGTGCACCAATTAGCGGTGCGTTGGCCCTTTAAATTTCCGGTAGGAGCCGCATGCGCGCCTAGGATGCGGGGACGCGCGATGTACGGCAGTCCAGGAAAGGGCAGGAGCCAGGAGAGGTGAGTGAGGAGACCGGGCTGCAGCGGGAGCCACCCGTGACAGATACTATGAAATCTAGGACATCGAGATTTCCCCATGATATTAGCATGACATGTCGTAACCTACATTTGCATCACACCCTGTATTCTACTACCAATTTTTAAAGGACTTAATGGTAAATGTCTCACTTGTAACATTAGTAGGTATTTTCCCTGTTGTTGTATGGACAGGCTTCTGCATTAAAGTACCGTTTACTCTGGAAACCCCCAACCATGTTTGTTCTCTATGTTGAAAAAATTGACTATTTATGAATTTGTCTCTAAAGGAACGCCTCTTCAATAGGACTGTGCAGTTAGGTGCTTTTCAACCAAACATTATTCCTATTTTTTCCAAAAGATTTTGTAAATGCGTCCATCAATACTTTGTCCGGATAGCCCTCTGGACGAAATTTTCTATGGAGGGTAATTAGTCTGTTACAGAAGTGTTTGAGATCCGAATACTTCCGGCCCAGTCTGAGTAATTGGCCATTAAGGGAGCATCATTTTAGTGACTTCAGTTACTCTGTTTTTCACCTCAGAAATGTATTAGATACTATGCTTTACATAGACTTCAGTATTCACTGACTATCCATGCCCTTTAGAAATGCTAATTTGGACTCAGTGTTCTCCCATATAAATTTTGAGACCTAAGGTTATGGTTCAGAAGCAAAAATGGCGGTTTGCCTCTCCAAACCAGCATCAATGTATCTAGGGCAACTTTTGATATTTGCCACTAGCCTTCTCTGAGAACAAAATAGTTTCTTCCCACCAATACAGCATAGGAGCATAGGTTGGAGCAGAATGCCATTGCATTGCTATGCCCTGAGCTGGTGTTAGTACCGGTTGTGAAACAGGAAGGAAGTACATTTTGGTCAAGCAAAGTTTCTTGGTAGCAAGAATGAACGTATTATGCAGCCCCTTAGTACAGACACAGTATTCAAGGGGATTGAGGAGTAAAGCAGTTCCACATTGTCAAGACTGCTCCCCTCTAGCTTTTGAAGTAGTTTTGGGGTTGTCTTTAGTATATAAGGGTGGGAAATTAAACATTCAAGTAACACATTGTCCAGGTACATTCTCATATTTTGAGCAGAATACCCACCCAGGAAACTATAGATTTCCTTTTCAGTGGGCTAAGCCCAATGGACTTTTGGAGCTTGTAGAAAATTGCTGTTACTGGGGGTGTTCATTGTGTTAGACGCCGTGCGTCACACGGCGGGCCTGCTGTTAAGCACGTGGAGGGTCCAAATCGGTACACATGGCCCTTACATGCCGCAGTCATTGCGTGACCACGTCAGTAAGGGGTTAAAACCCTGTGATCAGAGGAATGTAATACCGTCTGCGGGTGTTGGCTATAATATACAGCGACACCAACAGTTTCTGGAACTGCGCTGTTCGGCAGCTGTCACCAGAAGCAGCGGCGTAGATATACGTCATGATGCGGCATTCCTGAGCCCATGAATGGTGCCCCGTTAATGGCGTTAAGGGGTGTTAAAATCCAATTGTCACAAAGACCAAAAAATTTTGGTGAGGTACAATTATCAAATGTACAGTTTG
Source organism: Engystomops pustulosus (assembly GCA_019512145.1). Classification (NCBI taxonomy): domain Eukaryota; kingdom Metazoa; phylum Chordata; class Amphibia; order Anura; family Leptodactylidae; genus Engystomops; species Engystomops pustulosus. Next base: position 102,660,074 of record CM033645.1, read on the forward strand.
ACCTTACATACAAATTAACTTAAGGAGAAACCAACCAAACGATAGTATTAGACAGAAAATATCCGCTCACTCACGTTAAGTTCCCTGCCGGGTGGAATCAAAAGTCTCGTAAAGCCCCCGATGCAATGAATTAGACAGTCCTGTCAGATGACTGGGAGTGCCAGACAATAAACAGAAGGAAAGGTATTCCAGCACACGATGAATCTTCTTTAAAATATAGAGTTTTATTCCAGTCATTAACGCATCAACGCAGGCTCACAACTTGCATAACGACCATATGCAGATCTACGATAGTCATTATTCATGATCATCGAAACCTCTGCAGGGGTGGCGGTGGGCAAGGAACAGAGGAAAGAAAAGCACTGGTGGGAATTCTTTAGAGTATCGCACATTATGGTTTCAGGGGGTTGTTACAGTAAGAAGGAGTTCTCAGGGGAGGAGGTGGGGGTAAGAGTAGCGGTTGTGAGTTTATAGCTAAGGTACATTATTTCTAAGCAATTTCCAGAGCACTCTGAGAACAATAACAACGGTTAGTTAGCACTTCTTACACTCAAACCCTCAAAGGCTACATATGTTCCTGTGGTTAGTTGGAATGTCAGGGACTTTCACACCCACGAAAAAGCTTGGCAGTTTTTTCAAATATCTCTTAAGACAACATCCAAGTATCTATGTTTACATGAAACTCAAGTCTACAGGAACGGCTGCTATGTCTCAGATACATAAGATGTGGATGGGATATGAGTCACGCAACTCACTCCTCATACACAAGAGGGGTCAGGATTTAGTACATAGGAATGTGCCCTCAGTGTATGGATAATTTTTTGATTGTTTTTTTAATTTATGTGTACATTTTAAAAATAATAAAGAATCAATTGATTTATATAAACTAAATCGATATGAGCCTTCTTTTGACCTGAGTTTGTGACCTTTTTTAATGGCTAGAAGAACCCACTCTCATGAGTTTCTAAATACAGATTACAGGCAGTCCGGGTTACATACGCAGAAGGTCTGTAGGTCTTGTTCTTAAGTTGAATTTGGAGTAGTCGGAACTGTATATTTTCTCATTGTAATCCCAGCCAGAAACTTTTTTGGTCTCGTGGACAATTGGATTTTAAAATGTTGGGTTGTCATAAGAATCAAGATTAACAATAAAGCTTCATTACAGACACCTTTGATAACTGTTACAGTTGTTTATTCTAGCCTAGGACTAAAGTACAATAAATTGCCAATATCCAGAGGTCCGTTGTAACTAGGGTCGTTTATGTAAGTCGAGTGTTCTAAGAGGGGACCGCCGATGAGAAACAGAGGGTTGGACAAACTTATTACTGATGCATGATGGCATGAAAATACTTTTTAAATTAATAAATCTTTTAAAAATATGTTACAGATTGATTTCACTGCCTTGTGTTTCTATTTTAATTTGCATTTGAAAAATTATGGCAATTTTCCTTAGTGTAATATTCGCAGCAAAAAGAAAGCTCTGCACATTTTCACCTCATCATAACTGTAAATTTTGTTCTGGCAGTTCTAAAAGCAATGTCCTCAAATACCTTGGTGAAACTGGCTAAGGATATATCAGTTTCTTATTAAAGTGCTGGTGCAAAAAAAATCAGATTTCCTTTTTCTTTATTTACTGCTGTGACTCCTATTACTAGGATTATGATCACAGAACACAACTGTTAGGAACCATTTGGATTTTTTTCCTTAACATAAATCTAAAAAAAATATTCAAACTAAAATAACAATAACATTTTTTGTTGCCCATGGTTAGTGTATCTGTTTTTTTGATGAAAAAGTAAGGAGCTGTAGTCTCTACCTAACCTAGCAATCAGTGATATAATATTTCACTTGGGTACAACAAAGACATGAACATGTCTCAGACAGAAGGTGCTGTATTGGCTCAATGGATTCATGTTCATGAAAAAGTAAAAAACATTAAAAAAGTCACAACTAGAACATAACATGTCAAACCCAATGCAGTAACCAACACCTGCTTGCCAAAAAAATATATATTTTCTTGTGATACCCCTTCCTTTAAGATGAGTATTTCTTACATTGCATATTCCAAAAGCCATAAAACAAGTTTCCTTTAAGTGAGCACACGTTCATGGGTACATTTTGTACTGTATTTGTATTCAGTAACTGTTTAGCACTTTAGTAAAGCTGAAAAACTGCAGCATGAATTTTATTTTTAATCTAGTCTTCACTATGTGAGAAAAGTAAAATGTTAGATTTAACAGTAAATCTTTTTTGTCCTTACGAAATAATCTTTGCACTGCTTTTCTCTAAGCAATTTTTTTTTACAGCAAATGTATCATATGGAAGAATTTATTTTTGCAACACAATTAACATATTCAGTTGCAAAATTTAGAAATACTTTGCACTATGATTAGCTTTAATTATTTTCACATGCGTGAATTGATAAATATTTTCATAATTTGTTTGGTTCAGAATTTATTTTAGCTTGTATTCTAACAAGGGTGGATTAAGGGTACCATGGGCACTGGTCTTTAAAAGGTGGGGTCCCTTACATCCCACAATTTACATTGCTTAAAAAAAACATAAGACTGCGTTCAAACACCGCATTGAATTTCATTTTGAAATCATTTAACCCATTAATGACATGTGATGTATCTATCCAATGTACAACTGTTGTGGATGTAATGGATAGGGCTCACGGGCTGAGCCCTCTCCATACATGGTGAGTGTTTCCTGCCATATTGCGCAAACACCCACTGGTAAAACCCTCAATTGCCATTGACAAAGCTGATGAATGTTGCTATTCGAAGCTTGGGTTTTTGTAATACTGAGGGCTTATAGCAGCTTATAATTAGTTGCAATGTGCCAGTAGCTGTAGCAATGATCAGTAAAATCCCCATACTTTAGTATGACAGTATTGGTAGGTTCAATCAGACTTCCTAGGGATAATGTACAACTGGGGAGTGAAAAATGTTAAAAACTGAATAAATAATTTCCATAGAACTCAGATAAACAGTAAAAATATAACAAGTATGTATCACCATGTCCTAAATGTCCGATTTATCAAGATATAAATAAGGTTTTCTCTGTATTTAACCCTATAAACAAAAATACAGCCAAAAGCCAAAAATGCCATTTTGCCAATTTTGCAACATCAAATTTTTTTATAAAAAGTGATCAAAAGGCTGTGCAGTCTCAAAATAGCAGCATTGAAAATGCTCACAAAAAGTGACACCACACAACTCTGTACCCGAAGAATGAAAAAAGTTAAAAATAAAAAGTTATTGGTTGCAGAAGATGGCAAAATAAGAATACATTTTTTTTGGGGGAAATGAAAACATTATGAAAACATCATAAACCTATATAAATTTGGTATCACAATGATTGTACCATCCGAAAGAATAAAAAAACATGTCATTAGGGTAGCCAGTGAATGCCGTAAAATCCAAATGTAGTGGATCCACTGGCCACCGCGGACAATAACGTAAGCCAACACCTGAGACCAGAGTCTAGGGTGGACCCGGTTTCACCAGAGCCCACTGCAAAAGCAGGTTGGACTAGTTGCGGCATGGGTACCATCAGGTAATTCGACAGGCACGACTTTGTCTACGGTGGGGGCCAAGGCGTAGTGCATAAAAGTAAGACAAACTTGTGTTGGGGACAGGCAGGAGGTTGAGACAGCAAGCACATGATCAGAGTCAAGGAAGTAGTTGTAGGTCAGGACAGGCAGCATGGGATCGGAGTCAGGAACAGAATCAAAATCACAACGGGAATCAGGATAATCGCAACGGTATGGAACAAAGCTTTCTTTAGGCATAGACACAAAGATCAGCACAGAGGGCGCAAGGAAGATGTTGAGCACTGAGATCTGAGGTTGTCAGGTGGCAGGTGCCAGTGGTAATTAGCGGTGCGCTGGCTTAAATGTGGATGGCGCGCGCGCACACCCTAGGAGGCGGGTAAGGCGGACTGAAGCAAAGAGACGTCGCTAGAGCCCGGCTCTGTGAGTGAGGCTGCTGGCCCGGAACATGGGTTAAAAAAAGTAATAGATTTTTGAATGTAGCAGTGAAAAATTTAAACTCATAAATGAAAAAGGACTTTGTTGTAATTGTTAATACATATGCGAACGGCCAAGCTCCCCTGTGACCTTGATTTATTTTTCAAAATACAATTAAAATGAGTGTGTAATGCTACCTTATGGTGCTGTTAAAACATTGTTAAAGGAATGTCAGATCTTGTGCAGATTTTATTTGGTTAAAATCAATCTTTTGTGGCAAATCCACATAATAGTATGTCTAAAGCAACAGTGTTGTATTTTGACATATAGTTATATCGGTGACAGATGAAGGCTTTTTTAGATTACTGTCAATGCATTTAGGCTACATTCACATGCCGTATGGGGGAGTATACAGCTGAGTTATATGTGGCCAATATACGTCCCCCATAGACGCCAATGGGCGTGCGGCGCCCTACCAGAGCGAGTCCGGTGCAGCACACATGTGGCACCGTACCGCTCCGCACCCCATGAAAAGATTGGATATGTCTATCTTTTTACAGCATAGGGCGCCGTACGCCCATAATCCCAATGGGGAGGGGTGGGTGAGCAGCGCCACCTCCTCCACCTCACCCCGCGCACTGCCGTGTGCCGCCGTGCTACGGTATGGCAGGCAACAGCAGTGTGAAACCAGCGCTTACATGTTAAGGAGAAAAGTTTTGTTCCGCTCTCACAAAAAATAGCACATAAATGTCTACAATGTCCCCAAATGGTAACAAGAAAATGTACATGTCCCACACAAGATGCCACTTTACACAGTTCCATACACTGAAAAAAAAAGTATTTCCTTCAGAATGTGGCAAACAAGTAATTTTTCTTTGCACATAACAGTTACATTTTTTTATTTATTTTAGTGATTATTAAAAAAATTAAACCTATATAAATTTGGTTTAATTAAAGAGACAGCTCAATTAGAGCACACAGCAAAGCTCCAAGAACAGAAGCCTCAATAATATGGCATAAATGCATTTTTGTTTTTTGCATCAATTTATCACATCGTTACTTCCAAATAAATGGATACAAATACAAAAGAGACTAGGAAGAACAAATTGCTACACAGAAAACAAGCTTTAGAAAGTACACTTTATAACAGATGTTTGGGTTTTGGAAGCTGAGAGTGAAACACGAAAACAAAAAATGGTTTAAGGGTTAAACTTTATCAAACATAACATTCTTTCATATATGTTTTCATACTAAAATTTATTTAATTTTTAAAGATGGTATATATGTTATACTTGCTTATGAAAAGTTAAGGAAAATACAAAGTACACATGTGAAAGAGGATGTACTTTTATGCAATCGCACGGGAGAATGAACTGAAAATGTCTGCTTAGTATAAAAGTACATGATTAATGATTTGGAATTTTTTATGATGGATGTGGAAGGCCATTTTACTTAAATGATCCAATTAGGAGCAGCAATTAGTCTGAAATGAAATTTAAAATGACATGCATGCAGTAAATGTTCAAATATTGCACTTTGGTTGAACATTGATCTATGGGTCTGATATTTCAGGGAAATGGCATGTTTATGAGGAAACAGGTGCACTGAAGCATTCAGTTATGGACTTGACCTTTATGCCGCACATTGATAACATTTCCACACAAAAAGAAAAAAATATTTTTACTTTTACAAACTGACATTTCCACTATCACACACTTGCCTTTCTTTTCTCCAGTGTGATTTCAGGAAATGTTTAAAGAGGCCAAAACTAATTTATTTCAAGAAAATCAATAATATAAGCTGATACCAATGTTAATCATGTATGAATTTATTTTTATAAATGAATAGTATAGGGTTGATAATTTGAAAAGATTTTACCAGAGCTACCACAAATTTCTTATTATGATTAACAGGATTATCTTGAAGCAAAGTTACACGTATCAACTAATTTAGCAGCTCTTGTATTGTGTATTTGCCCTTCCATTTCCTGAACATCTATTTTGATGCTTTAGAAGTGATGGCAAACCTTTTAGAGACCGAGTGCCCAAACTTCAACAAAGAAATGCTATTTTATCGCAAAAGTGCCAATACAGAAATTGAAATGTGATTTATACTCCTTCTCTGTCACAGTTTATTGATACCAGCACCTGAGGACACCAATAAAGCAGAAAAAGTCCAGGTAGAGCTGTCACTTTAAAATACCTCTGTGCACAGCAAGTCTGGCTGTCTGTTACTGCAGAGAGTACCTGGATCATCTTGGTGATGGCGAGTGCCCACAGAAGGGCTCGAGTGCCCCCTCTGGCAAAGCGCCAGCATAGGTTAGCCATCAGCTATGTAGGATGATAGTTTTAAAGCAAGAATAGAGTACTTCCTTAAGAACATTTTCTGATCTGTTAATATCAATGATTTTGAAGTACAGAAAGAAGCCTTCTTAAGTTGACACTATAGCACTTACTAACCACTACTATATGGTCCCGTTTTTAAAGTGTACTTCTTTAAAAATGTTTTGGGTTATAGGACTGGTTGACTACTGCCAATTTAGAATTCTACACTTCGGCATCAGGATCGGTAGTTTTGGGGCTGCTTCAGGGAGCAGGATGGCAGAATCTTGGGCACTCGAGTGGAGAAAAATCAGGTTGATTCACAACATTGCCTTTTATAAGTATCCCCAAAGTGGTATCTTTGGCAAACTTTCTCCCATCATTGCCCAATTCAAGTTTGCCAGATTTCCATTACATTCGACATGGTGCAACTATTTGCTTATATGGTTGTGTGGTCTGAGTAGTCAGTGCTCCTCACAAGTGGTAATGGTACCTGGTTACCCAGTTAGCTTATTTGGTTCATCACTTTAGCTAGGGGTTGCTCCTCATTTATTGCTAGGGATCTCTCTCTGTATTAGCATTCTGGTTCAAGGCCCAATCAGTCCAGGATGTGACTGGCCATTTTTTAGGCAAGACTAAAAGGGTTTTGAAAGAGAGCTAGAGTATTCCTGACTTTCGCATCCAGTTTCCTTTGATCTATGTAGCAATTGCCGTTCCTCCCATCATTGTAGGAATTCATACAGGGCTTGTGTTAAGCTTTTCTTTGGTGCCTTTCGGTCATTTAGCTCTTCAAAATCATGGACCGATGGGCTCCTTCCATGCAGTTACAGATTTTTTGTTTTATTGCTCATCTGAAATTGACCAAATGCAAATGGGTTTCCATAAGCTTGACTTCATCATTAATTCTGCAGCATGTCCAGTAATGTAAATGCAAAAATTCCTCAGGTACACCCAGTAGTGAGAGGTCCTCTGCTGGTTCCAATTTATTGCCATTTTTTGTAAAGCTCCTTCCTATGTGTGTTTGCTTACCATTCATTCTTGATAGGAGACGCCCCTGAGGGTGCTAGATGAGGCTTGCAGAGCATTCATAAATAGATTGCAGGGTGAAGTCAATTAGATATTTTCTTATGTGAGGCCCAATCTATTGAACTGATTGTGTATATGTTGGTGTTGTCCAGCTTCTTTTCAGCAACCCCCTATCATACCCCCTCTCCTCAAACCCTCTCACTCAGTTTTGTAACACGTTCATGATTTTTCTTTTAGAATGTGGTTCCTGTTTAATTTGAATAAACAGTATAAACACCTGTGACCCTCTGCCCCCCGCTGGCACGTTAATTGTGCTCGCTTGCCATTTCAGGAAGAGAATTTAAGCCTGCCTCTTCCTGCACACCCTGACGGATCTCTTGCCTTGTGCCCTAGAAAAACCTTGTCTGATGCCCTGCGCTATATTGTGATTTCCCGTGTGATCCGGTTCCGTTCTTGACTATGTCCTCTGCTCCTGCCTTGACCTATTGATACGTCCCCAGTCTGATATTGTGCTGCATGTCTAACCTCGCTGTCCCGACTATGAGAGTGCTGCTGTTCCTTACCTCGACCTTGGCTGCCACCACGGACAGTCACGCCTGTGGAACAACCTGGTGGTACCATGCCGCGCTAGACCATCCTGCTTTGCGGGGGCTTGGTGAAGACCGTATGCTACTTAGACTCGGTCCCAGGTGTTGGCTTGTGTCATCATCGCGGTGGTTCAAAGAATCCATACTCCGATCCTGACAGTAAGATCGGCCATGGATCCCGCTGAGGTTCGCCTACCTATTTGGCCTGTCTTACCATCGTGGTCCTGCAGTCCCAGACATTGCCGCGCAAGGTGAACAGCTAAGATGGTTCACCGCCATGTTGCAGCAATTAATGGCAACTCAGCCACAGCACCAAGCTCCTGCAGCTCCTCTGTGGGTCCTCCTGCTCCTCCGCTCCTCCTGTTGCCGCTGAACCTAGGCTATGACTATATATGCCAGATAAGTATAATGGGGACCCCAAACTATGCAAGGCATTTATTACCCAGGCTCCATTAACTCAGTTTTCTCAATTTGTCACGAAGCGATCCAAGGTGGCATTTATCATCAGCCTTCTCCTCGGGAAGGCCCTAGCCTGGATACCCCTCTTTGGGACAGAGACAATTCGGTCATGGTACTCATGCACCATTTCTTGTAGATTACGGTCAGTGTTCAAGGAACCTGCACGGGCCTCCTCTACTGAGAAAGTATGCTTAATCTGTGCCAGGGGAACTCGTCTGTGGGAGAATATGCTGTCCAGTTCCGTACCCTGGCCTCTGAACTCTCCTGGACCGATGTGGCCCTGTCACAAACATTCAAAAAGGGACTTTTCTCTCACGTTAAGGACGCTTTGGCCACTCGTGACTTGCCATCTACCTGAGTGTTCTCATCACCTAGCCCGCCCGTATTGATGTCGGTTATGGAACGTCTGAAGAGTTACGACACAAGCAACCCCAAGGCTGTCCAGACATATACCTCGCCTGGCCTCTGCTTTCCAAAGGATGCTCTGCCTTCAGCCGTAACCACCTGCAGAGGAGCCTGTGCAGGTGGGACAGAGACAGAATCCCCACAGATCATTCGAAGCCCTCAGGGAACTACTGTCTGTATTGTGTCAGTCCTGAGACTTCATTGGGACTTGTCCTGTCCATCTCATCCATTTCCGGGAGAAGGGAGAAGCATCCCTAGGTATAAGCAAAGCTTCTCCATGCCTGACTATTCCTGTGTTTGTCAGTATTGCACCTGCAACCAGATCCAGGTCTCTGCTTTCTTGGGACTCGGTTCTGAGGGAACTTCGTGGATGCGCTTTGGTCTCCGGGATACATCCCTGTGGTCCTTCTCGAGATGCCTCTGGTCATCTCATCAGTCAGCGGACACAAATCCTCTCCGACTGTCGGTACCGCACTAGCCAATTTCCCTGTAGGTTGGTGTTTACGTAGAAGAGGCTGTCCTTCTATGTGCTTCCATGCTCTACCTCGTCTCTCATCCTGGGTCTTCCGTGGCTGCAGCTCATGCACCTGTCTATACTGGATGACAGGGGGAAATTCTTCGTTGGAGTTTAGAGTGTCAGTCCCACTGCTGGTGGCATCTCTCTATGGGGATAATCATCTTTACGCCAAGCTCCAGAAGTGTCGTTCTCCAACAAAGCCTTCCTTTCCTCTGCTACATAATCTCTGACCAAAGGTTCCAGGTAGAGCTGCTCTAAACATCTGTGGGTCTGCAGTGGCCCACGCCAGAGGGTCTTGGAGCTTCTTCGACTTTGTTGTTTCCTTTCATGGCGCTCACCAGAAGGGGGCCAATCCACACCTTGGCCCTCGGCGGCTGAAGAGGACTATCAGAGTCATAGTCTGCCTTTGCCTCAGTTCCTGTTCTCACTAGGCTGACAAGGGGAAGCCTTTTCTTCTTGAAGTGGATGCATCCTCCGTAGGATCTGGGTGTGTGACACCAGAAAGGGCCTAAGGGCTGAACAGTCATGTGCTGATTCTTTTCTAAAACTTTTTCTCCCGCAGAGAGAAATTACTCTATGGGGATAGAGAACTTTAGCAATCGAACTTGCCCTGGAAGAATGGTGGTATCTTTTGGAGGAAGCTCGCCATCCGGCTCTGTGTATATATAGATCATAAAATTCTCTTGTATCTCCAGACAGGACAACATCTTAATCCTAGGCAGGCCCGTTGGTCACTTTTCTTCTCCACGCTTCAATCTGTTAATCCACTTTCAACTGGGGAGAAACATCTCAAAGCTTAGCTCTTTCCGTGCCTCAGATGTCGTTGGAGAAGAGCCAGTTCCTAGGCATATTATTCTCCGGAACAATTGGTTGTTGCCACTCCAGTGTATCTTTGGCAGCTTCCCCCTGGTAATATGTATGTCCGACCTGCACTGTGGAGAGGATTTTGTCTTGGGACATTCGTCCTGCCGGCTGGGCACCTTTGGGAGCAACGGTTCGTGGCCCTCATTCCCGCTAATACTGTTGGACTTGATTTGGTCAAAGAATTTGGATACTTTGTGGGGTCCTGCACTTCCTGTGTCTGTAATAAGCCTCCCACCTGAAACCATCTGGGTCTCTTGCCTGTGACCAATACCCAGTCATCCTGGTCGCACATTGCGTGCAGTGGCTATGAACTTTGTCACAGACTTCCACCTTCCTTGGACAATATGGTCATTGGTGGTGAAGGACAGGTTTTCTAAGAAGTCCAATTTTCCTCTTCCATACTTCCGACTGTGCCACGTATTTCAGTTGTCATCAGCATATCTTCAAGTGCATGGTCTTCCTCTACCACATCCTGTCTGATCCAGGGTTTCAATTGTTGTCTAAGTTCTGGAGATCCCTCTGTGACCAGCTCCAAGATAAAATTGGACTTTTTCTCTGCCTGTCACCCACAGTCTAAAGGTCAGGTGGAGAGAGTGAACCACACTCTGGGCTGCTGTATTCATCATTTTGTTTCCTCCCGTAAGACGACAAGTCCACTATAGCGCGTGGGTGGAGTTTTCCTATAACTCCCTGGATTCTGCATCTGCCAGCTCTGCACTGTTTTTCATCAATTATGGACTGCATCCATGCCTCCTCTTCCTCTGCCTGTGTCTTGGACTTTTCTGCTGAGTTGGTACGAGATCCGAACTCCTGGGAGAAGACTCATGTTCCTTGTTACAGGTTCTGACCGAACCAAACTCCAGGCTGACAAGAGACGCAGGCCTCCTCCTGTCTTCTCTCCTGGTGACAAAGTCTGGTTGTCCTTCATGTACGTTCAAGTTGAAGATTCTGGATACAGCTTGGTCTATGATTCCTTGGTCCTTTGGAGGTGCTGACTCGCATAATCCGGTGTCCTACCAAGCTGCCTTCCACCACCACGTGCATTCAATCTCCTTCCATGTCTCCTGCTCAAGCATGTCATCCTCAAACCGCCTTCTCCGGCAAGTACCCCCCTCCTGCTCCTGTGACTGACTCCTCCGAATCTATGAAGTAGAGAGATCCTGTGATATGAGAACAGTGAGTGGTAAGCGGTTCTTCTGGGTTGCCTGGAAGGGGTTCAGGCCGAAGGAGAGATCTTGGGAGCCTGAGGACAATATCCTGGACCATGATCTCCTGCAGAGATTCCTTCAGCCCAAGAAAAGAGGGAAACTGAAGGGGGGTGGAGGTAAGTACGGGTTGTTCAACGACCATTTCGCCGGCTCTGTTCTGACTTTTTCCGCCATTCACGTGCATTCCCAACTCCTACGGCGGCGGCCAGCTCCTCCAAATTTAAAGGGACAGCGTGTGTTAATTGGCGCTGGCCATTTTCAGGAAGAGCATACGAGCCTTCCTCTTCCTGAACACCCTGCGGATCTTCGTGCCTTGTGGCCCTAGGGAAGCTTGTCTGATGCCCTGCACTATTATTGTTATTTACCGTTGTGACCCGGTTCCGTTCCTGACTATGCTCCTCTGCTCTCTGCCTTGACTATAGAAAAAAAGAGTCCAAGGCAGCACACCAAATGGCCTGGGTGCAAAAAATGGATGTCCGTGGCAAGAGGCCAATGGTATATTCAAGGAAAGCAGCAGCACTCCAGTTAGTAGATTAAATCAGGATGATCTTTTATTTCAGATGCGACGTTTCGGGTATCCACCTTTTTCAAGCATACAGCATAGTGCCCAGCATTTCTATATATGGACCAACCTGCTTCCTGGTTGGTCGAACAATTGTTTGTGCAATAAATTGATACAGATGAATTTTCAATATACAATATGTGAACATAATTGATCAAATATACAAGTAAAGTGCAAGTGCTACAGTGAAAAAATAAGTGCAGTGCATGTTAAAAACAGTAGTAATGCGCTACTAGTATAGGACCGCCCCATCGTCATTGATAATTTGATGCAAATTAGGATGCCGCTACTGAGGAAAACATACCAGGCCGGGAAACAGTATGTCACTTGATCAGCCCCATGCCGCGCATGCGCACGCATCCTTGGGAGCTCGACGACCATATTGGTTAAGGGAATCAGGCGAAGAACAGAAGAGCTGTATAGAGGTAGTATAAAAGATTATTTTGGGGATCGGACACACACTGTGTGACAGTGTGTAATTGTGGACCAAGTGGAACATAATGGAACCGTAAAGTAGCAGCTCCGTGTGTACCCGTTTATCGTCCCATCGGTCCCAGTGTTGAGAAAATATAGACAGAGATAATCTGTCCAAGTGGAAGTCGCAGTGAGAACCGGGCACACACTGTGTGAACAGTGTGTTAACACGGGACTAGTGGAGCACTATAGGACCGTGGTGGGTAGCAGTTCTGTATGTGACTCCTTATCGTCCCATCGGTTCCCACTATCTGCGGACACAGATAGAAAGAAGAGGAGCATAAAAGAAGAGGTCGCTATATTTCCGGGAGGAAGTTTCCGATGCCAGCTGACAACATTATGTTATGCCGAAGAATTTTGCAGGCGTTGGGGGTCTCTGGGTCCAACTTAGGAGGATCTAAAGTAGAACAAACAAAATGCAGTGTTAGTATGAAAGAGATGGAGGGGGGTATCCCCTACATTTATTCGCTTATTACTTTCGGAGGAATCAGGAAAGGACATAACAGAGTACACTGGAGGGCATCAACCCCTTAAGTTAAGCATATTAGATAATATTAGTCAGGTTGAATTCGATATTTAGTCCCTGGGGTTGTAAGACTGTAAGCGGTATATCCACTCCAGTTCCTTTTTCCTTAATAGATTCCCTATTTCCTCCTCTTCTGGAGGGAGATGCGATCATTATTTGACATTTCAATTCAGATTCTTTATGGCCCTTTTCAGTGAAGTGCCTATCATGGTAATCAAGCCTCTTTTTTCAGATGGTGTATCTGTGCTGTGTCAGTCTAGTTTTAGATCAAGGGTGGTTTCTCCAATGTATGAAATGATGAACATGGGCATGTTCAACTTGTAAATCACAAAGTCACTATTGCAATCTAGGTAATGCTTGATTTTATGTGACATTATGTGAGTAAAGGTGTCTTCTTTGATGATGTAAGAAACATTAACAAATGAGCGGCAGGGGAAACTCCCACTCTGGATACCCAGTTAAGGTTTTTTGTGTAGTTCTCCTCAAAGGGCCGATATCTGATTTTACCAGGCGGCCTGATGTTTCTTGGACCGTCGGAATGAGAAGCAGTGGGGATTTTTAAACTCCGGGATGCCGGAGGGGTCACTGGCCAAAATCAGCCAGTGTTACGTATAATGTCCGAAACTTGTGTGCTGTTATTAATGAACGTGGACACAATGGGATTCTAGGGGTGCCTCCTTCTTCAACAGGTAATAAAAGTTCGTGTCTGTCTTTGTTTGTGCGGCAGTCAGATTTCTGTCAATAACCGTTCGGATAGCCCCTTTGTCGGAATTATTGACCAATGTCTTATGTTCCTCGGTACTTATCACTGTCTGAGAGGAGATTCTTTTACCCGTAGAAAACTGACTAAGGGAAGTGAGTTTAGCATGGGACGAGGATGACTACTCTCATAACACAGGAGGGGTGTTCCTATCCGTCGGTTCGTTGGTAAAGGTCGTGTGACACCATGTTCAGTAAGTATAGCTACGTACCCGAAAAGCACTGTTTTATGTGCAATTTTTATGCAGATTGTCTTATTTAGTGTTCATTTTCGTGTGTTTTAATGCAGATTTTTGGCATTGTTTCATCTTTTTTTTTTCCCAGTGGGAGTTTTGCATGAAAACCACATGATGATTCAGATTTATCTGAACTTGAATACTTTTCATGGATGGTATGTTGTTTTTCAGCATTCCATGTTAGGATCCCTGCTTGTATGGATGATTGCACATCATTTTGTATACTGGACCTATAGTACTTTATAAAACGAGGGGGGGGGGGTTCGGTGGCCAATTAATGTTTCAGGGGACAATTGTATCCACCCTGAAGACATTTTTTTGCAGTTATGTGCTTTTCACATTTTTAAACTCTATGGGGCAAATTTACTTCCCCGGTCCATTCGCGATCCAGCGGTGCGTTCTCTGCAGCGGATTCGGGTCTTCCGGCAATTCACTAAGGTAGTTCCCCCGATGTCCACCAGGTGTCGCTGCTGTGCTGAAGTTCATGACGTGCACTGAAGTTCACTTGCCTACGCTGGGTGCAGGTAAGCGCGTGTCAGCAAAACTTTTTTTTATATTCGGCGTTTTTTTTCCGGATCCATCAGGTTTCGTTTCTATGGCCACGCCCCGTTGTCCGTCCTGTGCACTCGGTGCCGATGCGCACAATCCGATTGTGTGCGCCAAAATCCCGGGGCAATTCAGGAAAATCGGCAAAAATTGGAAATTTTTGGATAACCAGTCGAAACGCAATTCAGCCCTTAGTAAATGACCCCCAATGTATTCTGTTTGATTGATGAATTAATAAATAATTGTACATTTTTGACTATTATATCTCCTCCTTTTGTCTTGTTATTTGGTCTTGGTTGTTGTGTTGTGAAATCCTGTTTGGTTTAAACACTTAAATGTGCAGGGTCACTTTCTGCCATCACTCAGTTATGTCTTTCTTTAGCTCTACTTAACCGAAGTATAGGCTTAGTTTGTTGGGTTCTAGTTTGGGAAGAAAAGGACAATCTCAAATTTCCCTGGTCATTACCAGAAGCATAGTTTTCCTTTTCCCATCCTCCAAAAAAAAACATTGGCATGTTTTACATGCTGACAATAAAATTTTCTGTTCTAAAATATTAAAATGGCTATATTGGGCCTTTCCATACATAGTTGGTCAAAGCATTATTATATAGCAAACAATTCCTGCCAACAGCTATGATTGATTCAGATAAAGTTTGCAGCTGTAATCCTTTAGATGGATGCTGTGCTCTAAAGCGGCTGCAAGACCTTAAGTGGCACAGGCACATGGAGGTCACATATAGACGCCCAATGCCACAACCACAAATTGTCCTAGGCCAGTTAACTCCCACACTAGAATGCACTGTAATGAGAATGCGAGTATATAGGCCAGTGATGGCGAACCTTTTAGAGGCCGAGTGCCCAACACAGAAATTTTAATTTTGTGATTTATACTCCTCTCTGTCACAGCTTTCATTGATACCAGCACCCTGAGGACACCAATAAAGCAGAAAATAGTCCAGGTTGAGCTGTCACTTTAATATAGCTCGTGCACAGCAAGTCCTGGTCTGTCTGGGACTGTAGGAAGATACCTGGAGTCATCTCTGTTGATGGCGGGTGCCCACAGAAAGGGCTTTGAGTGCCACCTCTGGCACAGTGCCATAGGTTCGCCACCACTGATATAGGCAGTGTATAAAATTCTGAAGTAATGCAGTTATTGTATGAGTTTGGTGACATTTATAATACACTACAATACATCAGTGAAACTAACTGAAGAAAGAATCACCTCATAAAGCAGAAATAAAATAGTTATGGCTTCAAGAAGGTGAAGCGGGAAAAATTCTAAAATTAAAATGGGTCTGGATCTTAAAGGGTCCCAAAATTGCATCGGCTTTTGTATCTTACTGTTTAAAAGCTAATACACTGTAGAAGTAATATCAGTAGTAATATCCCATTTGA
Organism: Engystomops pustulosus; assembly: GCA_019512145.1. NCBI lineage: Eukaryota > Metazoa > Chordata > Amphibia > Anura > Leptodactylidae > Engystomops > Engystomops pustulosus. Next base: position 102,675,932 of record CM033645.1, read on the forward strand.
TTCCTGCAACCTCCAGGGTTTTGGAATAAACATAGTCAGGGAAGTTTCTCAGCTTGGATTTGTCATAGATTTCACCCTCATACTGGTGTCAGATGCGCTACATATAATTCATTCTCTGCCGATAAAAATCTATACTGATGTCAATTTATCAGAAGATGATGTGCATTTTTTTCTCAAACATGGGGATTAGATTTTGTAAATCCTACTTTGTTTCTATTGTAAAATACTGCTGATTCAAATGCAGGAATATGTGGACAAATTCTGCAGTTTTGAAGGCTGTAGTGTGGATCTACTTCTAACATCTAGAAATATGTTAAAACTACCATTAACAATACAGAAGTGAATGTAGGGACTGCCATTTACCCCTTCATTCCCCGAAGTTTTACATGTATAAAAGGTCTTCCCTTCACCTTCCTTTCGTCATAGTATTACATGTGATAGACAGTCTTCCCTTCATCCTCCATCCCCATAGTGCAACATGTATAGACACTCTCCATATATCCTCCATTCCCCTAGTGTTACATGTATGACAGTAAGCCATTAACCACTTCATTCTCCATAATGTTACAGGTATAGACCAGTCTCAGATTTACCCTTTTCACCATAGGGGCTTCTTTACTAAGGGTCAGCGGATCGCATTCTTTTGGACTTCAGACTTTTCGGGATTTGGCAGCGATGGTGCCAAATATTAGCAGTTTGTGTCGCATGTGATCGGATTTTGGCGCAGCGTGCAGCGGCTTTATGCGACAGAAAGCGCGGGGGTGGGCCGTTGGACGATCCCACTGATTTAGACTAAGCATGGATTTAACATTCAATTTGTATCGCAAGACAATGCACTTATATACACCAAGAAGAAGAAGGTAACTCCGGCAGACCTGAGCAGGGAAGCGATAGACATTAGGTGCACGATCTTTGTGAATCGCGGCAGATGTGCATTCAGGTCGGACAATAGTGTTACATGTATAGACAGTCAGCCATTACCTTCCATTCCCCATAGGTTACATGTATAGACAGTCTTCCCTTCATCCTCCATTCCCCATAGTGAATCATGTATAGGACCGTCTTCCCTTCATCCTCCATTCCCCATAGTGTTACATGTATAGACAGTTTTTTCCTTCATCTTCCATTCCCAATATTGTTACATGATAGACAGCCATTAACCGTCTAATCAACATATAGGTACAATCGATTGACACTCTTCCATTCACCCTCCATTCCCCATAGTCTACATGTAGTGATAGACCATCTTCCCTTCATCCTCCATTCCCCATAGACTTACATGTTTAGACAATCCGCCATTAACTCTCCATTCCCCATGGTGTTGCATTGTATAGGCAGTGCTCCCTTCTTCCTCCTCCCCATAGTGTTTCATGTATAAAAAGTCTTCCGTTCATTCTCATTCCCCATTAGGGCTACACGTATAGACAGTCTAAAATTCACCCTCCATTCCCTATAGTGTTATCTGTTTTGTTTTAAAACTTTCTTTATTCATTTTTATAAAAATACAAATACAACGATTTTAACATTTAAATGTCATACAAAATGCATGTGGAAAGGGAAAACACAACCAGACATCTATTTTTCAGTTTTCAATTTTCATGGGGTACATTTGATAAATCCTCACAGTTATGCAGCTTAAACCAGATTATTTTAACAGCCTGAGGCATTCCGGGGCGCAGCCCTGTATATGAATCTTGTAATCTTGTAATATTTGCCTGCTCTCCACACACTTATCTTGATTTAACTCTACATCTTGAATACCTTCTATGCCTCTAGACCTTACTTTCTAAGCACTTTTCCTAGTACCTCTTATTTTCATTGGGTCTTGCATGCCCGAATATAAGAACTATAATAATCAAAATAATAAACCATTGCAAAGCAGCTGGGCTCCTTATAGGTTTTAGTTACAGTCACTACACAACCATAAACAGAAGAGAAAACCAAATGTGTTTTATTAATTACATTTCTCTTACCCGCTGCACTCCTCATTCCTCACTCCTCACTCCTGGGCAGAGTTGGGGGGGGGGGGGGGATGGGGATATAAGAGTATATGGTCATTGTGCTGACATTAAGGTAGACAGAAATTGCGGGGATTGGGGGGGGGAAACATTATAAATAGAGATGAGCGAACACTAAAATGCTCGGGTACTCGTTATTCGAGACGAATTTTTCCGATGCTCGAGTGCTCGTCTCCGAATAACGAACCCCATTGAAGAATGGGAGACTCGAGCATTTTCAAGGGGACCAAGGCTCTGCCAAAGGAAGCGGCCCAAACACCTGGGAACCTCAGAAAGAGATGGAAACACCACGGAAAATGGACAGGAAACAGCAGGGGCAGCATGCATGGATGCCTCTGAGGCTGCATAATCGCACCATTATGCCAAAATTATGGGCAACAGCATGGCCATGACAGAGTGACAGAATGAAGCTAGATAGCATCTAAAACATCCAATAATTGACCCTGACACTATAGGGGACGGCATGCAGAGGCAGCGCAGGGGAGGCAGCAGAGAGATGGCAGACAATACCAAATGGTCTCAGGCTTCAAACCAATGGGTGGCAGAGAGGAACCAAAGGAGGTGAGCAAGAAGCGCTCAAATATATCGGTACATGATAAAGTTTGCCAGTATATTTGTTGGATTACACAGCAGGGTGGCGACAAAGTTAACATGGAAGCCATGAAAAACAACCCAAAATTCTGCCTGACACAGCTCGTTTGATAAGGGGACATGGATGAGGCAGTGAAAGTAGTAGATTAAGGTGCTGCAGTTAAAACTATGTTAGTTGGATCTTGGCATGGAGCTGGCGCTCCGCTGCCAGGCGACGAGCTTTCGCCAATCCAAGCCCTGTCTATAGGCTACTCCCCAAACAGCACTTCTAAGAACCTTTTGTATAAGATCAAGTTGTAGTAGCGTTCTTATAAGTTTAGGATATGGCGGGGTGAGGGGAATGGAAACAGATGGCAAGAAGCGTGATGAAATATATCCCTAAATGGTAAAAGTTTGCAGTATATTTTGGGGATTACACAGCAGGGGGTGGCGACAAAGTTAACAACTTGTGTGTGGAATGCCCGTAATAGCTCTTGGGCGGTGTGCCTTTTATCGCCTAGGCTCAGCAGTTTCAGCCACCGCCTGCTGTCGCTTAGCGACGGCAATGCTGCTGTGCCTAGAGCTACCGACTGATGGCGCCATGCCCCGGATGGTTAATTCAGAGGAGGAGGAGGTGGAGGGGGGTGGGAGGAGGTATAGTAGGCCTTTGAGACCCTGGACCGAGGTAGGCCCCGCAATTCTCTGCGTCGGCAGTATATGACCAGCCCCAGGGTCAGACTCGGTCCCAGCCTGCACCAAGTTAAGTGTAGTAGCGTTCTTATAGTTTGGGATATGGCGGTGAGGGGAATGTAACAGATGCGCAAGAAAGCGCATGATAGGCATGGCGTGGCGTTTGGCGCTCCGCTGCCAGGCGAGCTTTCGCCAATCCAAGCCCCTGTCTATAGGCTACTCCCCAAACAGCACTTCTAAGAACCTTTTGTATAAGATCAAGTGTAGTAGCGTTCTTATAAGTTTAGGATATGGCGGGTGAGGGGAATGTAAACAGATGCGCAAGAAGCGCTGAAATAATATCCCTAAATGGTAAAAGTTTGCAAGTATATTTTGGGGATTACACAGCAGGGTGGCGACAAAGTTAACAACTTTGATGTGGAATGCCCTGTAATAGCTCTTGGGCGGTGTGCCTTTTATCGCCTAGGCTCAGCAGTTTCAGCACCGCCTGCTGTCGCTTAGCGACGGCACTGCTGCTGTGCCTAGAGCTACCGACTGATGGCGCCATGCCCACGGATGGTAATTCAGAGGAGGAGGTGGAGGAGGGGTGGGAACCCCGAGGATCAATGAACATCTTCTTAGTTCTCATCTTTCCTTTAATATAGTTATGCCGTGCCCTCTAATTTTTAACGTTTTTATTGTCTGGTTTGTTACAATTTATGTGATTCTAATGTCATACGCTATGGCAGTGGTGGCTGGAACCTATGGCCACTGGGCCAGAGGTGGCATCTCAGAGCCATTCTGTGGGCACTGCAGGAAGAGTTCACTAAATAGGACAAATCCAAATGCCAGTCCCAGGCAACTTTAAGAGTTGTTGCGATCAGCACTATTTTAAAGCAACATCATGCCTGTTGGGAACTGCGGAAAAGTGAGAGGAGATAGATGACAGAACTGCATATCTTGGAGGTCACCCTGTATGATTGTTTGATATGTAATTATGCCCTAGGTGTACCATTGCTCCATTATGTATCTATGATATGTTGTTTTATCCCTGCGGGAGCTGTAGCCTACTGCAGTACCGCCTTACTCCTTACGATGTCTGCTTGTGTACAACTATTTATTACTATTCATGCATTGGCTCTTTGTTTTTCTTTTAAATTGTTCCTATGTTGTGTTGCTATGGACTTTGTGTTTATTGTGTTGTGTTGATATGACTGATATAAAGAATATTTCTATTATAAGCTTACATCTTTCCTGAATTACTTTTTGTTTATTGTGATACATGTATGTGAGTGGGGAAGGTTTACGATACGCTGTTGTCTGACATTATCCCTACTCTCCACTACATTGGATTTAATTATTTTTACAATTGGAAATGAGTTTGCATAGTGTTTTAATGACCTTATCCATACTCATCATTTATATAGTACGCTCTCCTGATTACATTGAAAGAGATGGGCTCACCATCTTTCTGATTTCTGAAAAAGGGTTGGATTTTTCAGATTTTGATTTCAGAAGAAAAAGGGGAGTAGTCAAAGATAAATAGAGACACATAAGGTCTTTTGACTACATTTATGCCCCAAGTTTGATTATGCCTGTGAAAAATCCATCTGTTGGAGGGGGAGGGCCAGACAGGCAAGGAGATGGACAGTGAGAGGATCAGATCCCGACACCAAAAAACTCCTTGAAAAACAGCTACAAAAGCCATCTTACCTCAGCGAAATGTGAAATACGGCAACCAGGTCCTAAAGAACAAAGATGTACCAAACACTCAAGCTCCCAGCCAACAAGATTTAGACAAATTCTTGAAAAGAAAGTGTTACCCGCCCCCACAAACAAGAGACTAATGACGAGGCTGGAAGAGGTCAGACTAAGAAAGCGGAGGTGAGTGCTCGAAGCGGGACGAGGTGAAGAAGCAATTGCCTCGGTGACACGGAATTTTAAAAGAAGACCCTATATAAGGCTCTCAAACCCATAGCGAAAAGAACTGGCAGACATTAAGGCGGGACATCCGCATATTGGCACGCAGGTGAAGAGCTGGAGAGCAGACAAGGTGCCATATTGGAAATGTGGGGAAGCAGTCTGACAGTAAACTAGAGAAAACAACAAAGGTCCAGCTCCATGCAGCACGGCTGTGGGCGAGGGGACCGGAAACGCAGCCGTAGAAAGAATGACACGGCGAGAGGATCCCCGAGATATCTGCATGACAGCCCCTACACGGTGCGCTTCACACAAAAACCACGTCAAAACAGATCCTCGCGGATGTTATATGCCAGCTGACTTAGATACACTGACGCGGCTCATATTATAAAAGGAGAAAGGAGTGCGACAGAATTAAGTATGCGAAAATATATTCTCCATTTACAAGACCTAGCACATTACATTGGCGAAAAGGAGGCTAATGAAGCCACTATAGAGGAACTGCAGCAATCGACACCTGCAATTTCGATGGCGTATCCCTTGGCTCTAACTAAACAAAACGGCAAACAGATAGTGATTCGCCCACCAACAAACTCAAGCGGCATGGGACCAGCCTAAATACAAGTGCCCTCTCCTGGAGCCGATCCAACAGAAGATACAACCCTTCCTATTCTACAGAATAGACAATGCAAAGGTAACGAACAGCAAAGCAGAAGAAGAAGCATCAAGAATAACCAGGAAATAGACGGTTTGAATGGGAATAAACGATATTATAATCACCCTAATTATATAAAAAACAAGTAGAAGTAGGTGATTAGAACCAGGATGTTTTATCGTAAATATGTTGGACGATTTCTATCAAAATGCTAATGTTATGCACCCCCTACGGAAGTGCAGTGGCTCGTTGAACACACTGCCAGAATTTTGAGTATTTAAAGGGGCCTATGTTGTTAGGGGTGATTTAATGTTGCATGACCCATTACTAGACACCAAGGCCAGTCCCACATATCATACAAACACTAGCGAACCTTGAAGAGAGAGACTTTAGCAGACTACACTGGTTGATGCATGGAGATTAATGAACCCTCGATAAAAGACTATACTCTCTTTTTCAGTTGACACACCAGTCCATACCACAGACTGGATTATATTTTCATTTTAAAACACCCAACAAATATGAATGGGTCAAATCCCTCAAAACAGGCAGCATTTTACCCAGGACCATGCCCCAAGAGATGGAGATTGGCATCCCGTCTCTCCCAACCCCAGGACTGGGCATGGATTATTAAATACTACATTACTGGAAGATCCAAACACCTATAAACACGGTTCAGGGACAAATTACAAGATATCACACTCACCAACAGAGAATATCTTACAATCCCATAACATCTGGTAAGCACAAAAACATTGGCAAGAGGAGAGATTTATCTCATAGCAAATACTCCAAGAGCAGACGCACAGCTTACTCAATTGAATGTGGAACCTATTTCCGCATTAGAAGCAACACAACAATAATAGAATAAGCTGAATCTGTATTTCAGAGCTTAGTAGGACATGGAATAAGGTTAAAAACTTGCTAAAATACGCGCTATGCAACTAAATTGCCTGCAACATCTCTAAGAGTAAACTTATAGACACACGGGAAATAGGGGAAGAGGAACAATAATGTACGCATGTAATAAAAAGCAAAAGAAAAAACATAATACCCATAGCCATGTCATCAGCAACCTGAACCAGATTGCTGCGCATTCCACAAAGTCTATATTGACCTCTACAAACCTACCGTTATCAACAGAACAGACCCACATAACATTTAGAACCTTTCTAGATAGACTGATCTCCCAACATTAACAGAGACGAACATTAAATCGATTCTGTCGTCCATTCTCACAAGCAGATAAAACACGTTTAAGTAGCATCCCCATAGAGAAAGCACAGGGCCCCGACTGTCTACCCGATAATACGTATTACAAGAAGCTAAGAAATATTGTTTTCACCAATTCACAGACCCTTTGGAACGCCCCCTATTCACAGGAGGCAAATCCCACCACATACCTGGAAGCACCTATACAATTATCCCAAAGAAGAAAGGACCCAAAGATATGCAGTAGTTATAGTTCCTTTCATTATAAATGCAAATGAAAGGTTGGGGCCAAAGTTCATTGCCAAGAAGAAATAAGCCCAATATTGCCAAAAATAAATTACAAAGAACAAACTCGATATGTGTTCAGGCCGACAAGGGAGATATCAACAACGGTAGGTATTAGAGTTAGGTGGAATATGTACCTAGAGAAACGCCACATGTCTCCTACATAAATAGATAAGAAATGTCAATGTGACATGCTGGTAGATGCCAGGATTCCAACAAGTGATATATATCATTTATGGGTGGACACTGTCCTGTCAATACAAAATTATTGGCATCCATTGTATGGAAATAACCAAATCTTGTCTACCACTTACGAAAGTTAACCCAAAAACTTATACTTACTGTGATTCCCAATACCATGCTACACACACCAACGAGTAGATAAACTCCCAACGTTTTTAAATACAACAGCAACCCACCAACTTGGATGTCCCCAAATCCCCCTAACCAAACAAATGTGTGGTTTCAGAAGGTGAAGAATTTACCGAAGGAAGAGTTTGATACACTGGGAGATCGGTAAAGAGAGAAATTTCTTAAGATCTGGGACCACATGGGAAGAAATACAGTCTAAAAGACAATGAAAATATAGTACATCCATTCAGGGGAAGTGGAACATATGAAAAGGTTACACACTTTAACTGATACAATAAAGCTCACATCATAAATGTAAATCACAGGAGTTAATTTGCCAACAATGAGGATGTGCTTATCTCTTAAGACACCCCCCCCCCTCTTTTCTTCTTCCCCAATCATCTCCGGTCCTGTTCTTGTAGTAGTGACTATAATGTTAAGTATTTTATAGAGAGTTTTAGATAGTAAGCTTCTATTATTTGTGCCATTCCTTTAAAGTAGCACGCCTATACGCATAAATGACCACGATATAAGGAAGGAATTTATTATATGGGCACTATTCTTGTACTAATATTAACAATGTTTGCTTGGTCAAACATACAGTTATACAGCACCTTGGTTGTCACACAAACAAACATAGTCTCGTGACGTGTTTTTAGTTTCTTGTCTCATAAATAACTAAAAAGAGTTTGAAAAAAAAATCTCATCTGTCCTCACTCTAGAGGATTGCCTCTGCTTCCATTGCCCCTTGCTGTGATTAATGTGGAATTCTTGAGTGAACGGTTTAGGATATCAGTGATCCTCTGGACCACACAGCGGGAGATGGAACTAGCCACACCTGCGGACCAGGTTATAGCGGCACCTGGTATTCACCAGAGCCTGCCGCAATGCGGGTGGACTTGCTGTGGCAGGATACCACTAGGTTGTCCCATGTGTGACTAGCCCAGGTGCAAGCACGAGGTTCGAGGTACCTTAGCTGGATGACAATCTCGATAGTCAGGTCCAGTGCACAGGGTCAGGGCAGGCGGGTCAGAGATGCAACGTCCACTGGGTTCCCACGTCCGGGGTCCACCTCTACATGTGCGAGGTGCAGGCTCAGGTGGATCAATGGTGAACGACAGATCACCGCACTAGCATCAATACCGACTCATACACACGGCACGGACTCTACGGACATGGCAACAAAGGACTCAGGAGCGGGGACACACAGAAGCAGGAATACTCGCTGTGAAGCTTTTCTTAAGGCCTATGAGGCACAAAGATCCGGCAGTGGACACAGGAAGAGGCAGGATTCTTAAAGGTCGAGTGCTGTTCAGCCCAGTGCCCAATTAGTCGTCGTTGGCCCTTATAAATTTCCGGTAGGAGCCGTCATGCGACGCCTAGGATGCGGGGTACCGCGCGTGTACGTGCAGTCCAGGGAAAGGGCAGGAAGCCAAGGAGAGGTGAGTTGGAGGAGACCGGGCTTTGCAGCGGGAGCCACCCGTGACAGATACTATGAAATCGTGAGGACATCAAGATTTCCCCACTTGAATATTTAGCAGACAGTGTCGTAACCTACATTGCATACACCTGATTTACTTCCAATTTTTAAAGGACTTAATGCGGAAATGTACTCCACTTGTAACATGTAGGATGTATTTTTCCCTGTCTGTTATGGTCTACAGCTTCTGCTTAAACGTACCGTTACTCTGGAAACCCCCAACCAGTTTGTTCCATGTTGAAAAAACTTGCTATTTATGAATTTGTCTCTAAAGGACGCCTCTTCAATAGGACCTGTGCCCAGATTGGTGCTTTTCAACCAAGCACATTATTCCTATTATTTCCAAAAGATTTTGTAAATGCTCTGCATCAATTTTGTCCGGATAGCCCTCTTGGTCAGAATTTTACTATCGAGGGGTAATTGTCTGTTACAGATAGTGTTTTGGATACCGAATACTTCCGGCCCCAGTTGAGTAACTTGGCCATTAAGGGAGGCTCATTTTTAGTTGACTTCAGTTACTCTGTTTTTCATACCTCAGAAATGTATTAGATAACTAGATTATACATAGACTCAGTATTCACTGACTAATCCATGCCTTTTAGAAATGCTAATTTGGGACTTCAGGTTCTCCCATATAAATTTTGAGACCTAAGGTTATGGTTCAGAAGCAAAAATGGCGTTTGCCTCTCCAAACCAGCATCAATGTATCTAGGGCAACCTTTTGATATTGCCAACCTTAAAAAAGCCTTCCTCTGAGAACAAAATAGTTTCTTCCCACCAATACAGCATAGGAGCATAGGTTGGAGCAGAGATGCCATTGCATGCTATGCCCTGAGCTGGTGTTTAGTACGGTGTGAAACAGGAAGTGGAAGTCATTTTGGTTCAGAGCAAAGTTTCTTTTGGTAGCAAGAATGAACGTATTATGCAGCCCCTTAGTTCAGACACAGTATTCAAGGGATTGAGGAGTAAAGCAGTTCCAACATTGTCAAGACTGCTCCCCTCTAAGTCTTTTGAAGTAGTTTTGGGGTGTTTTATATAATAAGGGTGGGAAATTAAACATTCAAGAACACATTGTCCAGGATCATCATCTCCTCATATTTTGAGCAGAATAACCACCCAGCGAAACCTATAGATTTCCTTTTCAGTGGGCTCAAGCCCAAATGGACTTCCTCTGGAAGCTTGTAGAAAATGTGAACCTGTTAGCTCGGAGGTGTTCATGTGGTTGACAGCCGTGGTCACACGGCGGGCTCTGCCTGTTAAGCACACCGTGGATGGGTCCAAATCGGACACACTGGCCCTCACATGCCGCAGTCATTCGTGACCACGTCACGTAAGGGGTTAAAATCCCTGATGATCCAGAGGATGAAAGTAGTCCGATCTGGAGAGAACAAGAGGTGTTGGCTATAATATACAGCGACACCAACAGTTTCTGGACAACTGCGCTGGTTCGTGCAGCTGTCCACCAAGAAGCACAGGCGTAGTATACATAACGTCATGATGCCGGCATTTCCTGAGCCATGTACATCGGTTGACCCCGTTACATGGCGTTAAGGGGTAGACATTTATAAATCCATAATTGTTCATCAAAGACCAAAAAATTTTTGGACTGAGGAACAATTAATCAACTTACAGTTTCTTGACCTTAACATTACATAATTCAACTTTAAGGCAGAAAACACAACCAAATCGATAGTATTCGAAACCATATCCGCTCACAGTCACGTTAAGCATTCCCTTGACCGGGTGGAATCAAAAGTCATGGTAAGCACCCCGATGCAATGAATAGAAGTCCTGTCAGATGACATGGGAGTGCCAGGAGCAATAAACAGAAGGAAAGGTATTCCAGCACACGATAATCTTCTTTAAAATATAAGACGTTTTATTCCAGTGTCATTAACGGCATCACGCAGGCTTCACAACTTGCATAACGACATATGCAGATCTACGATAGTCATTATTCGATGATCACGAACCTCTGCCGGGTGGTGGCCAAGGTAACAGAGGAAGAAAAGCACTGGTGGGAATTCTTTAGGTATCGCACATTATGGTTCAGGGGGTTGTTACAGTAAGAAGGAGTTCTCAGGGGACGGAGGTGTGGGAGTAAGAGTAGCGGTTGTGAGTTATAGCTAGTTACATTATTTCTAAGGCATTTTCCAGAGCACCTGAGAACAATACAACGTAGTTAATGCACTTCTTACACTCAAACCCTCAAAGGGCTACATATGTTCCTGTGGTTAGTTGGAATTCAGGGACTTTCGACCCCACGAAAAGCTTGGCAGTTTTTTCAAATATCTCTCTAAGACACAATCCAAGTATTATGTTTACATGCAAAGACTCAGTCTACACGGACGGTCTTGTGTCTCAATACATAAATGTGGATGGGGATATGAGTCACGCACTCACTCCTCATACCCAAGAGGGGTCAGGATTAGTACCATAGGAATGTGCCCGTTCAGTGTTAGCAGGTATAATTTTGATTGTTTTTTTATCATTTATGTGTAATTTTAAAATAATAAGAATCAACTTGATTCTATATGAAACTAAATCGATATGAGCCTATCTTTGACCTGAGTTGTGACCTTTTTTAATTGCTAGAAGAACCACACTCTCAGAGTTTCTAATACAGATTACAGGCAGTATCTCGGGTTTACATACGCAGATAGGTGCTGTAGGTTTTGTTCTTAAGTTGAATTTGGATAGTCGGAACTGTATATTTTATCATTGTTCATCCCGCCAGATAACTTTTTTGGGCTCGTGGACACATGGCTTTTAAAATGTTGGGTTGTCAAAGAATCAAGATTAACAATGAAAGCTTCATTATCAGGGACACCTTTGATAACTTTACGTTGTTTATTCTACCTAGGACTAAAGTAATAATTGCCAATATCCAAGGTCCGTTTGTAACTAGCTTGGTCGTTATGTAAGTCGAGTGTTCGTAAGTAGGGGGACCGCCGATGTATGAAACAGTAAGGGTGCTGGCACAACTTATTACTGTGCATGATGCATGAAAATCTTTTTAAATTAAATAATCTTTTAAAATATGTTTACAGATTGGATTTCTCAACTGCCTTGTTGTTTTCTATTTATTTGGCATTTGAAAACTTATGGCAATTTTCCTTAGTGTACTATCGCAGCAAAAAGAAAGCTCTGCACTTTCTCACCCTCATCATAACTGTAAATTTGTTCTGTGCAGTTCTTAAAGCAATGTCCTTCACAATACCTTTGGTTCTGGCTAAGGATATATCATTTTTTTCTTATTAAAGTGCCTGGTGCAAAAAAAATCCAGATTATCCTTTTTTCTTATTTACATGCATGTGACTCCTTTACTCAGGATTATGATCTGTCACAGACACCAACGTTAGGAACCATTTGGATTTTTTTCCTTAACATAAATCTAAAAACAATATTCAACTAAAATAACCAATAACATTTTTTGTTGTCCCATGGTATGTTGTATCTGTTTTTTTGTGAAAAAGTAAGGAGCTGTAGTCTCTACTACTTGCAATCAGTGGATATAAATCTTTCATTGGTACACACAAAGACGATGACATGTCTCAGACAGAGGTGCTGTATTGGCTAATGGATTCATGTTTCATGAAAAAGTAACAACATTAAAAAAGTCACAACTAGAACATAACACTGTCAAACCCATGCAAAAGTAACCAACAACCTCCTGCCAAAAAATATATATATTTTCTTGTGAGATACCTCCATCCTTCTTAAGAGTAGTATCTTTCTTAGGTACATGCCATATTCCAAAAGCCATAACAACAAGTTTTCCTTTTAATTGGCAACAGACGAGCACGTCATGGGACATTTTGTAGTCTGTAACTTTGTATTCAGTAACTGGTTTATGGGCACTTTTACTAAAGCTACTGAAAACTGCAGCACTGAATTTATTTTCCTGCCCTTAATCTAGTCTCACATATGTGAGAAAAGTAAATGTTAGATTTAACAAGTAAATCTTTTTTGTCCTTACGAAATAATCTTGCACTGCTTTTCTCTAACGCAATTTTTTTTTTATCAGGCAAATGTAGCTCATATGGAAGATTTATTTTTGCAACACAATTAACATAAATTCAGTTGCAAAATTTAGAATAGCTTTGCACGTATGATTAAGCTTTAATATTTTTCAATGCTGAATTGATTAAATATTTCATAATTTGTTTGTGTTCAGATTTATTTTAGCTTGTATTCTACAAGGGTGGATCTAAGGGTGACATGGGCACTGGGTCTTAAAGGTGGGGTCCCTTACATCCCACAATTTTACATTGCTTAAAAAAAACATAAGACTGCGTTTCAAACACCGCATTGAATTTCATTTGAAATCATTTAACCCATTAATGACATGTGATGTATCTATCCAATTGTCAACTGTTGTGGATGTATGGATAGGGCTCACGGGCTGAGCCCTCTCCATACATGGTGAGTGTTTCCTGCATATTGCAGCAACACACACCCACTGGTAAAACCCTCAATTGCCATTGACAAGCTGATGAAATGTTGCTATTCGAAGCTTGGGTTTTTGTAATACTGAGGGCTGTATAGCAGCTTATAATTAGTTGCAATGTGCCAGTAGCTGTAGCAATGATCAGTGAACATCCCATACTTTAGTATGACAGTATTGGTAAGGTTCAATCAGACTTCCTAGGGATAATGTACAACTGGGGAGTGAAAAATGTTAAAAACATGAATAAATAATTTCCATAGAACTCAGATAAACAGTAAAAATATCAACAAGTTATGTATCACCATGCCTAAATGTCCGATTTATCAAGATTATAATAAGGTTTTCTCTGTATTTAACCCTATAAACAAAAATACAGCCAAAAGCCAAAAATGCCATTTTGCCCAATTTTGCAACATCAAATTTTTTTATAAAAAGTGATCAAAAGGCTGTGCAGTCTCAAAATAGCAGCATTGAAAAGCTCACAAAAAGTGACACCACACAACTCTGTACCCTGAAGAATGAAAAAGTTAAAAATAAAAAGTTATTGGTTGCAGAAGATGGCAAAATAAAGAATACATTTTTTTTGGGGGAAAATGAAAACATTATGAAAACATCATAAACCTATATAAATTTGGTATCACAATGATTGTACATCCGAAAGAATAAAAAAACATGTCATTTAGGGTAGCCAGTTGAATGCCGTAAAATCCAAATGTAGTGGATCCACTGGCCACCGCGGACAATAACGTAAGCCAACACCTGAGACCAGAGTCTAGGTGGACCCGGTTTCACCAGAGCCCACTGCAAAGCAGGTTGGACTAGTGCGGCATGGTACCATCAGGTAATTCGACAGGCACGACTTTGTCTACGGTGGGGGCCAAGGCGTAGTGCATAAAGTAAGACAAACTTGTGTTGGGACAGGCAGGAGGTTGAGACAGCAAAGCACATGATCAGAGTCAAGGAAGTAGTTGTAGGTCAGAGACAGGCAGCATGGGATCGGAGTCAGGAACAATCAAAATCACAACGGGAAATCAGGATAATCGCAACGGTATGGAACAAGTTTCTTTAGGCATAGACGACACAAGATCAGCACAGAGGGCGAAGGAAGATGTTGAGCACTGAGATCTGAGGTTGTAGGTGCAGGTGCCGTGGTAATTAGCGGTGCGCTGGCCTTTAAATGTGGATGGCGCGCGCGCACACCCTAGGAGGCGGGTAAGCGGGCACTGAAGCAAAGAGACGTCGCTAGAGCCGGCTCTGTGAGTGAGGCTGCTGGCCCGGAACATGGGTTAAAAAAAGTAATAGATTTTGAATGTAGCAGTGAAAAATTTAACTCATAAAATGAAAAAGACTTTGTTGTAATTGTTAATACATATCGCGAACGGCCAAGCTCCCCCCTGTGACCTTGATTTATTTTTCAAAATACAATTAAAATGAGTGTTGTAATGCTACCTTATGGTGCTGTTAAAACATTGTTAAAGGAATGTCAGATCTTGTGCAGATTTTATTTTGGTAAAATCAATCTTTTGTGGCAATCCACATAATAGTATGCTAAAGCCACACAGTGTTGTATTTTGACAATAGTTATATCGGTGACAGATGAAAGGCTTTTTAGATTACTGTCAATGCATTTAGGCTACATTCACATGCCGTATGGGGGGTATACAGCTGAGTTATATGTGGCCAATATACGTCCCCCATAGACGCCAATGGGCGTGCGGCGCCCTACCAGAGCGAGCCGTTGCAGCACACATGTGGCACCGTACCGCTCCCGCACCCCATGAAAAGATTGGATATGTCTATTTTTTACAGCTAGGGCGCCGTACGCCATAGTATCCCAATGGGGAGGGGTGGGTGAGCAGCGCGTCACCTCCTCCACCTCACCCCGCGCACTGCCGTGTGCCCGCCGTGCTACGGTATGGCAGGCAACGCAGTGTGAAACCAGCCAGCCTTACATGTTAAGGAGAAAAGTTTTGTTCCGTCTCACAAAAATAGCACATAAATGTCTACAATGTCCCCAAATGGTAACAGAAAATGTACATGTCCCACACAAGATGCCACTATTACACAGTTCCATACACTGAAAAAAAAAGTATTTCCTTCAGAATGTGGCAAACAAGTAATTTTTCTTGCACATAACAGTTACATTTTTTGTGAATTTATTTTAGTGATTATTAAAAAAATTAACCTATATAAATTTGGTTTAATTAAAGAGACAGCTCAATTAGAGCACCACAGCAAAGCTCCAAGAACAGAAGCCTCAATTAATATGGCATAAATGCATTTTTTGTTTTTTGCATCAATTTATCACATCGTTACTTCCAAATAAATGGATAAATACAATAAGAGACTAGGAAGAACAAATTGCTACACAGAAAACAAGCTTTAGAAAGTACACTTTATAACAGATGTTTGGGTTTTGGAAGCTGAGAGTGAAACACGAAAACAAAAAATGGTCGTTAAGGGTTAAACTTTATCAAACATAACATTCTTTCTATATGTTTTCATACTAAAATTTATTTAATTTTTTAAAGATGGTAATATGTTAGACTTGCTTATGAAAAGTTAAGGAAAATACAAAGTACACATGTGAAAGAGGATGTACTTTTATGCAATCGCACGGGAGAATGAACTGAAAATGTTCTGCTTAGTATAAAAGTACATGATGTAATGATTTGGAATTTTTTATGATGGATGTGGAAGGCCATTTTACTTAAAAGATCCAATTAGGAGCAGCAATTAGTCTGAAATGAAATTTAAAATGAATGCATGCAGTAAATGTTCAAATATTGCACTTTGGTTGAACATTGATCTATGGGTCTGATATTTCAGGAAATGGCATGTTTAGTGAGGAAACAGGTGCACTGAAGCATTCAGTTATGGACTTGACCTTTATGCAGCACATTGATAACATTTCCACACAAAAAGAAAAAAATATTTTTACTTTTACAAACTGACATTTCCACTATCACACACTTGCCTTTTCTTTTCTCCAGTGTGATTTCAGGAAATGTTTAAAGAGCCAAAACTAATTTATTTCAAGAAAATCAATAATATAAGCTGATACCAATGTTAATCATGTATGAATTTATTTTTATAAATGAAATAGTATAGGGTTGATAATTTGAAAAGATTTTACCAGAGCTACACACAAATTTCTTATTATGATATAACCAGGATTAATCTTGAAGCAAAGTTACACGTATCAACTAATTTAGCAGCTCTTGTATTGTGTATTTGCCCTTCCATTTCCTGAACATCTATTTTGATGCTTTGAAGTGATGCACAACCTTTTAGAGACCGAGTGCCCAAACTTCACAAAGAATGCTATTTTATCGCAAAGTGCCAATACAGAAATTGAAATTGTGATTTATACTCCCTTCTCTGTCACAGTTTAATGATACCAGCACCTGAGGACACCAATAAAGCAGAAAAAGTCCAGGTAGAGCTGTCACTTTAAAATACCTCTGTGCACAGCAAGTCTGGCCTTGTCTGTTACTGCAGAGAGTACCTGGATCATCTTGGTGATGGCTGAGTGCCCACAGAAGGGCTCGAGTGCCCCCTCTGGCAAGCGCCATAGCTAGGTTAGCCATCAGCTTGTTTAGGATGATAGTTTTAAAGCAAGAAAGAGTACTTCCTTAAGAACATTTTCTGATCTGTTTAATATCAATGATTTTGAAGTACAGAAAGAAGCCTTCTTTAAGTTGACACTATAGCACTTACTAACCACTACTATATGGTCCCGTTTTTTAAAGTGTACTTCTTTAAAATGTTTTGGGTTATAGGACTGGTTTGACTACTGCCAATTTAGAATTCTACACTTCGGCATCAGGATCGGTAGTTTTGGGCATGCTTCAGGGAGCAGGATGGCAGAATCTTGGGCCACTCGAGTGGAGAAAAATCAGGTTGATTCACAAATTGCCTTTTATAAGTTCCCAAAGTGGTATCTTTGGCAAACTTTCTCCCATCATTTGCCCAATTCAAGTTTGCCAGATTTCCTTGACAGGTTCGACATGGTGCAATATTTGCTTATATGGTCTGTGTGGTCTGAGTAGTCAGTGCTCCCACAAGTGGTATGGTAACCTGTTACCCAGTTAGCTTATTTGGTTCATCACTTTAGCTAGGGGTTGCTCCTCATTTATTGCTAGGGATCTCTCTCTGTATTAGCATTCTGGTTCAAGGCCCAATCAGTCCAGGATGTGGACTGGCCATTTTTTAGGCAAGATAAAAGGGTTTTGAAAGAGGAGCTAGACGTATTCCTGACTTTCGCCATCCAGTTTCCTTTGATCTATCTAGCAATTGCCGTTCCTTCCCATCATTGTAGGAATTCATACAGTTGCTTGTGTTAAGCTTTCTTTGGTGCCTTTCGGTCATTTAGCTCTTCAAAATCATGGACCGATGGGCTCCTTCCATGCAGTTACAGATTTTTTGTTTTATTGCTCATCTGAAATTGACCAAATGCAAATGGGTTTCCAAAGCTTGACTTCATCACTAATTCTGGCAGCATGTCCAGTAATGTAAATGCAAAAATTCCTCAGTGTACACCCAGTAGTGAGAGGTCCTCTGCTGCGTTTCCAATTTATTGCCATTTTTTGTAAGCCTCCTTCCTATGTGTGTTTGCTTACCATTCATTCTTGATAGGAGACGCCCCTGAGGGTGCTAGATGAGGGCTTGCAGAGCATTCATAAATAGATTGTCAGGTGAGTCAATTAGATATTTTTTATGTGAGCCCAATCTATTGAATCTGATTGTGTATATGTTGGTGTTGTCCAGCTTCTTTTCAGCAACCCCCTATCATTACCCCCTCTCCTCAAACCCTCTCACATCAGTTTTTGTAAACCGTTCTGATTTTTCTTTTTAGATGTGGTTCCTGTTTAATTTGAATAAACAGTATAAACACCTGTGACCCTCTGCCCCCCGCTGGCACGTTATTGTTGTCGCTTGCCATTTCAGGAAGAGAATTTAAGCCTGCCTCTTCCTGCAACCCTGAACGGATCTCTTGCCTTGTGCCCTAGAAAAACCTTGTCTGATGCCCTGCCGCTATATTGTGATTTCCCGTGTGATCCCGGTTCCGTTCTGACTATGTCCTCTGCTCCTGCCTTGACCTATTGATACGTCCCCATCTGATATTGTGCTGCATGTCTAACCTCGCTGTCCCAGACTAGAGAGTTGCTGCTGTTCCTTACCTCGACCTTTGGCTGCCACCACGGACAGTCACGCCTGTGGAACAACCTGGTGGTACCATGCCGCGCTAGACATCCTGCTTTGCGGGGGCTCTGGTGAAGACCGTATGCTACTTAGACTCGGTCCCAGGTGTTGGCTTTTGTCATCATCAGCGGTGGTTCAAAGAATCCATACCTCCGATCCTGACAGTAAGATCGGCCATGGATCCCCCGCTGAGGTTCGCGCTACCATATTTGGCTTGTCTTACATCGTGGTCCTGCAGTCCCAGACATTGCCGCGCAAGGTGAACAGCTAAGATGGTTCACCGCCATGTTGCAGCAATTAATGGCAACTCAGCCACAGCACCAAGCTCCTGCAGCTCCTTCTGTGGTCCTCCTGCGCCTCCGCTCCTCCTTTGCCGCTGAACTAGGCTATGACTATATATGCCAGATAAGTATAATGGGGACCCCAAACTATGCACAGGCATTTATTTACCCAGTGCTCCATTACTCAGTTTTCTCAATTTGTCACGAAGCGATCCAAGGTGGCATTTATATCAGCCTTCTCCTCGGGAAGGCCACTACCTGGATACCCCTCTTTGGGACAGAGACAATCCGGTCCATGGTACTCATGCACCATTTCTTGTAGATTACGGTCAGGTTCAGAAGGAACCTGCACGGGCCTCCTCTACTGAGAAAGTATGCTTAATCTGTTGCCAGGGAACTCGTCTGTGGGAGAATATGCTGTCCAGTTCCGGTACCCTGGCCTCTGACTCTCCTGGACCGATGTGGCCCTGTCCAAACATTCAAAAAGGGACTTTCTCTCACGTTAAGGACGCTTTGGCCACTCGTGACTTGCCATCTACCTAGTGTTCTCATCACCCTAGCGCCGCCCGATTGATGTCGGTTATGGAACGTCTGAGAGTTACGACACAAGCAACCCCAAGGCTGTCCATGACATATACCTCGCCTGGCCTCTGCTTTCCAAAGGATGCTCTGCCTTCAGCCGTACCACCTGCAGAGGAGCCTGTGCAGGGTGGACAGAGACAGAATCCCCACCAGGATCAGTTCGAAGAGCCCTCAGGGAACATCTGTCTGTTCTGTGTCAGTCCTGAGACTTCATTGGGACTTGTCCTGTCCATCTCATCCATTTCCGGGAGAAGGGAGAAGCATCCCTAGGTATAAGCACAAGCTTCTCCATGCCTGACTATTCTGTGTTTGTCAGTATGACACCTGCAACAGATCCAGGTCTCTGCTTTCTTGGGACTCGCGTTCTGAGGGAACTTCGTGGATGCGCTTTGGTCTCCAGGGATACATCCCTGTGGTCCTTCTCGAGAGCCTCTGGTCATCTCATCAGTCACGGACACAAATCCTCTCCGATGCTGTCGCGGTACCGCACTAGCCAATTTCCCTGTAGGTTGGTGTTTTACGTAGAAGAGGCTGTCCTTCTATGTGCTTCCATGCTCTACCTCGTCTCTCATCCTGGGTCTTCCGTGGCTGCAGCTCCATGCACCTGTCTATACTGGATGACAGGGGGAAATTCTTCGTTGGAGTCTGAGTGTCAGTCCCACTGCTGCGTGGCATCTCTCTATGGGGATAATCATCTTTACGCCAAGCTCCAGAAGTGTCGTTCTCCAACAAAGCCTTCCTTTCCTCTGCTACATAATCTCTGACCAAAGTTCCAGGTAGAGCCTGCTAAACATCTGTGGTTCTGCAGTGGCCACGCCAGAGGGTCTTGGAGCTTCTTCGACTTTGTTGTTTCCTTTCATGGCGCTCACCAGAAGGGGGCCAATCCCACCTTGGCCCTCGGCGGCTGAAAGGACTTATCAGAGTCATAGTCTGCCTTTGCCTCAGTTCCTGTCTCACTAGGCCTGACAAGGGGAAGCCTTTTCTTCTTGAAGTGGATGCATCCTCCGTAGGATCTGGGTGTGTGACACCAGAAAGGGCCCTAAGGGCTGAACAGTCATGTGCTGATTCTTTTCTAAACTTTTTCTCCCGCAGAGAGAAATTACTCTATGGGGATAGAGAACTTTAGCAATCGAACTTGCCCTGGAAGAATGGTGGTATCTTTTGGAGGAAGCTCGCCATCCGGCTCTGTGTATATATAGATCATAAAATCTCTTGATCTCCAGACAGGACAAATCTTAATCCTAGCAGGCCCGTTGGTCACTTTTCTCTCCACGCTTCAATCTGTTAATCCACTTTCAACTGGGGAGAAACATCTCAAAGCTTAGCTCTTTCCGTGCCTCAGATGTCGTTGGGAAGAGCCAGTTCCTAGGCATATTATTCTCCGGAACAATTGGTTGTTGCCACTCCAGTGTATCTTTGGCAGACTTCCCCCTGGTAAATATGTATGTCCGACCTGCACTGTGGAGAGGATTTTGTCTTGGGACATTCGTCATGCCGGCTGGGCACCTTTGGGAGCAAACGGTTCGTGGCCCTCATCTCCCGCTAATACTGCTGACTTGATTTGGATCAAGAATTTGGATACTTTTGGGGTCCTGCACTTCCTGTTGTCTGTAATAGCCGTTCCCACCTGAAACCATCTGGTCTCTTGCCTTGTTACCAATCACCCAGCTCATCCTGGTCGCACATTGCGGGTGCAGTGGCTATGACTTTGTCACAGACTTCCACCTTCCTTGGACAATATGGTCATTTGGTGGGAAGGAAAGGTTTTCTAAGAAGTCCAATTTTCCCTCTTCCATATCTTCCGACTGTGCCACGTATTCCAGCTTGTCATCAGCATATCTTCAGTGCATGGTCTTCCTCTACCACATCCTGTCTGATCCAGGGTTTCAATTTTGTCTAAGTTCTGGAGATCCCTCTGTGACCAGCTCAAGATAAAATTGGACTTTTTCTCTGCCTGTCACCACAGTCTAAAGGTCAGGTGGAGAGAGTGAACCACACTCTGGGCTGCTGTATTCATCATTTTGTTTCCTCCCGTAAGACGAAAGTCCACTACTAGCGCTCGTGGGTGGAGTTTTCCTATAACTCCCTGGATTCTGCATCTGCCAGCTCTGCACTGTTTTTCATCAATTATGGACTGCATCCATGCCCTCCTCTTCTCTGCCTGTGTACCTTGGACTTTCCTGCTGAGTTGGTACGAGATCCGGAACTCCTGGGAGGAAGACTATGTTCCTTGTTACAGGTTCTGACGAACCAAACTCCAGGCTGACAAGAGACGCAGGCCTCCTCCTGTCTTCTCTCCTGGTGACAAAGTCTGGTTGTCCTTCATGTACGTTCAAGTTTGAAGATTCCTGGATACAGCTTGGTCTATGATCCTTGGTCCTTTGGAGGTGCGACTCGCATAATCCGGTGTCCTACCAAGCTGCCTTCCACCACCACGTGCATACTCAATCTCCTTCCATGTCTCCTGCTCAAGCATGTCATCCTCAACACCGCTCTTCTCCGGCAAGTACCCCCCTCCTGCTCCTGTGACTGACTCCTCCGACATCTATGAAGTAGAGAGATCCTTGATATGAGAACAGTGAGTGGTAACGGTTCTTCTGGGTTGCCTGGAAGGGGTTCAGGCCGAAGGAGAGATCTTGGGAGCCTGAGGACAATATCCTGGACCATGATCTCCTGCAGAGATTCCTTCAGCCCAAGAAAAGAGGGAAACTGAAGGGGGGTGGAGGTAATGTCGGGTTGTTCAACGACCCATTTCGCCGGCTCCTGTTCTGACTTTTTCCGCCATTCACGTGCATTCCCAACTCCTACGCGGCGGCCAGCTCCTCCAAATTTAAAGGGACAGCGTGTTGTTAATTGGCGCTGGCCATTTTCAGGAAGAGCATACGAGCCTTCCTCTTCCTGAACACCCTGCGGATCTTCGTGCCTTGTGGCCTAGGAAGCTTGTCTGATGCCCTGCACTATTATTGTTATTTACCGTTGTGACCCGGTTCCGTTCCTGACTATGCTCCTCTGCTCTCTGCCTTGACTATAGAAAAAAGAGTCCAAGGCAGCACAACCAAATGGCCTGGGTGCAAAAAAATGGATGTCCGTGGCAAGAGGCCAATGGTATATTCAAGGAAAGCAGCAGCACTCCAGTTAGTAGATTAAATCAGGATGATCTTTTATTTCAGATGCGACGTTTCGGGTATCCACCTTTTCAAGCATACAGCATAGTGCCCAGCCATTTCTATATATGGACCAACCTGCTTCCTGGTTGGTCGAACAATTGTTTGTGCAATAAATTGATACAGATGAATTTTTCAATATACATAATGTGATACATAATTGATCAAATATACAAGTAAAGTGCAAGTGCTACAGTGAAAAAATAAGTGCAGTGCATGTTAAAAACAGTAGTAATGCGCTACTAGTATAGGACCGCCCCATCGTCATTGATAATTTGATGCAAATTAGGATGCCGCTACTGAGGAAAACATACCAAGGCGGGAAACAGTATGTCACTTGATCAGCCCCATGCCGCGCATGCGCACGGCATCCTTTGGGAGCTCGACGACCATATTGGTTAAGGGAATCAGGCGAAGAACAGAAGAGCTGTATAGAGGTAGTATAAAAGATTATTTTGGGGTATCGGACACACACTGTGTGACAGTTGTGTAATTGTGGCAAGTGGAACATAATGGAACCGTAAAGTAGCAGCTCCGTGTGTACCCGTTTATCGTCCCATCGGTTCCCAGTGTTGAGAAAATATAGACAGAGATAATCTGTCCAAGTGGAAGTCGCAGTGAGAACCGGGCACACACTGGTGAACATGTGTTAACACAGGGACTAGTGGAGCACTATAGGACCGTGAGTGGTAGCAGTTCTGTATGTGACTCCTTATCGTCCCATCGGTTCCCACTATCTGCGGACACAGATAGAAAGAAGAGGAGCATAAAAGAAGAGGTCGCTATATTTCCGGAGGAAGTTTCCGATGCCAGCTGACAACATATGTTATGCCGAAGAATTTTGCAGGCGTGTGGGGTCTCTGGGTCCAACTTAGGAGGATCTAAAGTAGAACAAACAAAATGCAGTGTTAGTATGAAAGAGACTGGAGGGGGGTATCCCCTACATTTATTCGCTTATTACTTTCGGAGGAATAGGAAAGGACATAACAGAGTACACTGGAGGGCATCAACCCCTTAAGTTAAGCATATTAGATAATATTAGTCAGGTTGAATTCGATATTTAGTCCCTGGGGTTGTAATGACTGTAAGCGGTATATCCACTCCCAGTTCCTTTTTCCTTAATAGAATTCCCTATTTCCTCCTCTTCTGGAGGGAGAAATGCGATCATTTATTTGACATTTCAATTCAGATTCTTTATGGCCTTTCAGTGAAGTGCCTACTCATGGTAAATCAAGCCTCTTTTTTCAGATGGTGTATCTGTGCTGTGTCAGTCTAGTTTTAAGATCAAGGGTGGTTTCTCCAATGTATGAAATGATACATGGGCATGTCAACTTGTAAATCACAAAGTCACTATTGCAATCTAGGTAATGCTTGATTTTATGTGACATTATGTGAGTAAAGGTGTCTCTTTGATGATGTAAGAAACATTAACAACATGAGCGGCAGGGGAAACTTCCCACTCTGGATACTCCAGTTAAGGTTTTTTGTGTAGTTCTCCTCAAAGGGCCGATATCTGATTTTACCAGGCGGTCCCTGATGTTTCTTGGACCGTCGGAATGAGAAGCAGTGGGGATTTTTAAACTCCGGGATGCCGGAGGGGTCACTGGCCAAAATCAGCCAGTGTTACGTATAATGTCCGAAACTTGTGTGCTGTTATTAACTGAACGTGGACACAATGGGATTCTAGGGGTGCCATCCTTCTTCAACAGGTAATAAAAGTTCGTGTCTGTCTTTGTTTGTGCGGCAGTCAGATTTCTGTCAATAACCGTTCGGATAGCCCCTTTGTCGGAATTATTGACCAATGTCTTATGTTCCTCTGGTACTTATCACTGTCTGAGGAGATTCTTTTACCCGTAGAAACTGACTAAGGGAAGTGAGTTTAGCATGGGACGAGGATGACTACTCTCATAACACAGGAGGGGTGTTCCTATCCGTCGGTTCGTTGGTAAAGGTCGTGTGACACCATGTTCAGTAAGTATAGCTACGTACCCGAAAAGCACTGTTTTAGTGTGCAATTTTTCATGCAGATTGTCTTTTTAGTGTTCATTTTCGTGTGTTTTAATGCAGATTTTTGGCATTGTTTCATCTTTTTTTTTTCCCAGTGGGAGTTTTGCATGAAAACCACATGATGATTCAGATTTATCTGAACTTGAATACTTTTCATGGAGGGTATGTTGTTTTTCAGCATTCCATGTTAGGATCCCTGCTTGTATGGATGATGCACATCATTTTGTATACTGGACCTATAGTACTTTATAAAATCAGAGGGGGGGGGGGTGGTTCGGTGGCCAATTAATTGTTTCAGGGGACAATTGTATCCACCCTGAAGACATTTTTTTGCAGTTATGGCTTTTCACATTTTTAAACTCTATGGGGCAAATTTACTTCCCCGGTCCATTCGCGATCCAGCGGTGCGTTCTCTGCAGCGGATTCGGGTCTTCCGGCAATTCACTAAGGTAGTTCCCCCGATGTCCACCAGGTGTCGCTGCTGTGCTGAAGTTCATGACGTGCACTGAAGTTCACTGCCTACGCTGGGTGCAGGTAAGCGCGTGTCAGCAAAACTTTTTTTTATATTCGGCGTTTTTTTTTCCGGATCCATCAGGTTTGTTTCTATGGCCACGCCCCGTTGTCCGTCCTGTGCATCGGTGCCGATGCGCCACAATCCGATTGTGTGCGCCAAAATCCCGGGGCAATTCAGGGAAAATCGGCAAAAATTGGAAATTTTTGGATAACCAGTCGAAACGCAATTCAGAGCCCTTAGTAAATGACCCCCAATGTATTCTGTTTGATTTGATGAATTAATAATAATTGTACATTTTTGACTATTATTCTCCTCCTTTTGTCTTTGTTATTTGGTCTTGGTGTTTGTGTTGTGAAATCCTGTTTGGTTAAACACTTAAATGTGCAGGGTCACTTTCTGCATCACTCAGTTATGTCTTTCTTTTAGCTCTACTTAACAGAAGTATAGGCTTAGTTTGTTGGGTTCTAGTTTGGGAAGAAAAGGACAATCTCAAATTTCCCTGGTCATTACCAGAAGCATAGTTTTCCTTTTCCCATCCTCCAAAAAAAACATTGGCATGTTTTACATGCTGACAATAAAATTTTTCTGTTCTAAAATATTAAAATGGCTATATGGGCCTTTCCATACATAGTTGGTCAAAGCATTATTATATAGCAAACAATTCCTGCCAACAGCTATGATTGATTCAGATAAAGTTTGCAGCTGTTAATCCTTTAGATGGATGCTGTGCTCTAAAGCGCTGCAAGACCTTAAGTGGCACAGGCACATGGAGGTCACATATAGACGCCCAAATGCCACAACCACAAATTGTCCTAGGCCAGTTAACCCCACACTAGAATGCACTGTAATGAGAATGCGAGTATATAGGCCAGTGATGGCGAACCTTTTAGAGGCCGAGTGCCCAACACAGAAATTTTAATTTGTGATTTATACTCCTCTCTGTCAAGCTTTCATTGATACCAGCACCCTGAGGACACCAATAAAGCAGAAAATAGTCCCAGGTTGAGCTGTCACTTTAATATAGCTCTGTGCACAGCAAGTCCTGGTCTGTCTGGGACTGTAGGAAGATACCTGGAGTCATCTCTGTTGATGGCGGGTGCCCACAGAAAGGGCTTTGAGTGCCACCTCTGGCACAGTGCCATAGGTTCGCCACCACTGATATAGGCAGTGTATAAAATTCTGAAGTAATGCAGTCTATTGTATGAGTTTGGTGACATTTATAATACACTACAATACATCAGTGAAACTATACTGAAGAAAGAATCACCTCTATAAAGCAGAAATAAAATAGTTATGGCTTCAAGAAGGTGAAGCGGGAAAAATTCAAAATTAAATGGGTCTGGATCTTAAAGGGTCCCAAAATTGCATCGGCTTTTGTATCTTATGTTTAAAAGCTAATACACTGTAGAAGTAATATCAGTAGTAATATCCCATTTGATTCCTGCAACCTCCAGGGTTTTGGAATAAACATAGTCAGGGAAGTTTCTCAGCTTTGGATTTGTCATAGATTTCACCCTTCATACTGGTGTCAGATGCGCTACATATAATTCATTCTCTGCGATAAAAATCTATACTGATGTCAATTTATCAGCAAGATGATGTGCATTTTTTTCTCAAACATGGGGATTAGATTTTGTAAATCCTACTTTGTTTCTATTGTAAAATACTGCTGATTCATAATGCAGGAATATGTGGACAAATTCTGCAGTTTTGAAGGCTATAGTGTGGATCTACTTCTAACATTCTAGAAATATGTTAAAACTACCATTAACAATACAGAAGTGAATGTAGGGACTGCCATTTACCCCTTCATTCCCCGAAGTTTTACATGTATAAAAGGTCTTCCCTTCACCTTCCTTTCGTCATAGTATTACATGTGATAGACAGTCTTCCCTTCATCCTCCATTCCCCATAGTGCAACATGTATAGACACTCTCCATATATCCTCCATTCCCCTAGTGTTACATGTATGACAGTAAGCCATTAACCCTTCATTCTCCATAATGTTACAGGTATAGACCAGTCTCAGATTTACCCTTTTCACCATAGGGGCTTCTTTACTAAGGGTCAGCGGATCGCATTCTTTTGGACTTCAGACTTTTCGGGATTTGGCGCAGCGCATGGTGCCAAATATTAGCAGGTTTGTTGTCGCATGTGATCGGATTTTGGCGCAGCGTGGCAGCGGCTTTATGCGACAGAAAGCGCGGGGTGGGCCGTTGGACGATCCCACTGATTTAGACTAAGCATGGATTTAACATTCAATTTGTATCGCAAGACAATGCACTTATATACACCAAGAAGAAGAAGGTAACTCCGGCAGACCTGAGCAGGGAAGCGATAGACATTAGGTGCACGATCTTTGTGAATCGCGGCAGATGTGCATTCAGGTCGGACAATAGTGTTACATGTATAGACAGTCAGCCATTAACCTTCCATTCCCCATAGGTTACATGTATAGACAGTCTTCCCTTCATCCTCCATTCCCCATAGTGAATCATGTATAGGACCGTCTTCCCTTCATCCTCCATTCCCCATAGTGTTACATGTATAGACAGTTTTTTCCTTCATCTTCCATTCCCAATATTGTTACATGATAGACAGCCATTAACCGTCTAATCACATATAGGTACAATCGATTGACACTCTTTCCATTCACCCTCCATTCCCCATAGTCTCATTAGTGATAGACCATCTTCCCTTCATCCTCCATTCCCCATAGACTTACATGTTTAGACAATCCGCCATTAACTCTCCATTCCCCATGGTGTTGCTGTATAGCAGTGCTCCCTTCTTCCTCCATTCCCCATAGTGTTTCATGTATAAAAAGTCTTCCGTTCATTCTCCATTCCCCATAGGGCTACACGTATAGACAGTCTAAAATTCACCCTCCATTCCCTATAGTGTTATCTGTTTTGTTTTAAAACTTTCTTTATTCATTTTTATAAAAATACAAATACAACGATTTTAACATTTAAATGTCATACAAAATGCATGTGGAAAGGGAAAACACAACCAGACATCTATTTTTCAGTTTTCAATTTTCATGGGGTACATTTGATAAATCCTCACAGTTATGCAGCTTAAACCAGATTATTTTAACAGCCTGAGGCATTCCGGGGCGCAGCCCTGTATTGAATCTTGTAATTTGTAATATTTGCCTGCCTCTCCACACACTTATCTTGATTTAACTCTACATCTTGAATACCTTCTATGCCTCTAGACCTTACTTTCTAAGCACTTTTCCTAGTACCTCTTATTTTCATTGGGTCTTGCATGCCCGATATATAAGAACTATAATAATCAAAATAATAAACCATTGCAAAGCAGCTGGGCTCCTTATAGGTTTTAGTTACAGTCACTACACAACCATAAACAGAAGAGAAAACCAAATGTGTTTTATTAATTACATTTCTCTTTACCCGCTGCACTCCTCATTCCTCACTCCTCACTCCTGGGCAGAAGTTGGAGGGGGGGGGGATGGGGATATAAGAGTATATGGTCATTGTGCTAGACATTAAGGTGAAGAAATTCTGGGGGATTGGGGGGGGGAAACATTATAAATAGAGATGAGCGAACACTAAAATGCTCGGGTACTCGTTATTCGAGACGAACTTTTTCCGATGCTCGAGTGCTCGTCTCCGAATAACGAACCCCATTGAAGAATGGGAGACTCGAGCATTTTTCAAGGGGACCAAGGCTCTGCCAACAGGGAAGCGGCCCAAACACCTGGGAACCTCAGAAAAGATGGAAACACCACGGAAATGGACAGGAAACAGTCAGGGGCAGCATGCATGGATGCCTCTGAGGCTGCATAATCGCACCATTATGCCAAAATTATGGGCAACAGCATGGCCATGACAGAGTGACAGAATGAAGCTAGATAGCATCTAAAACATCCAATAATTGACCCTGACACTATAGGGGACGGCATGCAGAGGCAGCGCAGGGAGGGAGGCAGCAGAGAGAGTGTGCATGGACATACCAAATGGCTCAGGCTTCAAACCAATGGGTGGCAGAGAGGAACCAAAGGAGGTGAGCATAGAAGCGCTCAAATATATCGGTACATGATAAAGTTTGCCAGTATATTTGTTGGATTACACAGCAGGGTGGCGACAAAGTTAACATGGAAGCCATGAAAACAACCCCAAAATTCTGCCTGACACAGCTCGTTTGATAAGGGGACCATGATGAGGCAGTGAAAGAGTAGATTAAGGTGCTGCAGTTAAAACTATGTTAGTGGATCTTGGCATGGAGCTGGCGCTCCGCTGCCAGGCACGAGCTTTCGCCAATCCAAGCCCCTGTCTATAGGCTACTCCCCAAACAGCACTTCTAAGAACCTTTTGTATAAGATCAATGTATGTAGTAGCGTTCTTATAAGTTTAGGATATGGCGGGTGAGGGGAATGGAAACAGATGGCAAGAAGCGTGATGAAATATATCCCTAAATGGTAAAAGTTTGCAAGTATATTTTGGGGATTACACAGCAGAGGTGGCGACAAAGTTAACAACTTGTGTGTGGAATGCCCTGTAATAGCTCTTGGGCGGTGTGCCTTTTATCGCCTAGGCTCAGCAGTTTCAGCACCGCCTGCTGTCGCTTAGCGACGGCAATGCTGCTGTGCCTAGAGCTACCGACTGATGGCGCCATGCCCCGGATGGTTAATTCAGAGGAGGAGGAGGTGGAGGGGGGTGGGAGGAGGTATAGTAGGCCTTTGAGACCCTGGACCGAGGTAGGCCCCGCAATTCTCTGCGTCGGCAGTATATGACCAGCCCCAGGGTCAGACTCGGTCCCAGCCTGCACCAAGTTAAGTGTAGTAGCGTTCTTATAGTTTGGGATATGGCGGTGAGGGGAATGTAACAGATGCGCAAGAAGCGCATGATGAGCGCATGGGCTGGCGTTCCGCTGCCAGGCGAGCTTTCGCCAATCCAAGCCCCTGTCTCTAGGCTACTCCCCAAACAGCACTTCTAAGAACCTTTTGTATAAGATCAAGTGTAGTAGCGTTCTTATAAGTTTAGGATATGCGGGTGAGGGAATGTAAACAGATGCGCAAGAAGCGCTGAAATAATATCCCTAAATGGTAAAGTTGCCAGTATATTTTGTGGATAACACAGCAGGGTGGCGACAAAGTTAACAACTTTGATGTGGAATCCATGAAAACAACCCAAATTTCTGCCTGACACAACCTCGTTTGATAAAGGGACGATGTATGGAGGCAGCTAATGGAGAACTGGACGACTTTTGGAGGGTAGCAATGGAGACAACGTGTGGAGGCTGCTATGGAGACAATTTAATTTGGATAGTGCCTGTATGTGGCAGTCCCAAACATTTTTCAAACCAGAGGAGCAGGTAGGTGGCCTTCCAGAAAAATGGAATAGATTGAGTGCCTGTATGTGGCAGTCCCAAAAAGTTTTCAAACCAGAGGAGCAGGTAGGTGGCCCTCCAGAAAAATGGAATAGATTGAGTGCCTGTATGTGGCAGTCCCAAAAATTGTTCAAACCAGAGGAGCAGGTAGGTGGCCCTGCAGTAAAATGGAATAGATTGAGTGCCTGTATGTGGCAGTCCCAAAAATGTTTCAAACCAGAGGAGCAGGTAGGTGGCCCTCCAGTAAAATGGAATAGATTGAGTGCCTGTATGTGGCAGTCCCAAAAATTTTTTAAAACAGAGGACCGGGTAGGTGGCCCTCCAGAAAAATGGAATAGATTGAGTGCCTGTATGTGGCACTCACAAAAATTGTTTCAAACAGAGGACCGGGTAGGTGGCCCTCCAGAAAAATTAAATGCATGAAGTACTATAGCAAGAGCCAGTGGGCCCTGTCAAAAAATAGCCATTTTCCTCTGCTTTACTGTACAAAGAGGAGGAGAAGGAGGAAAATGAGGAGGAGGAGGGGTGGATCAATTATTCAGGTTGAGCTTCCTTCACCTGGTGGAGATTGGAAATTCTGAGAAATCCAGCCTTTATTCATTTTAATAAGCGTCAGCCTGTCAGCGCTGTCAGTCGACAGGCGTGTACGTTGGCAAATGTTGCACACCACAGTCCGTCGGTCATCCGGTGTTTCCTAAAAGAACCTCCACACTTCTGAAGATCTAGCCCTCGCCGCAAGAGCCCAACACATGCGTTTTCAAACTCATCAGAACAGATGATAATAGGAAATTGGACTAATTACATTGTAGTAAGCTGATAACATTTCATTTACAAAATGCATGTGTTGTCACAATGTTAATAGATATGTAATTAGGCAGATCTTGTCTTTTCAGATGTTATCATGCATTTGAAAACACATGCATTACTGCCATGTGTGAACACACCCTACAACCTACACTATTAAACACCTCTATGAGAGGACCCCCTCTTAAAAAAAAAAAACAGTTTTTTTTATTCAATCACTGATTTTTTTGTAATGTTTTTGCCATTATACTTAATGGAAGCTGTCTCCAATCTGTAGACCACCCCTTACCTGTATAAGAGATCTGCTCAAAGAGGTTTCTCAACTGGTGTGCAGGATCTGATTCCATTCATTAGAACTGATGAGAAGCCTGAGCTCTGTCTTTATTTTTGCCCTCAAATTTTCATTTATACACATTTCTATATCCAAGTCTTCAAACACAAACTGTTCTGCTACATACCATTCCTGGCATGTAATCGGATGACCTGAAGCATGTGATTAGTCACATGCTTATGACATTACGGCAGATCATAAAGCTTCCGGGAGCTTTTACTGATAAGGAGTGTTCATGTGCTAGTGATCCCTCCCAACACCAACCCATCCTCCTCTTCGCCGTCTAGCTAAAGATTCACATGGCAAGCAACCCACACAAAGACTGCCAGAGAGATAAGGTAACTGCTAGCTTCTAGCCTGCTAGCTGACAAAAGGCTGCAGATAGCTAATGAGTGTAAATAAGAGAATTGATTATTTTAGATTGGTGCAGAGCTTGGTAAAAGTTTTTATACTTTGCAGTTGTACTTTAAGCATTTATCATATTTTTAGAGCAGCAAATTCCAAAGTTAGAGCTTAAGAGATTATTCTGCGAGTAGTGGGCCTTAGTGGTTATATTTGTCTGATGTAGATTTTCTGTTAGTTTATTTATTTGATCTCTCCTGATCTTATTGTCAGTGCATTCAATCCTCATTAGTATACCCCTAATATAAATCTTGTGAGTGTTCCACAACAGAGCTAGGTCTGATATAAAAGGGGAGGTAATTATAAAGTACTCACCAAATTCTTTGTCAATTTGGGCAAGATGTACAGAATGGGATAAGTAATAGGGATTGCATCTCCACATGTAGGTGACACTTGATTAAATCTGGGGTAGAGTATCTTTGTCTGTCACAATAAGATCTATATGAGTGTAGGTGTTATGTACTTCAGAATGGAATGAAAAATCCATTATGTCAAATATGTCATATTCCAATAATTCAATATTGAGTGTTGGCATGCTCGTCCTTACACTGGAGGTAAAATCTACCACAGAGTCTAGGGCAGTGATGGCAAACCTTTTAGACACAGAGTGCCTAAACTACAACCAAAACCCACATAGTTTTTGCAAAGTGCCAAAGCCACAATTTAAGCAGTAACTTATTACTCCCTGCTCTGTCACAGGTTTAAATTGTATAGGCACCTGAGGACACCAATACAGTAGAAAGAAGGAGAAAATGTTTGGATCATTATTGTAGCTTCCTTCCAGTGTCCTGGGCTGCCTGTGATTGGAAGAGGCCTTCAGTACTGTCTGGCGAACCCTGCCCTGGGGTGATGGCAAGGGTGCCCATATAGAGGGCTCTGAGTGCCACCTTTGGCACCCGTGCCATAGGTTCGCCACCACTGGTCTAGGGTATTAATTCAAGGATTTATGCCCAAATGCTGCCCCGCTGAATGAACAGATTATCCTTTTGAATTTTTTCCATGCTACCTGGCAAACAAAATACAATAAACAACAATGGATACAATTAATTAAAGCTGCAAAAGCTTTAATCCGCTCCTTTGACACTCTCCTCATTCCCCATGCCCCACATTAGGTAAAGAAAATATCCCAACTATGTTGCTTGGATGAAATTTGTACCCTTAGGAACTGTAATTACCCTAAATTTCTGAATCTGGTACCTATGGATTAACACCCTTCATTCACCTCCAGCTGATCCCACCTCATCCTTTCACTTACTTTTATTTTATAGTAGACCACTAATGATTCTGACTGTGTTTCCAGGTGCTATTTTATACCTTTACCATTATACTTTACAGCACTTCATATGCAAACTGATGTTAATATCCTGAATAAAGTTATCTTAAGGACAAGATGCTTATCTTGTATTTGCAGTTGTTTTTTTATAAATTGTGCCATATGATATAAAGGGCCACATGTATCACTCGTTATTTCTGTTGTTTTTGTGCCTTTTCATACTGGCGCATCCGTTTTTGCACCATTTTTGCAAATAAACGCCAAACTAGCCACGCAGCAAAAATAACTAGGTTTCCCTCATCTATCCTACCAATCCAGATGTTTTGCTGTGCCTAATGATATTCATCAGTTGCGACTTTTAATTCAGGCGCAAAAACAAGCGCAAAAACACCCCAGCCCGAAGGTGGTGTTAACTGAGAAGTAAGCACTGAGCCCCTGTGCAGAGCAGTTCATCCCCAGCAGCAGAGCTAAGCCAGACACTGCAGACACTGGTACAGACATCACATACACTGCCTGTAGACTCTATTTACAGTTCATCACCTTCAATTTACAAAACATTTTGCTAAATTCTCAGCTCAGAGCAGTAAGTTTGCAGAATTTTTGCAGAACAAGTGTCCTATGTGTAGCAGGATAATCACACTGGTGTCTGAGCGGGATACTTTGCAGAATTACAGGGGGGCATCAGGAGATCAGCACTGGGGGATCCCCTCCAGGAGAAGCCACTGCTAGGGAGATCACTTGGTGTCACACACCTGGTGGTGTCACACACTTGGTGCCTGAATCTAACATTGTTCCGAAACTGCGCCAAAATTGCACCTAAATTGTGTTAAAGTAAAGTGATTAATAAGAGGCAGGAATTTAACTTATCACAGATGGTTGTAGCTTGTGATAATTCTGGCGCAACAGTGCGCCAGAATTTAGGCGCAGCTACTAAACTTAAGCACACCAAAGTGATACATGTGGCCAGATGTGTGCACTGTTTTAGGCAATTATATATTTATTCGTTATAAATACTTGTTATCTCTGATAATTGAAAAATGTATAAAAATAGATTTGAAAAAAAAGACTATCCAAATCAATAGTATTGCAGATTGAATGCTCAAATATTATTGTTTTCTTCAATTTGCAAATAACAATATCTGGTAGGTTATTAAATATTAAACACTGCTGTCTCTTGTAATTTGCCAAATGCCTAAATCCCAGAAATCATTCAAATACTTGGCACTGACTGTATATCCACAGTTAATGAGCTTCCAATGCCAAAAATAAGTAAAATCACGATTTGCATGTCTCAAAAAATAAAGTAGATGTTCTTCTACAATGTAGATGTAAATATGTTCAAATGATTGTATAGTCGATTTCTGCCTCTCTAATTTTAATATTTTTTGCATATGTTTATTTTGCATGCTAAATTAATGTTCTGTTGGAATTGATACACTTCATCTTGGACAGGTACTCTATACTATATAGATAACCTGCTATGACTGTCTTCACTTACAGTAATGCAATGCTATGCACATAAATGCAAGCAAAATAATACAACAGTGTAGAGGATGAAATAGCTATTCATTTCTTTTAAAGGGAACCTGTCACCAACGCACTATTTTACACTAATAACATGTGCCAAAAGCCCATAACATGACAAAGCCATATTTGCTTTTGTCATGTTTGTGTAATGACAGCTCTCCACTCTGTGACGTCAGCTCTCCGCTGCGTGCATTACCGTTGATTGTGGGGAGAGCTGTATCTCTCTGAAATGAGTAGTGAGAGCCAGAAAGATACAACTCACCAGGTAATGCTTACAATGGTGACCTAATGTCACAGAGGGGTTCCTAGTGGCTTCCCGTACGTGACATATATGCATTTGTCATGTTATGGGCTTTTGGCACATGTTATTAGTGTAAAATATTGTGTTGGTGACAGGTTCCCTTTAAGCTGGGAAGACACAGATAAAGATATCTGATTAGGAAAAATCTAACATACCCATATCATTTGGGAGATACAAAAAGGAGCACCCATAAAAGAGATCAGATAATCACAGAGATAAAGGTGTAGACATCCTTTCCTTTCTTCTAGATGGTACTGTAAATGGCTTTCTACAACCATTTTTCCTTAGATTCTACAAAGCTCGGAATCCTTACAGTCTTAACCGATATTGTTTTGAGTTTTCTGACCCCCTCTTTTCAATATTCATTTCACAAAAATGAAAACCTAAAGGGTAAAGTGCAAATGGATAATTCTGTTATTATTGTACATACAAGTATTGTTCAAAGCAAAAATAAAAAATATTCAGATTCTGTTTGGTTCCTGAAAATTGGCAGATTGATTCAGAATCCACAAATCAACACATAGCTCATCTCTACATTCTCTCCAAATGCTTTTGTCACTGTAAGTAAAACACAAAGAATACAGACTACAAACAGGGCACAAAGTGTCAAATTAAATTTAGATTTAGGGACTATTACTGTGGCAATCTTTTTATATTTGTTATCTATGGCTTCCTTCTAAAATCAACTTTTTTTACCCCTTACCGACATGTGATGTAATACTATGTCACATGCCGGGTGCGGGTGCATGGAGAGGGCTCACAGGCTGAGCCCTCTCCATAGCCGGTAAGTCTGCATATTGCAGCTGTCACCGATCGCGGATCTTTTCCGAGGATCGTCGCTCCCCATGATGTCAACGGTGAGTGGCAACTGTCACCATGGTAGCCTCGGGTCTTATCAGCACATTGTAATAAATGAGGAGTAAAATCAATCAATCAGTATAAATAAACAGTAAAAAACATAAACACATTAGGAATCAACACGTCCAAAAATGCCCGAACTATAAAAATCTAATTACGGTTTTTCACTGTGTTTAACCCCGTAACGGAAAATCGCGTCCAAAGTAAAAAATGGCACTTTTTTGCCATTTTAAAAATAAATTAAACATTCCATAAAAAGTGATCAAAACGTCATACAGTCCTAAAAATGATAACATTGTAAATGTCATCAAAAGTCACAAAAAACAACAAAGCTCCGTACACCTCCCAAAGCTCATTATACAAGTATAAAAAAGTTATTAGAGCTAGAAATGGAAAAATCCCCCCAAAAAATTCTACAGGAGGTTTTAATTTTATTTAAATGTATGAAAACATTACAAAACCTATACAAATTTGGTACCCCCATAATCATACCGACCATAGAATAATGTAGACATGTAATTTCGGATGCACAGCAAAATCCGTAAAATGCAAGCCCACAAGATTACGGCACAGATGCGGTTTTTTTACCAATTTCACTGCATTTGGAATTTTTTTCCTGCTTCCCGGTACATGGCGTGGAATATTAAATACCACCATTATGTGGTGTAATTTTTTACGCAGAAAATAAGCCATCACAGAGCTTGTGCATGGAAAAATAAAAAAGTTATAGATTTTTGAAAGTGGGGAGTGAAAAATGAAAATCCAAAAACGAAAAAGGGCTGCGACGGGAAGTTGTTAAATTTATGCTAAAGGGGGATGTGACTAGAGCCTCTCCCTGCTCTGTCAGTCTTTCATCCCCCCCCTCTGCTTGATGTAATCTTACTGTGCAGCAGAGGAGGGGGAAGTGCTGAAGCAAAGTGTAACAGTCTTTGTATCTGCAGCAAGGATGGGAATAGCTCTGGAACAACCCAGTTGGGTTAATTACTTATTACAGGCGGTCCCCTACTTAAGAACACTCGACTTACATAAGACCCCTAGTTACAAACGGACCACTGGATATTGGTAATTTATTGTACTTTAGTCCTAGGCTACAATAAACAGCTATAACAGTTGTCTGCAATGAAGCTTTATTGTTACTCCTGGTTCTTATGACAACCCAACATTTTTAAAATCCAGTTGTCACAGAGACCAAAAAAGTTCTGGCTGGGGTTACAATGATAAAATATAGATCCGACTCACATACAAATTCAACTTAAGAACAAACCTTCAGACCCTATCATAGTATAGTATCATAGTATATAAGGCTGGAAAAAGACGCAAGTCCATCAAGTCCAACCTTTAAGAATTAAATAAATGTTTTATCCCCATAACCTGTGATATTTTTTCTCTGCAGAATGGCATCCAGGCCTCTCTTGAACATGTACATAGAGTCCGCCATAACAACTTCCTGCGGCAGAGAGTTCCATAGTCTCACTGCTCTTACAGTAAAGAACCTTTGTCTATGGCTATGGTAAAATCGCCTCTCCTGTAGGCGTAGAGGATGCCCCCTTGTCCTGGTCACAGGCCTAGGTATAAAAAGATCTTTGGAGAGATCCTTGTACTGTCCATTCAGGTATTTGTACATTGTAATGAGGTCTCCCCTCAGTCGTCTTTTTTCTAAACTGAATAATCCCAAATTTTGCAATCTGTCATTGTATTCTAGTCCCCCCATTCCCCTAATAATCCTGGTTGCTCTCCTCTGCACCCGTTCCAGCTCTACTATATCCTTTTATACACTGGTGCCCAAAACTGTACACAATATTCCATGTGTGGTCTGACCAGGGATTTGTATAAGGGCAAAACTATGTATTTATCATGAGAATCTATTTCTCTCTTGATACATCCCATAATTTTATTTGCTTTAGCAGCAGCCGCCTGGCTCTGGTCACTAAAATTAAGTTTACCATCCACCAATACCCCCTAGGCCTTTTCAGCTCCAGTTTTACCAAGTAATTGACCGTTTAGAACATAATTATACTTTTTGTTTCCATGGCCCAAGTGCATAACTTTACATTTATCTACATTAAACCTCATCAACCATTTCTTTGCCCACTCCTCAAGCTTCCACAAATCCCTCTGTAATGCTAAACTATCGACCTCAGTATTTATTACTTTACACAGCTTAGTATCATCTGCAAATATTGAAACTTGACTGTGTAAACCCACTACAAGGTCATTAATAAAAATATTAAAAAGAAGTGGCCCCAATACTGACCCCTGTGGCACTCCACTGGTAACGTCAACCCAATCTGAGAATGTGCCATTAATGACGACCCTCTGTCTTGTATGTACCCCGGGTACTGCCTGTACTACTTTTATAGTATGGTTACAATCTTTGTTTTTATATGTTCTCCTATTTTTGTAATCAACTCATTAATTTCTTGAAAACTTTATTCATTTCTCAATCATTATTAACCCCTTAATGCAAAAAGAAGTTACAGAATACAGTATAACTTTCTTATCCCTATAGGGGAAATTATTTACGTCACTGAAAAGACCGCCATCTTGTGACATACAAATTACAACTGCAAATTCATATTAAACACACACATACACATAAACATTTATAAATTACAACATATAAAAATTAAAAAAATAACATATAACAAATTAAAACTGTTCCACAGCATATCCCATAGTGTGGGCTAAGCCAATCACAGACAAGATAAAGCTGAGCTTAAATCTGGTAGTTTTACATTTGTATTGAAGAAACCTATCACTAAAAGTGCTGCAATGTCCATTAAGAATAGAGTACAGGGGCTTAAATTCATTACTTAGAATCATGTCTATTTTGGTTCATTCGCAAACATAAAACTGTCTCCCACTTTTCCAATGGGGCACCCACAATTTCACTTGCTTTTTTAACCATTTGAGTCTGTTTGAGTCTGTAGCACTCACATGGCTACCCCAGCATACCACAGCGTAATAGAGTACACTCTCCACTACAGACTGATAACAACCAATCAGCATCTTCCTCTGTACTTCAAATGACATCAACTATCTTTAAAAAAAAAGTCTACAGTGCACTCTCAGGTATTTGTAAACTGAGACTTGTTCCACCTCGACATCAGTAATCCGGATGGGTTTATGTTCCTCCTTTAAAGTACGCCCATACTTAATCTCCATTTCTTTTGCTTTAGTCAGATTCAACGCTAAACCATTCACTTTACACAATGACACAAATGAGTCCACAGTTGACTCGTATTCCTCCAAGTTACCCTGACTTATACACCCAACAATTGCAGTGTCATCCAAATACTTTTGCATAAAGCACTCACTTCCATTTTTTTTTAAATCTGCCGTATAAATTGTGAACAAGAATGGGGCCAGTACTGTCCCCTGTGGGGCTCCTACATTACTGATGGCCACCTCAGACTTGGTAGTACTCATTTGAACCCATTGTGGTCTCGACGAAATGTAGTGGAAGATCCACTGTATCAAAGTAGGTCCTACCGACATAACCACCAGTTTATTCCACTTCCAAAATCGAAAAGTTACTGTAGGTCCTGTTGTGTAGGGGGAGTATGAAGGGAGCTCATCGGGTGTTGGAGCAAATGGAGCAAACACACGTCGTTAACCCTTTGTAACACCCTTTGCATTAACGAGCCGGCGTGCA
Source organism: Engystomops pustulosus (assembly GCA_019512145.1). NCBI lineage: Eukaryota > Metazoa > Chordata > Amphibia > Anura > Leptodactylidae > Engystomops > Engystomops pustulosus. Next base: position 102,715,804 of record CM033645.1, read on the forward strand.
GGTGCCACCATTTTGGCTCGGATGGTCGCTCCCCATGAAACCATTGGGGAGCGTCGATCCATTGCCATGACAGCCTCGGGTCACACAAAGATCCGAGGTTGCCACATTTTAGGCAATCTATTATGATTTGCACATTGTAATAGATGATGTGCAGAATTCCCATATACTGCAATACTATAGAATGGCAATACTGTATATGGTAGGAACAATCAGACAACCTAGGGTTAAAGTACCCTAGGGGGTCTGAAAAATAGTAAAAATTTAAAAAAACCCTAAAAATTTAAATCACCCCCCTTTCCCTAGAAATAAATATAAATAAACAGTAAAACTCATAAACACATTAGGGATTGCCTAGGCTTCAAATGCTGATCTATCAAAATATAATAATGGTTTTTCAATGCGTTTAATCCCGTAATGGAAAATAGCCTCCAAAGTTGCCGATAGCATTTTTTTGCCATTTTGAAAAATTCAATTTGTTACACAGAAAACAAACCCATACACAGCTCTTTACATGGAAAAATAAAAAAGTTATAGATCTTTGAAGGTGGGAAGTGAAAAATGAAAATGCAAAAACGAAAAAGGGCCTGGTCGTTAAGGGGTTAAGGTTTTTTTCATATACAGTGTGTGTTTATAAAAACAGTATGGACTGTGGGCCCTATTCAAGCCTACAAAAAGAGTTTTCTAGGAAATAAATTTACCAAAATTTTCCATTGAATGAAAACTTGTAAGAAACATTGTATTAATAGTAGGAACTAATTTGAAGGCCAGTGTTCACACCAGCAACCTCCAAATTGGGAAATTACTGAAAATGGAAGGCAGATTTTCTTTGTTTTGTCATTTATAATTAAATAAATACATCAATTTGAGCGACTTTTCATAATGAAAATAATGTCAGGGTTTTCACTCTCTGGCATAAAAAATCCATAGTGAATCAATGACTGATAAAGAACAGTGCTGAACCAATTGAAATCACCCCAGCATAATTGCTGCAATTTCCTTCTATTCTGTTGTGATCAACAAATTATATTCCCTTCAGCCAAATTCAGCAATGTCAGCAAGAAAAGAGCCAATTCAATTGCTGTAAATCATTGACTCCTCACACCTCACCACACTCTCCTCAGACAAAACACTCTGAGAACTTGTAACAGCATTTATAGGAACAACCCTTATTCATAATATAGGTATGGGGAAATTTATCAAGGCTTGTACAAGCCCTGAAATAATCCTAATTGCTAGCAAACCACATGTAATTAACATTACTTCCCTCTTTCCTCCACCTCTATGCAAAGTGGATGTGGATGGGCTTGAAGGGAGGATGCAGTTGGTGTCAGAGTGGGCCTTGCATCTTCACCTTTGTGCATGCGCACACGTTACAACCTGCAAACTTACATGAGTGAAAGTTTCCAGGCGTCAGCACAATACTACGTCAGATAGGGCCTGGCATAGAATTGTAACTGATGTATCAGGTGACACCAGAAAGGAAAGGGTTTGATCATACAACGTCACTCTTTTAAGTCAATTAGATACCAGGCAAAATTACCAATAAAAGTGATAAAATGAAAGATTATGCTTCTACTAGGGCAGTAGGTTAGTACATTGTCTAGTACATACATTGTAAACCAGTTACCTGTTTTTACATAGGTTTTACCTGAACCAAATGGGCATGTTATTTGACAACCAGCTACTGAAGCTTTGTAAAATGCCATTGACAGAGTTGGTGAAATTCCATCAAAAGAAATCGATCATCAAAATTAAGTTTTTTAAATTATGCTCTGTGCTGCAGATTCAAAGGCTGTTACACCGTACAGGAGCACTGTACTGTACAATTTCCTCTGCTGCATTGACAGGGAGATATTGTGACAGTCTGGGAAGCTGCAGCTTGGAGGGGCTCTGGTAATGCCCAGTGGAGCCCTTCAAGCTCAATAGCATAATTTGAAAAGTTGGTTTTAGAAGGAAGGAGGCCATGGATAACAATTGTAGGAAGATTAGCATTGTCAGTATGTCGGGATCTATGAGTAGATGTCCCTTGTATATCATGCTTGCTTTGATGGTAGATTTCCTTTAAGAATTACCTTTTTTTTCATTAAATTCAGGTTGTCAGAATTAATGGATTAGTTAATACTAAATAAAAGGTTTTTTTCAATGAATACAAAATATGTGCCACAAGTCTTTAAAAATGTGACAATTCAGCTCCTCTGCCAGTTGTTCTGTTCCAACATATTCATTTTTAAAGCATCTAACAAATCATAGAAATAAAGCACTACTGTCTCGTTATATTAAGCAATAAAAATGTAAAAGTTTTTGTACTTAGAACCTTGCAAAATTGTTGAAAAACTCATAAATTGTCATAAAGGTGTCATAAATTATGTAACGTCACATACTATAAGCTCAGTGTCATGAACTTTCAGTTGGATACATTTGTCACCACACTTTATAAAGTGCATAAGGTCAAATTTACCAAAATAGAGTTAATAAAAGCTATCTTAAAATCCCTGTAAAGAGAGGATGCTGCAGCACATCATAAAACCAATGCCGAGGAAATAAAACATCAGATGTCATTGACCTTTAAATAAAACCTGGGAGATAATGTTTTCTGTACACAGGAACAATGTTTTTGCTGTATTTCCTATTCTTAATTTGGACTTATATTTACCAACTAATTTTGTGACAATCTCATTACAAGATTTGATTTATTATTGAATACAGTTTATGCTAAAAGAGTATAACTTTTTATTTATCAAAATTACAATAGCATTGGGGGAAATTAGCATTTTTCATTTAGTTTTTACTAAAAACACATTTTATATTGGACTTAGAAGGAAAAATAATGAAAATATAATGAATATAAATTAAGCCAATGTTTTCTTTACAGCCTTTTTATGTGAAGTCAATAACAAAATTAAAGTGCCCAAGATTAAAAATGGTCTTTTCTCTTGTGATCATTTTTCCATGTTGAACATGAAAAATTCACATAATAGGAAACATTACTGCAAGTTAATTTGAAGCAATATCATTTAAACAAAAGGTGATAGATAGATAGATAGATAGATAGATAGATAGATAGATAGATAGATAGATAGGGGGTGAACCTTTATTCCATGAACTGCAATGTTTCGGTGCGAGTTTACACCTTTCTCAAGCATAACATGTGTGTCAGGTATCCAATTATTTAAAGACCAAACCATTCACTGATTGGTCAGTGATAAAGTTTACATGATAGAACGGGAAAAAAATACATTGCAATACTTTGTAATATCATTCTTGTGAAGATCATAAAGTGTCTAGGTACATTGTGCAATGAAATTTGCAGTGACAACAATATAAAGTGACATAGTGCTTTCTTTGTAAAACAGGATCCATCCATCGGCTTCAGGACCCAATTCACATCTCCTAACATTCATTCATGAATTTAGTTAGTTTACCCGAGGCCATCTAGAGGCGTACGCTGTCATTACATGTTACAGCCGGAAACAGCTGGTTCGCATTCCACAGAACCGGAAGTGACCTCACGGAGCGAGGTGGCCTTGACTGCGCAGGCATATTAGATGTATCTCATGAGCGGTGGCCATCTTAGATGTATCTCATGAGTGGTGGCCATCTTAAGGTTGGGCTGCCCTGTTCCCACGGTACAAGCGATCGGAGCTAAGAGGTAAGTATCATAATACTGTTGTTCACCGGCGTGTGCTATATAGGTGGGCAACTGTGTTGCTCAGGACTCTCCCTTGTTTAGATAGATAGACAGATGTGCTGTTTTGTTAATGCAGAAATATAGCGCCAGATGTATCACTTCCATTTGTTGTTGATCTAGCAATTTTTTTATTTTGTTGCAGTACTTTTGCACCAGTCTTGAGATTAAACACCAAACTAGTAGTATCATTGAAGAAGAAAAAGGTGTTCTCCAGCGTCCAGCGAATCCATTAAAAACATAAAAGTTTTATTCCATACAGTTTAAAAACATGATAGTGTGCATAATGTCAAAAATAGTTGACACATTTCAGACAGAGCACCATCCTTAGTCGCACCCTTAGTCCTTAGTCGTTTGGTTACGACATTGCACACACTATCATATTTTTTAACTGTATGGAATAAAACTTTAATGTTTTTAATGGATTCGCTGGGGAACACCTTTTTTTCTTTGATGATACTCACCTGTAGCAACACAGCATTTTGTCTCCATGCGATGCCTTCACAGCCAACAGTCCACAAGATTGTCCCCAATTGATGAGCTATGTCAAAAATTTTTTCTCTTTTTTCATTACCAAACTAGCAATGAATCAAAAATAACGATGTTTTCCTTATTTATTTTATGAATCCAGATATTTTACTTTGCCTACAAACGATTCATCATTAGCAACTTCTAATTAAGGTGCAATTTTTTCTAAAAAAAAACCATAGCTGGAAGGTGGTGTAGACTGAGAAGCAAGACTTTTGCAGAGTATAATCAAGTGTATATTACAGAAGAGTTTGTTGAGGTTAATAGTCTGGTAGACCTGCTCAGTACACAAGCAAATGGGATATTTGCAGTACTGACAGTACTGATGCAGTAGTCACTGCCATGTGCAGTGAGCATTTGGAGACGCCTCTTTGCAGGTATGCTTCTTAAGATACACTGTATACACATCAGCAATGTATTTATTGGATAGTAATAATACTTCTGAATTAGACTATGTACTATTTGTAAAACATGATGAATTGATTTTATGTATTGTATAATGAGATTATGTATTGGCTGACACACTGTTCACCTCCTGTAAAGACACTTCCTCACTCACTTTTGCATGACAAAGGCTTCGTTGAGAAGCTGAAACGTAGTGGCTTGGGAATAAAGCATGTTTATTTATTTTTTCTTTAAATAGATATATAGTAGATAGATGTGTGGTTTTTTGCATGTTTTATTTATTTATTTCATCAACACAGGTATTTTACTGTGCCTACTAATAAGGTCATTTTCATGTGCAATGTTGTTGAGAAATAGAGGGAAACAGGGATTGCACCTATATTGTGCCTAATTCTCTCCTAAAATATAGTACAGTGGCATAATCATAATTATTAATAAGATGAGTGAACTCAACTCATCACAGATAAATTATCATAAGCTAAAACCACGAGCCACAATCCGCCTCATTTAGGCACAAAACAAAAACTAGTGCACCACAACTGTGATATTTCTTGACATATAGAGGTTTTGTAAAGTCTTGGATTTTTCAATACAAGTTACAATACATACAGTAAGTCAGAAGATCATGGGTGCAAATTTGGCTTTTCACAAATGATCTTTTATCTAAATAAACCATATAGACTTGCACAAAAACGCCCAAGGGTTATATCTCCACAAAGAGTTTAGTATAACCAAAAACTACCCATTTTTGACATGTGTAGAGTGTCTATGCACCTCATGCTTAGGTGCAATGAAATGTTTTCATTGTTTTTGCAAAAATCACATATATTACTCCCATAAGTGTATGTTTATTGTAGTCATAATTTGCAATCTGACTTCATCATGTCCCTTGTGTTCTACTAGCTGATTTTACATTGTTAGAGGCAGTTACCATGCTAAAGCCCTAAACAGACTTGTATACAGGTCCCAGCAATAGTAATAGGTTTTATCCATGAATTTTTATCATAGCTATTCACTTCATTAACTTTATTTATTTTTTAATATGATTGTCTTAATGTGTTCATGCTTGAATCCTTTTTTTATTCTATTTTTCTCTTTAGCTTAATCTTACCTTCATATCTTGGCTTATTTTATCGTAAACTAACAGGGAGGAAAAGGTCAGTGATTCCTAAACTTTACTACACTAGAGAACATGAAACTCAATTAATTTCCTCTCTATTATTAATTGCCTTATCTCAGAATCAAATTTTGTGTTGCAGAAATATTGATTCCAAAAGAGACTATTTTCTTGAAAAGAGTAATATTGATAGAGCTTCAGAAATACAATAACTTTTTAGAAAAGGCAGCAAAATATCTATATTTAACCTAAGGAAAACACAAAAGCTTGGTAACCATATACTCCAAAACCTGGTGATAAAGAATACACTACTATGGTACAGATTGTTATTTTAGAAGTCAAGGGCTTTGTAAAGAGAATTGCTGCAATGTTTCACTTGAAGTTCCGTTTCCATCATTGAATCATGTGTGCCTTAAATCACAAAACCCAGATTAAACTAACAGACCATCTAGATTTTGACCACACAAACAACTAGAAATCAGAGATGGTGATTATCCACCCATCAGTTAACTACTAATACTTGTGTCAAAGACATCAATAATAGTTCACAAAAAAATGTGATGGACATGCAGGTATTGTCTTGGTCATCAAGAACCCCCCCCCCCCATCCTCCAGCCTCAGCTTACTTAATGGGGCTAATTGAGCCAGATTGTTGACAAAAACAGCATGTGACCAGGCTTCAAAGACTTTTGTAGATTGATCAACTCCAGGCATTCCCATCTACACCCCCCCCCCAGGCTCAAACAAAGAACCATTAAAACTCTCAAATCACCAAGTTGAATAGAGACAGTTATGAAGTTATGGTCCGTCTCACCAGAAAACCAAATACATTTTTGGAAAAGATACTTTCAGGAAATCATAACAATCCATTGTTCGGGGCTCTAGGATACTTGGTTCCAGAGATATCAATATCTCTAGATAGGACCATGGCAAATGGGTCAGGTTTGGTATCAATGAGATCCAGGGATTCACCCGGATCCAATGATACCAGAACCATGACCCTACGACTTCTCCTGGTGTAGCTGTGGCTTCTCCAGGGCTCTGGATGTAACACCAGGTAGGAGTGACCCATGACTCCTCCTTAGGGTGGACAGAGGTGTGTCCACGCCTGATATAATCAGGCACCACTGAAGGGGTCTTTGTCTTTGTCTGTGAACCACTTTATCATCAAGCGCAGAAAAGGAACTTAAGGTGTGGTCTATCGGGTTCCATTTGCTACACACACACAAAGGTAACTAACTCACCGAACTGCTTAGACTTGTAGTACTACCCGTGTATTTTGTGCTCTGTTCACTGTATATATCTATTGTGTGTACTGTATTGTCTAGTGTGCCCTTAAGGCAATTAAATGTAAAATCTAATCTGTGTTGCTCTATTATCTCGATCACAAATCTTATGTCCAGGTTTCTCGCTTATATACATGCTATTGGGTTGGTTCCTTGCCCTATATAATCCTGTAACGGACCGAGCTTATATTAAAGGAGAACTGGTGGCAGCATAAGGCTGATAATATTCTGTCTCACTGAGACTAGTGAGAGGGATCTTATAGCCATTCAGGGCTTTGATTTAGGGTTGTGCCATATCCGGAAGTTGTGTGGACAACTTTAAATCACTTTGTGTGCCTCTCAGAACCCATGCGTTCTTGGAGTGTCTGTAAAAGGATAACTAAGTGACCTTACATCTACCATCTTGGTAGAGGGATCCATCTTTTTAGTATACTGTTAACAGCTGATTTTAGAAATAAGGAGGCCATGGATAACAAATTAAGGAGATTACAGTCACAGTGTCAGGATCTATGAGTAAGTGTCCCTGGTTTATCATGATGGTAGATTTCCTCTAAATAAATTCAAAGGGTCACCAATCCTGCAAGAAAAATATTGATGCAATAGTTCAGTAACAATCAAAAACCTATGGAGAGTTATACTTAAAAAATATATAAATAGTTCATAGGGTATACATCTACTGCATCAATGATAGTAAGGGTCTAAATTTGCCTACCATCTGGAAAGTATGGGGATAGTGGTCCATGAAGGATCTGCAGACAATCTAGAAGTGGAGGTATTAATCATTCCTATTAATGTGTCTGACTCCTAGATGTGCAGTCTGTCAGCTGGTGCCTGGAGTGGGGCAATTCCAGTCCACACCCTACACAAACTATGATTAGACACTTGAGTAAATTTAAGATTTACTGGGAGATCAGCAATAGAATTGTACAGTCCTTTTGCAGATAAATTTATAAAAAGAGTGGTAATCTGGTCAGTTTGTGCCACACAGCCAATAATCAAGACATATAACAAGAATAGATGGAAATGTCAATAAAACTTGACCTTTAATATGTACATCACAAAAAAATATGTCTTATGTTTCTTCTCCTGGTCGCTATACCATTACTGTTCGTAGTTGACAAACCATGGCTGTGAACTTATTTGGAAGCTACAGAAAAAGTAGAAGCAAACACCCAGGATTGTTTCATCAAGTGCTCACTAGTATGAGATATTTGATTTTAAAATGATAATAGCTCTAGTTGTTTAACTTCAGCATCTGCATAGTAAAAATCAGACAGGTATACTAGTATACGGGTATATTAGTGGCCATAAGTAAGCAGCCAATCTTTAGCTACCCATCTATACATATCTCATGACTAGTGTTTTCACAGCAGAGATGGAACCAGGTTTGGATCTAAATAACATTTGTGAAGGTTATGAGAACTTTTGGGTTATGAGAGTATTACTAGCATTTCCTGGATTCTTTGATAAACAATGGACTTGAATATAGTAGATAAAATGTAATGGGTAGTATGCAGTAGAATCTTAATATTTGTTCTATATTAACTCACAGAAGATGAAATTAAACATTTATTTTTGAAACCATTTTTATGTACAAATAGAGTTTATTTACGTCAAAATTTGTGCCATGTAACCATGATTTGCCCCCAAATTGTGGCTTTTATACGTCCACATCTACATTTTAAAGATATATTGCACTCAACGCTGAAAAATTCTTTCGTGTCTAACTTTGCTTGAAAAGTGGAAAAATTGCAAATATGCCAATGCACAAAAAGTCTCTAATATAAAAGAGAAGCCTTAGATAAATAACCCCCAATATATTTTAAAGAAATTTTTTGTAAAAGGTATAAAAGAATTTAAGAATATAATGACCATCAACTTTTTATGCAAGCTCTAAAAAGGATTTAAACCCTTATACACCACTTGGACCATGCTGTCTAAGTAGCTGCAGAGGGAGTTGGCTCACTTTGTCACCCGTTGGCATGATGATGCCTCCTAAAAATAAATAAATCACACATATTTTTAAATGCCCTACCCATTCCAACCCAGGCTAGAAAATTATAATAGTATATATTCCATAAGACAAAAACTTAAAAAAAAATGAAAGATTCATTGATCACATAAAAAATTATATTAAAAAGCTTTATGAAACCCTAGTGTACTAATAACAACTACAGGTCTTTATGCAACAAAATATGCCCTCATGCAGCCACATTGACAAAATAGTAAAGGGATGTCTTCTCACTTTGACTCCTTGTAGCAGGGGATCATCCCTAATAGTCTAGCCCATGGGTTCAAAGAAGAGGTTAAAAAGCAAATGTTCCTTTGGTAATCTAGAAGGTCTCAAAAAGAAAATCATTTGCAAAAACATTGCTGACTGGTCAGAATATAAAAAAAATCCTTCAATCTGGAGGGCAGGATGTTCATATATATTTTTAAATCAACGCTAAATGGTGATATGGATCAGGAGTTCTGGGCATAATCAAGGAATGGTGCCTTAATTGAGTTGTGCAACACATTTTTTCTTTTTGTTCTAGTGCCCAATCTTGATAATGGTTCTCATTATGAAGGCTTTATGGATATTATGTAGGGTGTTAGGGTCTGAGGAGGTTAGGGTGTCAGGGCTGGAAAAACTGACAATTCTCTCTTCTCTCAGACACTCCAAATTATTTGAGCATGCGTGCACTTTAGTAAGAAAAGACAGACTCAAGTTCTGTTTTAGTGTTAGCTCCTGCTCTCAGCTCGCCATGCAGGAAAGAGAACTGAACTGAACTTTATTTCCTGATACATAACGTTTTATATTCATACAAAAAGGCGTGGTTACATACATTAAAATCATCACAATTGGTTATAGGTAAGCATATATGTCTGGCCTCCGACCCTTGCTGATTGGTCCTCAAAATTAGACCTTGGTTGCTATGCCAGGGTAATCTCCAGTCACCGTTGGTTAAGAAATTGACCGTTGGTCCAGATGCCGGTGCTATCTTTAGGTAACATCTGCTTTTGATCATAAGACTTGAGTTTCGCTGACAGTTGCATATCTGGTTAACACTGGTTTAAGGGAAAAGCTCTGTATTTCATAACAAAAAATATAGGGCACATGTATACAATCATAAAGCATATGATAATTATAGACACATAATAATGATCTTGACCCTCACAATCCCCCTAAATACTGAGCTTTTCCCTACACTTCGCTGAGATTCGTTTTTCCTGTAGGCTGTCCATGTGGTAGGAGAGGGGAGTGGATTGCTTCACCGAGTCATCAACCCAACGTGCCCTTATGGCACTCAGGTTAACTTCCAAGCACTAACCTGACTAACACATGGAGTCTTTTTTCTTTTCCCCTACACCAAATCTTCCATTATTGGGGAGGGGTCTGAGTATTCTGAGATCATGATAATGGGCTAGTCATCTGTCGGGGAAGAATCTGGATGCTCCAAAATTGGAACATCAGGCAAGGCGGGCAGATTACTATTCCTCATGGACATATAGCAAATGGATTGTTTTGCCACATTCTGAAAAACTCCATTGGCTATGCTATCCGTAATCTTCCCGTAATTTTCTTGGCTAACTTTTTATAAAGTGGTATGCAGCAATACAGGAGAAACAAAGCCAAAATAAACATCCCAAGTGGCACCAGTCCTATCTGCTGGAAGAGGGCCTTCCACCCCCCTGCCCAGTTAGTAAACCATGCTGCCCAGGAGGTGTCCACCCCTGAATTTACTTTCATCTCTACTGCTAAATTAGTGATCTTTTTTATTGCTGTCATTATTTTGCCATCCACACCTGAATTCTGAGGGATGTATGTACAACAGTCGTCCCCTATCATCCCGCCTTTCTCCGCGAGTATCATATCCAGAGCCATTCTATTTTGTAGGGTCATCAAAGAGGCGTGAATAGAATACTGCAATGCTATTGGCCATAATGAATTTACCAGCACATTTCTCAGAAAAGGCTAATAGACCTTGTTCACAGACATGTCTGTGTCTTCTTCATAACCAAAACAAATAACAGAGGCAGAAGGACAGTAAAAATGCCAAGGATAATGTGAATCCTGAGCGACCTTGAGCGACCTCCTCAAGCTCTAGGTACCCACAGGTAGGCTAAGCCCTTACCTGCTGGACTTCACCAGATCCCCTGGAGGCCAGTCACTCAGGGGTTACAGGTCTGCATACTCAAATCACATCACTGAGTTCCCATAGTTCACAGGTTTGTAAACAGACTGGTTCTCCAACAGCAGCATCATCCTCCGCTCCGGGCACATCTGGGACATGGTGGACTTGATGAGGGGGACCACACAACGCGCAGTAAGTGACAAGAGCAAAATTGCAATCCCCAATATCACCTCCACTTAAAGGAAACTCTTCCAATCCCCCAACCACAAAGTGAAGGACAAAGTGTCCACCCCAGAGTTTCTCTTGAGTTCTCTGGACAGTCCTTCAAGTGCATGGCTAATGGATCCATAGGGGGAGATGTCATCCAGGATGTACAAGCCACTCCAACCATCTTACAGACTCCTCCCTTCTCAGCAAGGATCATGTCCAAAGCCATGCGGGTCTGGAAAGCATTTTGGATATAATTCACAAATCTCTGTTGATTACAATAAAACAGTTAACCCAATCAACATTTTGCTCATAGCTATCTGGGGAATAATGGACTCTAGACCTGCCCATATCTGTTTGTGGGTCTTGTACTCATCTGGGACCCCAGTGGGTGCTCCCACTGTATCTATATAAATGTTGTCATCTAGGTGCTTCTCTTAGACCTTCAGAATCCTTTGGGATTCTCTACCTTTTCTTTATGTGTTTGATCAAACTTATTCCTGGGGATCACTAGGAAGGAATGCACAAGTTTTATCACAGTACACTCACCTTCCTGGCCTCTAGGCCTGACCTGACTCTCCAATCACCACAAATCCTGTACACATCGGCCACTGCTAATACAGGGTTACCTGTGCTGTCAATGTTAAAGAAGGTCATTGTCTTGTTGCATTGACTGTAGGTAAAGTCTCCTACCCTGGGGGCATCCTGGTCACCCCTATAGTTACAGTAATAGTCATGGATGGGGTGTCCCTGAGCATACAGTCAGTCAGCAGAGACCAGCTAGTAAGAAGAATAAGTAAGTTTGCAATAGAAAGCGTGGAAGCATGCTGGTTCCCTCCAGCTTCACAGACGTGGCACTGGTCAGCAAGACTTGGAAAGGACCGTTGAAGCGAGGCTCCAGACTCTCTCTCTGGTGTCTCTTTACCACCACGTAGTCTCCAGGCTTCAGGTTATGCGTCCTGAGGTCTCTGTCTGGATCTGAAAAAGGAATCAGAAACACTTTTGCTGACCTTTTCCAAGGCCTGCCTTAACTGTGTGGCAGGTTCCACCTGGTTTCCTGCCATCAGCTATAGGGTCTGTGGGAAGTAGGGGACTAGTCTGGGTGCACAGCCAAAATGTACTTCAGAGGGGGACATTCCCATCTTTCTGTTGGAGGTGGTCCTAACTGAATGGTGGGCAGCAGAAAAGCACTCACCTGTTCTACACCCAGGAGGAACAAGGTTTCAGGTCTTTACCTGTCCAGTGAAGTGGGTTCTGCGACCGGACTCTATGGTCTCTGGAAGTCCAAACCTGCAGAAAAATCTCACTCACCAACTTCTTGGCTGTGGCTCTGGCAGTAGCCTTGGTCATGGGAGAAGCTTCTGGCCACCCTGGAAAGAGATCAATGCACACAGGCACGTATTCCTACGTACCACTTTTTGGTAGCTGGATAAAATCCATCTACAGTCCTTGGAAGGGATACAGCGGCTTGGGTGTCACCTTCTAAGGGGTCTTTACCACCTTACCCGGTTTGTGGTGGGCACAGACTATAAAGGCTTTCACTAGTCTAGTGACAGGGGTAGTAATGCCAGGGCAAACCACTTGCGGTTTATGAGCACTAGCATTTTGGATATGTGTGTGTGTCCGTGGGCTACTTGACTTACTGTCGGGTGCAGGGCTCTGGGCAGGCACACCCTCTCTCCCAGCATCCAGGTCCCATTGGCATCTGGGCTCCAGCTTTCCTCCACACTTTCTTCACTTCTGATGACTCTCAGGCCACCAGGGACTGGAACACCTGTGGATCAAACTTTTATCTCAGAACTCACCGCTGAGACTTCAGGACAGTATCTGGGTTCCATCTGTGCAGCTGCCTTCGCCATCCCGTCAGCCACATATTTGCCCTTGGCTTGTGGAGTTACCAAATTGTGTGTGCTTTTACTTTTACTATCCCCACCTCTTGTGGAAGTAAGAGAGCATGCATGAGCTCTTTAACCAGCATGCCAGAGGTGAAGAAATCTCTAGCCTTCCATATGGGTTCATAGTCGTGTTTAGACCCCATACCTACACCTAGAGTATAGATGTTTGCCCTTTTACCTTCCACCACCTGTAGCACTTCCCTGAGTGCCGTCACTTCACCTCCTGCGCTGACCTGTGTGGAGGGAATGGTTCTGCTTGACTAACTCTTGCGCCACTCACCACTGTATATCCATGTATAACTTGTCCCTGTCTTCTCCTGCAGACCAGGAGCCATCTATAAGACAAAAACTCAACATCTGTGGTTAATCACCCTCCTCTCTCCCCCCTCTATGATCCTGGAGACTGCGATAGAATGGAGGATTCAGAGCTTGTTAACCTTGTCCAGTGTATCTGGGGCTCAGGAGTGGCACAACTGGAGTCTGAGCTGTTCCTGGCCTTTGCTCATGCTTTGCGCTTTACTTGGGTGAGACAAGTGTGCAACGTATGTGGTGTTTACCATACACTGATATCTGGGTCTAGGATCACTCACTGGCCTTGCTTGAGCATATTTCTCTGGCTGCGCGTACTGCCACATGCCGGGGCTCGCCTCATCTAGAGTATAACCCGGGCCTAATAGTGGGCCACTGGGTGGATGCCACATGTTCCCCCTGTGGCCTATGATACTTGGTGAAAAAATAAATAAAAAGGTTTGGTTCAGTGGGTGTGTGCCTAGGGCCTGTGCAGACAGATTTACCAGCTTACGGCTATGGAAATGCTCAATTGCCGCCTGACTAAGGCAAATGGGGACGGCAGGCAATCGTTATCACAGGGCAACATCAGGCGAGAGCCTTACCCAGGCCCTGCAGGGCGGCATTCCTGAAACTGTGAAGAGGCTAGGGCCTCATGACAGGGGCACATCTGGACTGCGCAGCTTCGTTCCTCTGTCGTGTATCAGCTTGGCTGAGAAGCAGTAGCCTATGAGACAACCCTTCTGGAACGAAACACATAAGGTCAATAAATGCATTCTGGCAAATCTGTACATGCAGCACAGAAACAGTATGTCATCCGCATCACTGTCAAAGGAAACATCCAGTAAGGGGCTAATCTGGCCATCTACACAACCCTAAGAGCCGTGTACGTCTTCGGAGTACTGACTCTGGGTGAGTTTTACACCTACACACAAGGTTGGGAATCGAGATACAATCTGGATACTGTAAGAGCAATTGATACTGTAGCAATGCTTCACGTGCAGAGTGCACAGACGAGAAAAACTGGTTCCAAGTCAAGTAACATGAATAGGCTACATCGTCTGGGACTGCGTGCCAGGCTGTGGGACACCGATTGGCATCGTAGATATGCCAGGTTACCATCGCTCACATGGAGCCCGCTTAGCCTGGGCGGTCTTTTGACGGGAAGGGGGTTAAAAACACGGTGGGCTAGCAGGGAGAGGGGTTGACAATGACGAAGCGGTCTGGGGGGATAGTCTGCTGACGGTCCGTCATAGTTAACCGCCCCCCATAGAAGTAGGGCTCCCCTTTGTCCCCAAGAAGGCTCCTCCAAGAAAGGGCAAGCACGAGGTTGGCCCTTGGTCGGTTGGAGGTTACCAATGTGTGGGCTTTACTTTTACTATCCACCCCTCTCATCCTCGTCTTGTGGAAGTAAGAGAGCATCCATGAGCTCTTTAACCACATGCCATGCTTAGGGGGGTCCCTGCCGAGGTGAAAATCTCAAGCCTTCCATATGGGTTCATAGTCGTGTTTAGATCCCATCCCTACACCTAGAGTATAGAGGTGTTTGCCCTTAAACCTTCCACCACGGTACCACTTCCCTGGTGCCGTCACCTCACCTCCTGCGCTGACCTGTGGGAGGGATGGTGTCTGCTTGTAACTACCTCATGTGCGCCACTCACCACTGGATATCCAGTGTAGAACGGTCTCGTCTTCTCCTGCAGACCAGGAGCCATCCTAAGAAAAACGCAACACGGGTTAATCACCCTCCTCCCCCCTCTATGAATCCTGGAAGACGGCGATAGAATGGGGAGTTCAGAGCTGTGAACCGGTCATGATTCCTGGGGCATCAGGAGTGCACACGGGAGGCTGAGCTGTCCTGACCTTTGCTCAGATGCTTGCGCTGTACTTGGGTGAGGACAGTGTGTCAGGTATGTGGTTTACACAGTAACTGAGTGATCTGGGATCTAGGATCAACTCACTGGCCTTGCTGAGCATATTTCTGCTGCGCTACTGACAATGCGGGGCTCCCCTCATGATGGTATAAGCCAACCGGTGCCTGATAGTGGGGCCACTGGGGATGCCACCATGTTCCTGTATGGCCTAATATTGGTGAAAAATAAATAACAAGGTTTGGTTCATGGGTGTGCCTAGGGCCTGGCCAGACAGAGTTTCACCACCCGCTTAAGCTATGAATGCAATCAAATGCTCCTGACTCAGGGCAAATGGGTGATGGCATTCAGTTATCAAGGGGGCAACATCAGGCTTGGAGGCCTTATCCCAGGCCTGCAGGAGCTGGCCGTCCTAGAAACATGTTTAAAGGCTTAGGCCTCAAGACGAGGGCACATTCTGGATAGCCAGCTTTCTTTCCTCTGTCAGTGTATCATCCTTGGCTGAGAAGCAAGTGCCGAGAGGACAACCCTTCTGGAACAGAAAACACATAGAGTCAATAATGCATTCTGCAAATCTGTACATGCAGGCACAGAAACGTTAGGTCTCCGCAGTACTATAACGGAGAACATCCAGGTAAGGGGTTCTAAGTCTTCCAGTCTACAACCCTATTAGGTAGCCGTGTAGTCTGGAGTACTGACTTGGTGAGTTATGACCCCCCCTTGTTGGGAACATCGATCAGATATACTGGACACATGAACGGTAACAGGTCAAAGTGATACTGGTCATCTTCATGCAGGTCCCAGAGAGGAAAACATTTTTCAAATATAAAGTGAATGAATATGTCACTACTCGGGACTGCTGCCAGTGTGGGACAACTCATTGGCGCTTAAGAGATCACTGGACCTCCTACATGTATCCAGCTTTATTTCTGGGTCTTTTCTTGACTGGGAATGGGTTAAAATCATCACTGGGCTAGCAGGGGAGAGTTTGACAATGAAAGAAGCTGTCTGGGGGGATGTACTTGCTGACGTCCTCGTTAGTTACCGCCCCCCTATTAGAATATGGCCACTCACTTTAGTCACCTCAGTAATGTCTCCTCCAAGCAAGTGGAAGCACGCCCCCTTGAGCTGGGCTCGTGCGGGATCGAAACTTTTGTCAGTCATACTTTGGAGTGGTCTGTGAAACTACCAACACTGGTCTCAGTTTCCCTCTGGCTTTCAGTCACAGTCTTATCAGTCCCTGTGTACGCAAGTTTGGTAGAGATGTCTCTAGTCCGTTAACACCTTTGGTAACAACCCATTATAAAATAGATGTACACTACACTCACAGGTCACCTCCATTACCGTTTGCGTTTCCGCTTTAACCATATATAAACTTCTGGCCAAACTCCAACGTCTCAACAAAATCCAGGTACACTTTTGTTTTTTTTCTAGTCTTAAAGGGAATAAAAGTCAGCCATAGGCTCTGTAATACAGTTGAGGGGCTGGTTCGCAAACACAGATTACAAGCAGCTATGGAGAAATTTAGCCGTCAAGGAATAAAACCTTTTTCTCAAATTCTCTCCACATCAAAATCTTTGAAATGTCTCTTATCGCTTGTCTCTTTCTCAATGGCCACTCTGAAGGACTAAAAGACGAACGTTGGATAGCGTTGTTGGATTTTTGTACAAGCTCCAGAGTTCCCTAAGATCTCACATTGTTTCATAGGTTTGCCATCTTTGCTTGGATACAATGAACCCCTGATTCCACTTCATAATGAGCATCAATGAGGGAGTTTGTGAACTCTAAATTGTTTGAGTAGTCATCATGAACCCTGTCACCTATTGATTGTGGTTCTACCATGAGAAGACAAGCTGGCTCCCTTTGTGACGTCACCTCTCTCCAACATGGTAGATTTCCTTTTAAGCTTTCAATGTGTGTTCCACTGGCTGAACAATTTATAAACAGTGAATATGATGCATTATGGTGGACTAAAGAAACTACTGAAATTAAAGAAAAAGTCCTCCACTTACAATTGTTCGGGAGAAAATTAGCTAACATAGAATATCCCACCAGCTAAAAGGGCTACACGCTGAATCATTTGTAGATAATATGCGATCATACACAACCTCCACGGCTATATAGAAACAGGGGGACTGTAATGTTATCCAGATGCATCAGCTTGTCTGTAAATATAAGGGCACGGTAGTTTATAAAATGAAAGCAGAGCTCTGATTAGTTGTCATGAGCAACTAGAACTGTACTGCTCTCAGACACCTCTGATAAATCTCCCCCCAAGTGTTTGTCAGATTCACAAACTATCCCCTACTCCTGGAAAAGTATTTATATTGTTCATTGCCAGCATTGGTAGGTATGTCTCCTTAATGTCTTTCCCTAGAGCCTGTATTGTGCTCTATTACCAGCTGGTAGTATTAGTTCTATGCAAAGGTCATAACATGCTGGGGTGAGACACCTGGGTAATGCCAAGTCCTTTTCTTATAAATGGTTCAAAAGGAAATTGCATCTTTTATCTCTATTTTCTTTTATTCTCTGTTATGGGCACATGATTTCAATACCTTAGAACTTGATGCACAATAGTTTACCATTATGGAACATACAGTATATGTTTGAAATATATTTCCCACATTCTCCAATAGCCACTTCATATTGTTTCACTATATAATTTTTAGGACAGGGGCATGTGGCTGTATATTCTAGACCTGCAGTTTAACAATTGATGAAGTCCCTGTTCTACATTTTTCTAGCTGAGGCACTTTTAAAAGTTTTAACTGTCACTATAATATCAGAGTTAGATCTAAGTCCTTGGTAGATAGGTAGATTGTATATAATTGATGGTTGATAGACTATGCTCATCGTTAGGTCACAACAAAACCAGAATGTTTCTCACCTGCCCTCGTTTGAAAAGTACAGTTTCTGCCTGTAGCTAATAGTCATGCAGCTCACAGTAGACAATAGCTATGCAGCCCTAAGGCTGTGTGATTATTGGCTACATGGGACCCTGAGATGATTGTCTGATGGTCGTCTTGTGACTATTGGCTACTCAGAACAGTCATATTGGTTGGTAGCATACATAGCAACAGGCCACAGCTGCAAATGTCATTAAGTAGTTTTCTTCTAGCAACCAATCCTACAGTTGTGGAGTGGTTGACTCAGCCTTCTACATAAACTCCACTGAGATTTGCTGACTTTAACTGGTGCCAAGGGGACACAAATTGGTTTATCATATTTGATCAAAAAGTTAGCTTCAGGTTGTAGGTCTCCAGAAATACCATCATATCTGGAATCTAAGTGGCACCTGGTCTTCACCAGAGCCCGACGTAAAGCAGGAAGGCCATTCCACAGGTGCGACTAGCCCATGGTGGCGGCCAAGGTCGAGGTACCTTCTCAGGAGACAGTCTAGTGGTCAGGTTCAGGCACAGGGCAGGTGGTAGAGATGCTGTCTATATACTGGGTCTGACTGCCTATATACTGAGGGTAGTTGGTTATATATGCATGGGAGTGACTGGCTACACAATGGGGCTTGCTTGTTTTATTCTGGGGCTGACTGGTTATATATTGTGGCTGGCTGACTATATACTGGGAGCTGGCTGGCTGTATGCTGGGGCTGGCTGGTTAAATACTGGTGGTTGACTGGCTATATACTGGGGCTGGCTGACTGTATACTGTGGGGTAGTATAATAGGGGCTAGCTAGCTTTATACTGGGGACCGGCAGGCTATATATTGGGGCAGGGGCTGGCTATAAACTGGGGACAGTAGTATGGCTGGCGATAAACTGGAGGTAGGGGGATGGCTACATTTATACTTAGGGAAGGGGGCAGGCTGTCTATTAACTAGCCCCTTAACGCCGAAGCCACTTTTCCTCTTTCTGACACAGCCCATTTTTTTCAAATCTGCCCTGCGTCTCTATAAGTGGTTATAACTTTGGAACGCTTTAACATATCCAAGTGATTTTGAAATTATTTTCTTGTGACACATTGTACATTGTTAGTAAAAAAAAAATTGGTGGTATGTTTTGCAGTTATTTATGAGAAAATCAGATATTTGGTGAAAATTTGTAAAAATTCTCAATTTTCAAAATTCTAAATGTTCTACTTTTTAACAGACATAGTCATAACAGCAAAAAACATAATAACTAACATTCACCGAATATCTACTTTATGCCTCCGAGGTTTTTTATACATTCTCTCATTTTTGTAAGATGTTATGGGGCTTTGAACGTCAGGCGCAATTTTTCACATTTTCATAAAAAACCTGCTCAGGTTTGAAGTCACTTTAAGAGGCCTAAATAAAATTAAAACCCCATAAATTACCCCATTGTAGAAACTACACCCCTCAACGTATGTAAAACAACTTTTATGAAGTTTGTTAACCCTTTAATTGTTTTACAGGGGTTAAAACAAAATCAGATGCAATTTCGAAATTAAATTTTTTTTGGCTAAATGAATAAGTTTTTCATAAAATGTACAAATTCTCAGTGGATAAAATACCAAAACGCTCCACAAAGTTTGATACCCAATCGCTCCCATGTATAACAATACTCCATTTGTGGTGGTAACCTGCTGTATGGGCACACGCCATGGCATTGAAGGGAATCTGCGCCATTCAGAGCAGATTATTCGTTGTCACTTTATAATGGCTATACGATCTTTATATTTTTTGGCAATTTGGACATGTAAGGGCTTTTTTTTATGCGACATGAGATGCACTTTACAAATATTTCATTTTAGTGGGTCTGTAGCTTTTTGATGATATTTTATTAACTCTATAATGTATGGAGGAAAAGAAAATTGTCAAATTTGGGTTTCTTTTTTTTTGTATCTTTTTGGGGTTGTACACCGTACACTAGAAATGCTATAATATCTTTATTCTATAGATCACTACGATTACGGAGATACCTCATTATAATTTTTTTAATGTATTTTTACAATTTTACTGGAAAAAAAGAATATAAAGAAAATTTCATTTGTTTTTGCATCGCCATCTTTCGGAGATATAACTTTAATACTTTTTGGTTGACAGAGCTGGTTTAGGGCTTATTTTTTACGTGTTAAGTTGTCCTTTTCAGTGGTACCGTTTTGGTGCACATAACTTTTTTTATCACTTTTTGAAACATTTTTGTTAAGGGATTTTATGAAAAATTATTGGCGAGTTTTTCGGGTTTTGTTTTTACAGAGTTCACAGTATGGTCTAATAATGTTTCTGACTTATTATACAGATTGTTACGGACGCGGCGATACCAAATATGTGGGGGGTTTTGGTGATTTTCAGGTTTTTTTACTTTATTACATGTGTATAGGAAATGTTTGTGTTTAGGGGACTTTAACTTCATTTAATTAATTCTTTTTTATTAAAAAGTGTGTTTAATTAGTGTTTTTTAACTTTTTTCTTTACTTTTACAGGTTCGCTTGAACAAGCCATCCTCTGATTGCGGGTGTTACTGGTGGGTGTCGGCTATAATATATAGCCAACACCCGCAGCTTCTGGCGCCGCCTCCGTTAAGGAAGATGACTAGCTATATACTGTGACCAATTCATTTCCCACCCTAGGATTACACTCAAGTCAACTGTTTTTTTACAGGTTCTGTATGGTAAAATTATTTTGCCTTCACAATGCATGCAATAGAATACAATACAATGTAACCTAAATAATAAACAAGGTTTAATACCTAAAATTTAATGTCAAGTAAGAAAAACAAACACATAATCCTTATTATGTAAACAATGGGAAAATAGAACAAAAACTTATCGGATATCATTGATTCATACTTTATTCAAAGAAATACACAATAGTAAGTTGAAATAATGTTGGTGGTAAATGGAGAATTCACTTCTAGCATATTATCTGTATTTATACCCAGAATGGAAGAGGTATTTTTATGTGGTACTAAAGTGACAGAAATTAACTATCATTGAAAACTGACTGTTCTAAAGAATAAACACAATAAAAGAATATAATGTCATCTGGCTTGAAGACAAGAAAGCAAATAAAATGTTGATTTAGGCTATTATTATAAAAGCACTTTTAGTGTTTCTTAGCTTTACACCAAATAAAAACTGTTAATATCCACTCTAATGTAAAAAAGAGCTACATGAAAATAATATACAGAATGTGAATAGATAATACAAAAAAGTATTAATTTTTAATAAGCCATACATTTTATGTAAAATACATTTGAACATATTAAACCAAGTTACTATGGTTGTTTTAGCTACTTTGAAAATATTGTTAGGAATTGCAGCAAGTTTTCACTTAAAGAGAACCTGTCATCATGAACAGGCACAATAAACCTTACTTACCCCCACTGTGTCTTTGCTGAAAAGTGCATTGCATACTTTCCAGCTTAAATCTGCCTCCTCCCACCTCCCACCAGTTTTTTTCCTTGTCTATCTTGGCTCCTCCCATCATAGCTTGGCTCCACCAATCATGGGTGTGTGAAAAAAGGTGGCGAGAAGATATGCAGTTTCCCACACAGTACTAACTGCTAAATTCATCAATTCATGAGATGAATAACATTCTGGTAAGGGCAGGAAGTGCATAGGTAGAGGACTTCCTATCTACTCAGGCTGAGATCTGAAAAGACACCGAGCTGTCAATCAAAAGAAGGAGAGGTTCACTGGTTCAGATAAACAGTTATAATTAAAGGACATCTATCACCAGAGGGTGCTTTTTTTGTGCTGAAAAACTCGAGTATATATGGTACTCATTCATAATGCTATCAAAGATTCCATGAATTGTATATGATTTTTCTTCACTTATTTTTCTTCACTTTATTTACATATACAAAATAATATCACAGTTTGCCTAGAAACTTGTATAGATGGCTATTGGCAGTTGCTAAAACTATAGCATTGATGTTTCAAAGAAAACTAAGATAACAGTAATAAACAATATTATAAAAATGAACATTTTAATAAGCATTTTTAAAGTGGAGTCCAAATACTGGCATAATCAATCTTTTCCTGTATATTTGGTTATGAAATGTCAATAACACTATATTATGCCAAATGATACACAGGCACTTTTATTGGCTTTTGGAATTTCTAATGCCACCCCTTTTAATTGCTGTTTGAATGTCTATGGTTTTATTACAAAAAAAGGACCAATTGTCGCGGCAGGGGGTTCATTGCTCAAAGGGACACAAAGCTGCCACTGGCAGAGAAAAAAATGTACCCATATCCGGACAAAGAAGTGTATCATAATATATTAGAAAACATCACCTTTATTATTCACAAGTCTAAAAAATGTGTATGGTAGCGTTGCTATAAGGTGCTCTAGGGAATTGATATTAAAAGCACAGTAGGTCACATTGTCGCCGCAAGGCGATGTGTACGATCTAAGATCTCACTGTGCATAAATAGTTGTGTGTACTAAATAGATAACAAGACTCCGTCTGGTGTCAGCCCGTATTATAGTGTCACTTCTGGCGGTAGCAGTAGTCAATCTTGTTGTGCAGTAAGATATTTGCCCTGTTCACACACACTGCACTAAATCATGCTTCCATAGAGTCAAATGGATTGTCTCATTGTATTCATATAAAGATAATAGACCAGTTGATGCTAACCCTCTGTTGTGTATGTGGGTTAGTCATATGGCATGACCAGAGCCCTACACTACAATTAGTCTGTGACTAGATAAAGTATTATTGTTCACACTATGCTGTCCCTAAGAGATCTAAGCTAGCTAGCTCTATATGGTAAATTGACTTAGAACCTAAGCACACTGCTGATTAAAAAAAAAACATGCACTTTAGACCCCAGGGGGCCCCCATACACTAACAGAGGTTAGCATCAACTGGTCTATAATCTTTATATATGAATACAAATGAAATCATGACTCTCTGAAGGCGTGATTTAGTGCAGTGTGTGTGAACAGGGTAAATATCTGCCAAAAATTCATTAGAACTGCTACCCCAAAGTGACCTTTAGTACTGGTGAACCCCAGGGAGTCTGTATCCATATTTGAGTCAAAAACATTTTATGTCCCAGAGATCTAGATCGATACACATCGCCGTGCGGCGACAAATGTGCATTACTAGTTGTGAGGGAATACTCGTCCGGACTTATTGAGCGCTACCGCACTGTGCTTTTAATGATCATATCCCTAGAGCACTTTGTAGCAATAGCAACGCTACCATACACATTTTTAGACTTGTGAATAATAAAGGTGATGTTTTCTAATATATTATGATACACTTCTTTGTCCGGATATGGGTAAATTTTTTTCTGTGCCAGTGGCAGCTGAATGTCTATGGGGCACATTTACTTACCCGTCCTGTACGGTCCCCAAAAGTGTATTGTTTGACAGGAATGCACAACTGCTACGATTTGCACCTGAGATCCTGCATATGTCGCTTCCCCGCTCAGGTCTGCTGGAGTTCACCTTCTTCTTCCTGGTGTATGTAAGTGCATTTTATTGCGCCAACATCCAATCGCGTGCAACACAATCCTCTGCTAAATACCTGTCAAAGTGGCGCAATGTCGGGAATTCCAACAGAGATGCGATCTGCGGACCCTTAGAAAATAAGCCCCTATGTCTCTTGGATGACAGCCCTGGTTTGCATTAGAATAATTTCTGATATATATTTATAAGCAGAGGTTAGTAACTCCAGATAGCTAATTTGTTGGTAATTTCAGGTACAATTGTGATATATTTATTAGAGATGAGCGAACACACTCGTCCGAGCTTGATGCTCGTTCGAGCATTAGCGTACTCTAAACTGCTCGTTGCTCAGACGAGTATTTCGCCAGCTCGAAAAAATGGCATCTCCCGCCGTTGTAATTTTTGCCGGCCAGAAACAGAGCCAATCACAAGCCAGGAGACTCTGCACTCCACCCAGCATGACGTGGTACCCTTACACGTCTATAGCAGTGGTTGGCTGGCCTGATCAGGTGACCCTGGAATAGACTAGACCCTGCCCGTGCTGCTTGGATCATTCTCTGTCTGGATGCCGTTAGGGAGAGAGCTGCTGTTGGTCAGGGAAAGCGTTAGAGTGTTCTATTAGAATAGTGTTAGGCAGGAGTAATTCTACAAGAACCCAACAGCCCTTCTTAGGGCTACGATAATGTTATATATATTTTTTTTTGGTTTGCTTGTGTCTGGGCTTGTGCAGCTAGTACCATATTGTGAGGAATTTGCAGGGATACTTGCGACCGTTGTGACGCACATATCCACCTCAAACACCGAAGTGGGACAATTTATTAAAGGTTTGATTTGAATTAGGCACAGTCTGCTGATTTATTTTTTTATTACGTTTATTTACTTTTATAACTCAAAGTCATCAGGCAAAGCACAAAATCTAGTTGTGTGCTGTCAGTGTAGGTTAGAAACTAGCAATAGCAGTAGGATAGCATCGTTTTGTTTTAAAAAAAAAACAAAAAAAACACAAAAAAACAAAAAACAAAAAAATTTACAGTTTACACTTTAATTTTGAAAATGTTTAACCCGAGGGCTAGGGGTAGAGGACGAGGGCGTGGAAGAAGGCGTCCAACTACTGCAGGGGTCAGAGGCCGTGGTCCTGGGCGGGGTGAGACACCAACTGCTGAAGAGGAAGCAGGGGAACGCCGCAGAGCTACACTCCCTAGGTTCATCATGTCTCAAGTTGCTGGGACTTGTGGTAGAGCACTGTTGAGGCCAGAACACTGCGAAGAGGTGATGTTGTGTATTCTAGCCATTTGTCCACCAGTCAGTCTTCCACGCAGTCCACCAATGTCACCGAAATCAGCACTCCTCCAGCTCCTCCACCTCAGCCTCCTTCCCCCCAGTCTGCCCCCTCCCAGCAAAATTTGGCATTTGAACCGGCATACTCTGAGGAACTGTTTTCTGGACCCTTCCCAGAGTCACAAACCACTTGTCCGGTTGCTGCTGAGCTATTTTCCGATGCCCAGGTTTTCCACCGGTCGCAGTCTGTGGGTGATGATGACATTATTGACGTAGTTGAAGAAGTGTGTAAAGAGGTGTCGGACGATGAGGAGACACGGTTGTCAGACAGTGGTGAAGATGTTGTCAGGGCAGGAAGTCCGAGGGGGGAGCAGACTGAGGGATCGGAGGATGATGAGGTGACAGACCCAAGCTGGGTTGATAGGCCGGGTGAACACAGTGCTTCTGAGACGGAGGCGAGTCCTATACCAGAACAGTTTGGAAGAGGCAGTGGTGGGGCCAGACGGAGAGGCAGGGTCAGAGCTGGTGCATCAGCGCCAAATGTTTCACGTAGTCAAGCTCCCGTGGCGAGATTTTCAGAAGTCTGGAGGTTCTTTAAAGAAACACTGGATGACCGACGGACTGTGGTGTGCAACCTGTGCCAAAACAGGATCAGCAGGGGTTCCACCACTACTAGCTTAACTACCACCAGTATGCGCAGGCATACATTGTAACTCACTCCGTATAAATAAATAGAATTTAAGAAACTTTATAAGACATTTTGTCAAATATGTTTCTTAAAGGGGTTGTTTGGTTCTTAAAAAAAAATATATATCCGGCCCAGGGGTCTGTTGTTAGGATCAGTGGATCCTCTGGACCACCGCGGGAGATGTAACTAGCCAACACCCGGAACCGGAGCCTAGCGGCACCTGGTATTCACCAGAGCCCGCCGCAAAGCGGGTTGGACTTGCTGCGGCAGGATACCACTAGGTCGTTCCCAGGTGTGACTAGCCCACGGTGGCAGCCGAGGTCGAGGTACCTTAGCGGATGACAACTCGTAGTCGGGTCCAGGCACAGGGTCAGGGCAGGCGGCAGAGATGCAACGTCAGGTCCAAGTCCGGGGTCAGCAACGGGAGGTCCAGGCAGGTGGGAACGGGAACACAGGCACACGGAACACAGCAACACGGAGGAACTCAGGAAACACAGGACTCAGGAGCGGGAACACACAGGAATACACAGGAACGCAGGGAAACACAGGAACGCAGGAATACACAGGAACGCAGGAATACACAGGAACGATGCTAAAACATCCCCACTTCAATGCACACCAAAGCCGTTCACTTCGGCCGGGGCACCCATGCTCTTCCCCTCCGTTTTCCGATGTAGTCCATCTCCTTGCCCAGAACCCACGGACCAAAAAACCTCCCGTCAAAAAACCCATCTTCGCCTCACGAATCTCTCCACAGGCATTCCACCAGCGTTTCAGACTCAATAACCCAGACGCTGGAGCGCAAAAGGAAGATCTCTAATATTTATTCATCATGATGAGTCAGCCTGAACCCCAAACTAAAGTCTGTAGCGAATTTGGGGAGTTTGTGGTCACAGACCTGAAACTGAAGCTTACTTACAACCAGTTTACTTGTCAGCTGAGCCTCAATCAAGCAGCATTTAGCCACCTGACAAATACAGCCATGCCCTCTAGGGAGAAGAAAGAGATAGAAAGCTTGGAAGGTACAGAATAGAGCAATTTCAGAATTTCCCTTTTCAGGGCAGAATGGGAGGAAGAGATAGCTGTAATACTTTCCAGTTTCAGGGCAGTGTGAAAGTGAGAGAACCTTACAAAAGCATCATTATCTACAGAAACAGCAGCACTCTTGCTCCAGCATCTTGCAGCCCTTTGCATCATCTTGTTTGCTGTAATTGGTTTTTCTTTTTTTTGTTTTCTTAAATTAGCAGTGTCAGTTATCTGAATCCATAATAACAAACCTGCACATACGCACTAACTGGAATCATGTTTTATTTTTTTTTCAAACTAGCAGTGTAAGTTTTCTACATCCATAATCTCTGCACATACGTCCTCTCTGCAAACATATTTGCATCAGTTTTCTGTAACAATAGTCAAATCTACATGTTCAATGCAAGTGTGTTTTTATTGCCAAGTAGGAGTGTCAGTTTTCTGCATAAGAATCTATCACTGATACACTTGTGTTCACTGCAAGCATGTTATTTTTGCTAAGCAGTGTGAGTTTAATGCATAAGTATACATCACAAAATTGTACAGTGCTGGATGCCACCCTGCTTAAAACAAGACTCCTCCTACAGCTCCTCTTTCTCCTTTCTCAAAAGTGTCCCTGGTGGGGCAGTATCTGGGGAAGTAACCTGGGGAAGAGTTCCTGACCACTGTTGGTCCTACAACCAACCCTGCAAGCTATGTGTGAATCATCCTGTCAACTCTAGCTTATCTGCTTTCTTCTGTGCCATCATTATATCCACTGTCATGAACTGTTTTTTCTAGCAGCCAAAGAATTGGGATGGTAGTGCTGACAATTGCGTCATCAGTGCTGATCATATCGGTAGTGTATTGGAAGCACTGCAGCATGACACATATGTACTTCATTGAGGCCCACATAAAGGTGGTAAAGAAGTATTGGCCAGCCCTTTGCCTCACCCAGGTAGATGTCAACTGAAATTCCACCTGGTTGGCACATGGACGTGAAGACCCTGCAGATAGGCAGGCAGCAGAAGCCCTAGCATGTCTGGGTAAGTGGCCAGAAATTTATGCACCACCAATTGAAGCACCCGGCAAGGGAATGTGCATCAGCCTGGTTCAGGAAATTTCAACCCTCCCACAAGTTGAATTGGCATGATGGGAACTTTTTGAATACCATGCAGTCAAGCTGCTCACACAACAGCTCAATAGAGTGTTGTGGTGTTGTTTTTATATCACTTGTCACTCTGGAGACTGCAGTAGAAGCTTAGACAACTGAAGCAGAAGAGGAAGTCACAGGTTTTTCTTTTTTCTTTGTGTGTCATCCACTGCTGCAGCTCATGTTTTGTTTGCCGGGGGCCTGGTCTTACATATGGTGCTCTGGTTGTTGCTCACTTCAGGGAATGGCAGCAGAGAATGTAAATTACACATTTTTTTGTCCTATGCAAATTGCTTTTAAAAAAATGCCATACCAAGGAGATCATCTGGGTCAGCCCTGGTTACAATGTGCGGTAGCAGGCAACAACATGGCTATAGGCCAGTGATGGCGAACCTTTTAGAGACCGAGTGCCCAAACTACAACCAAGACCCACTTATTTATCGCAAAGTGCCCGCACAGAAATTTAATTTGTGATTTATACTCCCTTCTCTGTCATAGCTTTTATTGATACCAGCACCCTGAGGACACCAATAAAGCAGAAAATAAATGAAATTTGGATGATCAAGATCTGTCCACAACTTCCCACTCCTCCTGTAGTCCCAGGTAGCACAGTTACCTTAAAATAGCTCTGTGCACAGCAAGTCCTGGGCTGCAGGAAGATACTTGGAGTCATCTCTGGTGATGGCCTGAGTGCCCACAGAAAAGGCTCTGAGTGCCACCTCTGGCACCAGTGCCATAGGTTAGCCACCACTGCTATAGGCTGTCCAATGCGCCATCGACCACCACGGGAGATGGTACTAGCCGACCTGGGACCCGAGTCAAAGTGGCACCTGGTCTTCACCAGGGCCCGCCGCAAAGCGGGATGGTCTTGCTGCGGCGGGATACCATCAGGTTGTTTCACAGGTGCGACTAGCCCGCGGTCGCTGCCAAGGTAGTAATACAGGAGACAATCTGTACCAGGGGTGACAGCAGGAGAATAGCACAGGAAGGACTCACGTCAGGAATTACAGTTGCTGGCAGTCAAGTCAGGAACACAGGAATGGACTGGCACACAGGAACGCAGGTACACAGGAACAGACTGGCACACAGGAACGCAGGAATCACAGGAACGGACTGGCATACAGGAACGCAGGAATCACGGGAATGGACAGGCACACAGGAATCACAGGAACGCAGGAATCACAGAAACGCAGGAATCAAAGGGGAAGATTCCAAATGAAGATTACCAAAAAGTGAAGCTATTGCAGACTGAAGTGAGCTCTCTGTAAAGTAGCCCAGCAAAGAGATAACATCTATAAGACAGGATTGCAGCTATAGTTTCTTTTTCCATTCCAACCTCACACAAGATTTAACCCCTTGCCAATTTGCACCGTACTAGTACACAGAGCTATTTATGTGGAAAAATAAAAAGGTATAGATTTTTGAAGGTGGTGAGTGAAAAATGGAAGTGAAAAAAGTAAAAAGGGCCAAGTCGTTAAGGGTCTTTTCAACTTTACCATTTCATAAAAGGTTTTGCAAATAAAACTCAAGCAGCTTCATGATCTCTTGACAATCTAATGACAATGATTCTTTAGACCCATGGACATTGAACAGAGATTTGCAATCAGCACTAGCGTTAGCAACTTTTGATAGGTCAGTTACATTTGATATTCAACTTCATACAATACCTCTGAGACAGCTGTATCAGCAACTCTATTGGTGTATATTGTACTATGTTAGCCATAGGGAGCTGAAGAAGAGTGAAAAAATCACCTTTTTGAGGCTAAATGAGTATATTTAATGGTGAGCTTTCGAGAATACTAGTTCTCTTCATCAGACATGATGTTATGCATGAAACAGAAAATTCACATTTTGTCCAATAATGCCTTTACTTTTGACCCTAAATAGTGTAGGCAGTTAGTCAGTACAGCTATGGGTACTCCTATAGCTTGTACTCTTGCTAATATTTTCCTTGCCCATTTCAAAAGTATTTGTGTATGCACTACAAAAACTCCCTATGTTAGACATCTTTCTTTAGGTATATGGACGATGTATTCATAATCTGGTCCAAGACTTTAGAGGAATTTGACAATTTTGTTACCTATCTAAATGCAAACAAAATGAATATTAGTTTTACAACAAAAATCGGGGATCATCAGTTAGAGCTTTTGGAAGTTGTGGTCCAAATAGAGAATTCACAGATAAATACTAAAGGTTTAAGAAAAGAAATCGTAACTAATTCTGTATTTCATTATGATAGCTCACATCCTAATCATGTAAAAGAAGGAGTACCTTATAGTCAATTCCTACTCCTGAGAAGAATAAATGACGATGATGCATCATTTGAAAAACAAGCTTTAGAATTAAGTAATCACTTTCAAAATAGAGGTTCTCCACAGAATCTCCTTCAAAATGCTATTAAAATAGCTTGTAAATTTACTGACAATCAATTACTGATGGATAATAGAAGTAAAGTATTTAATCCTAATAAGAAACACTTTCCCTTCTCTTTTAATGTCCATATGAACAAGCCATAAGAACAGTAGTGAAACTGGGGTATTCTATCGAGAGACCTAGACTTGACTGATTTGGTTACAGAGAAACCATTAATAGCATTTAGACAACAATTAGTGAAACAGCCCTTCTCTGTGGCGTGCCAGTGTCTGAACCTCTATCTTTTACACTGCAATAAAGCAAATTCACCTTGGGAATTTGTGAGTGCTGTGTGAGACTTTCTGGAGGAATGTGCGGCCACTGGGAGATTTTTCTTTTTTAATGCTGGATCTGTCAAGTGCAAGAACTGATGAAGTCTCTGGACCGTTTCCCCAACATGAATGCCTGTGGTTGGACACTGTTCTCACATAATAAGGTATACACTAGCAGGAAAATGTTTCCTTGATCTTATGTACCTGCTGTGATTGTTGTGCAGGTACATGCTCACCAGTACAAATGTGCAAACACATTTTACACCTGTTTTACAGGCAGGGAAAAGTGTCGTTTTCTGATGGGGGAGTTAGGGCAAAAATGTGTTTATTAATAATAATCTTTATTTATAAAACGCCATCAAACAAATCAATTTGTTTCATGTTCGGTGATTGCCGGAAGGAAAGGAGAGAAGGGACCGGGAATATTTCTTTTAGTCTTGTATCTTTATGCAGAATTGTTTGTAAATCCCTGGCAATATAGCGTAGGATCTACAGTTGTAGGTTGTAGGTGACTTAAAGGGGTACTCTGGCCCTATTTTGGGTTTTCTTATATGTTACCTGTCTCTGCTAATGGCTGCTGCTTCAGGAGGTATTTTTCTACTCTGCTATTTGCTTATCACAACCAGGATCCGCTGTAAAATAAGTTCAGACCCCCCTGCAGCTCCCCGCTATCAGCTAGCTACAGAAACACAGTTTGGTTAAGTATGGATCTCAGCAAAGCCATGAATCCTGTCTTGTTAATAGGGTTCCCTACTACAGTAGAAATCTCTACTTTGAGAAGGGGACACCGACTGACATAGGTACTGGGTCATTGGCACCTGGTAACTCATCTTGTGAAGACCAGTAAGAATCTGCACACCAATGCTCATTCTACCACTAGCTTCAACCTGCATGAGGATACTTGTAAACCCCTTCAACACTTTTGGGCTAGTGATACCTAGAGATGGGCGAATCGATTTGAATGAAGTGGAATTCGTTACAAATTTCACAGACAATTCGATTTGTCACAAATCTGGTTTACGCTGATTCGTGGGAATAAAGTTTTTTTTTCCTGTTATTTAGCTAAATGGGAGCGAGCACAACGTGTTACATGGGGCAGAGAACTCTGGGAAGGAGAAGGAACACCCTTGATGACATCTGCAGCCGGGTAAGCCAATTAGCGACCGGCAGGCTATTGTGATGTCATACAGCCCTATAAGTAACAGTCAAGTATTTGCAATCTCTGCCTTTCACACTGCATGTGCGGTCTGTAGCTTCTAGCTGCTTTTACTGTACTGTGCTGTAGTGATTTCTGCTCTTCTCCCAGGGTGTGCGCTTAGGGGGATCTGAATACCCCAAATAGCAGTTATTTTTTGTTACTGACGCGAATAGGAAGAAATCTGCTTCATATCCACACAGCTGCTGTAGGGATTTCTGGACCTCTCCCAGGGTGTGTGTTTTGGGGATCTGTATACCCCAAATAGCGGTTCTTTTTTGCTACTGAAGCGAATAGGAAGAAATCAGTATCAGATCCACACAGCTTCTGTAGTGATTTCTGCTCCTCTCAGAGGGATTGCGTTTAGGGGGATCTGTATACCCCAATTAGCAGTTCTTTTATGTTACTGAACGAATTGGAAGAAATCAGTGTCATATTTACACAGCTTCTGTAGTTATTTCTGCTCCTCTCCCAGGGTGTGCGTTTAGGGGGATATGTATACCCCAAATAGCAGTTCTTTTTTGTTACTGAAGCAAATAGGAAGAAATCTGTTTCATATCCACACAGCTGCTTTAGTGATTTCTGGAACTTTCCCAGGTTGTGCGTTTTGGGGGATCTGTATAAATCCAAACAGCAGTTCTTTTTGTTACTGAGCAAATAGGAAGAAATCAGTGTCAGATCCACACAGCTTCTGTAGTGATTTCTGCACCTCTCCCTGTGTGTGTATTTTGGGGTATCTGTTTACCCCAATTACCAGTTCTTTTTTGTTACCGAAGTGAATAGGAAGAAATCAGTGTCAGATCCACACAGCTTCTCTAGTGATTTCTGCACCTCTCCCTGTGTGTGTATTTTGGGGGATCTTTTTACCCCAATTACCAGTTCTTTTTTGTTACTAAAGTAAATAGGAAGCAATAAGAGTCATATCCACACTGCCTCTGTAGTGATTTCTGCAACTCTCCCAGGGTTTCTGTTTTGGGGTATCTGTATAACGCAAGTTTCAATAGTTTTTCTTTGCTAAAGTTGAGAGCAAGAAATATGTGTCAAATCCATATAGTTGATTAAGCACTATGTCAGACAGAAAAGTGGCAGGTGGAGCAGGCAAAGGTTGCAGCACAGTAAAGGGATGTTGCAGCAGGGGTGAATCTGTAAGGCCAGAACTGCCATTGTCATCTAGTGGCAGTGCATTGATCAACAACACAAAGGATGTTGATTAGTTGACTATGTAATCCAATTCCTCAAATATAACATATGACAACCCCAACCAAAAGTCTGTGGGTTCGTTAGATACAATTGTCAGATTCAATTAGTTGACATGGCCAAGGAGCAGGCCAGCGGTACTCACCTGTCCTCAACCAGCCTCTGACCTGTTCATTTCCCAGAGATCTACTAGGGGGTCTGGGATCACCGCCACTAAACAGCGAGGGTGAAGAATTTGAGGAAAGTCAGCAGCTGCTTGGCAGTGAAGAGGTGGGGAAGACATCTGCTGCTTCATGCAGTAGGCAGGCTATGCATACTGACAGCATTGAGGAGAATAGCAGTGACAGGGAAACGCAAATTGATGATGATGTAGCCAATTGCACTTGGGAGGCGTGATTACCAAGGGATTCATCATCGTTGGGCGAAGAGAGTGTCAGCTTGCGCGTCAGGCAGCAGAGCAGAGCAGGCAACTAATTACTACTGTGGCTATGAGTCAGCAGGGTGGCAGCGGGGTACAAATCCCGAATCGCAGGTCCACGTAAGCAGTGGCACAGGGGCTCATTGAGGCAGTGGCGGTAGTAGTCACTAAGTGCTTCCCACCCAGCCACACCAACAACTTGAACAGGAGATGTCGCTTTCTCCTCCACATTGTCAAACTCCTGCTGCTGCGCCAATGTTCGCCTCCTGCTACTCCACCACCACCTCAGTGCCACAAGTCTAAGTGCTGCTCCATCATACCACATGTGCAGGGCACAGCGGTGTCACGCAGTTCTACACCTTGTGATCCTGGGTGAACAAAGTCACACAGGGGACAAACTGCTCTGTGTCATGTAAGAAGAATGTGTGGCTTTCTCCGTGACAATTGAAAATAGGAACCATAGTGAGAGACAATGGGAGGAACATGTAGGGATGCACCGAGGACAGATGGCCTATGCACCCTGCATGGCGCATATTTTCAATCAGGAAACTGTGCATGCACTTCAGCCTTCAGCCATTCTTACAAAGCCAAGCACACCCTCCTCGAGTTGCAGCGGCAGAACAGCCTCCCGCAGCATAGTCTGATATGCAATGTTTCCACCCGTTGGAATTCCAGCCTCCATATGTTAGACTGTCTGTATGAACAGAGAAAAGCCATTAGTGATTTTTTGATGATGCAAGCGGACAGGAGTACTCCCCTGTGTAACTTTGATGTCAGCCACTGGCAGCTCATGCCTGACAACTGTCATTTGCTCAGGCCCTTTGAAGAGGCCACGTTATTTGTCAGTTGCCAGAACTGCAGGATGAATAATGTCATTCCACTGCTTCATGTCCTGGAACAGATGCTGCAAAATCTGTCTGGTCAGGGCACTGGAGAAGTGGCAACTACATCTCATGGACACATGAGTCCGTCGAGGGATGAACTGGAGGAGGAGGACATTGGAGCACAAGCAGAGTCTGGTGCAATTTGTGGTTTTTCTACTCAGGTGACAGGAGAGGAGGATCAGGAGCATCTGGAGGAGGTAGAAGACGAGGCAGATGACCCAGAAGCACCGTGGCAGTATACAGTGGAGATGGAGGCCGGAAGTCTTTCAGAGTCACTTACGCAGATGGCCCGCAGCATGCTACTTTACCTAACTAGTGACAGCTGAATAGTCAACATCCGGCATAGGGATGAGTTTTGGCTCTCCACCCTCTTGGACCCTCGCTACCAGTCAAAAATGGGTGCCTTTTTTCCAGGTGCCGAGAGGGAGGAACAGCTGGCATACTGTAGAGATATACTGTGCAGACATTTGGCCGCTGCCTATGTGCGCCATTGTCCATCCTCTGTCAGGTCTGACCAGGGGACTCCTGGCAGTCATCGCTTATGTACTACTACCACTGCTGCTGTGGGGGGATTGGGGGTTAGGAGCAGCTCCACCAGCAATAGATTTAGTCTGGAGTCCTTAATGAGCAGCTTCCTTTAACCATCAGGTGGTGGTCTAGTTGGACAGCACTCTACCACCCCAGGTAGAGGATCGCTTAGACTACTGGGCAGCCAAACTTGATGTGTGGCATACCATGTTGCTGCCACCTCCTGAACTTTTTATTGTGCCACTCTCTGACCTGATGCTGCCGCTGCTGCCACTGCCTCCTCTACGCTCTAATATTGTGCCACACTGTGGCCTACCATGTTGCTGCCACCTAAAGAATTTGTCATCATGCCACTCTCTGACCTCATGCTGCTGCTGCTGCTGCTGCTTCCACTGCTACCTTTTACGTTCTTTTGAGGCAAAGACATACTATTTTCGGGGAAATTTTAATGTATGATGGATGTGGCATCTCTAATCTTCAAATTTAAATAAAAAACTTTGAATTCATTTCAAACTTTGAATTCATTTCAAACTTCGAATTCATTGTGTTACTCTGTGGCCTACCATGTTGCTGCCAGCTCCAAAATTTGTTTTTGTTCCACTCCCTGAACTCATGCTGCTGCCTCCATGCTCTAACATTGTGCCACACTCTGGCCTACCATGTTGCTACTACTTAAAGAATTTGTCATCGTGCCACTCTCTCACCTCATGCTGCTTCTGCAGGAATGAAAATCTTCAGGATTGAAAGCCAAAAGCAGGAGTGGATACAGAACACAGACATGCAAATATCGCATTTACTAGTCATCTCTGTTCTGGATCCATATTTACAGGTCTGTCCTGAGACAGAAAAAAGCCTTATAGGTCAGGCCTAAAACTTAACTCTTAATGCTGTATTAAAATTCACATTATTTGATTATATTTTCACGCTGTGATTAAAAATCGCATGCAAAGACTGCTATGTAAATGGTATTGAATCTATCTATTTGTGACCATAGATAGTTTGAGTGGAGTAACCAATTGATGAGACAGCCTCTACAAGACATTTAAAAACAAACAAACATAAGCCCCCACCCCCCCCGACATGTTTCGCTGGAAACCCAGCGTCATCAGGGGATCGGGGCTAATAGTTTGGGGGAGGAGCTAGACTGGGTCTATATAGCTTTAGGGTGGGAACAACTTCTAAGAGCTCCAATGGCCGGAGATTTTTGATCTGGTTGCTAAGCAACCTCATGTAGCCTTATACATTAGCTAATAGCTACTCCTGATTAGCTTACGGGAGGTATCCAGCATTCAGGAAGTGACATATTACGTAAGGGACTATTTCCCAATTGGTCCACTTCGCTATTATCACTCCAATTGACATGTGTAAGTCCTACCTGGGCCCAATCGGAGTGCCGCTGCCAACAAATCAGATAGCGGAATGCCGTTGTGACGGCTCCGTCATCACTCTGCGTACAAAAGTTATTGCGATGTTCAGGATATATGCGCATGCGTAGGGAATTAGAATCATTGCGATATCATGACATCACGCGCATCATGCGTGTGGACATAGTGTCAATCTGTCTAGGTACGTAGTACAGATGAATTACCAGTGAAGAGTAGGTTGCATGAGTATCAACTGGTAAAGATGGCACAGAAGGACATAAGAGGACATAAGGTACAGAATATTACTTCAATACAGCGTATTATTGGTAAGTCACCCGAAATCAATATCACGAATAACATATTAGTAATACGTTGGCACTGGTTGGTAGGAGTTTACCCAAAAAGGGAGTACTAAGGGGCTCAGACAGTAAGAGACAAGGAATGGGGATTGGAATATCCCTGATATAACATTGAAGGTGTGTTAGAGTGATCACAATTCGGTACTTAATAAAAACGTTTTACCCACTTCTGTTACTCCTATTATTGTGTGATTCTTGTAAGAATATCTCAAACCGTGTATCTATATATAGTGTCCAACAATTAAAGTGTTCTGGATCCACACCTGTTTGTTTTTGGTTTTAGCAATACTGATGGATTAATGACTGATTGAAAGCTGACACTTACGAATGAAAAGAAAAGAAAAATGAAGGGCAACCTTATTTTAACACAAAAAACTGGGGAAACCTATTGACTTGAGTATAACACTATTGTCGGAAATGCATTAGTCACAGCCTCCACCCAGTATATAGCCCGCCAGGCCCCCTGCCCAACAGCATATAACCAGCTCCCTGCCCCGAGTATGCCCAGTCTATTAAAACTAACAAACTCTGTAGTCACCTTTCTGATGCCTTCCGCAGTTCCTCTTCTTTCTTCTGATGCCCCGGCTCTGTCTTTGGGACTGTTGGCATACACACATAACAGCAGCTGCTTGCTGACATCCCAGTTTGTGAGTCGGAGCATCGGGAGAAAGAAGAGGTCATGACTACAGAAAGGTGACTACAGAGTATTTTTATATACTTGAGTAAAAGCCAAATTAAGTTTTTCTGCACATTTGTTGTGCTGAAAAACACGGCTTATATTTCAGTATGTATGGTATATATGCTCCGAAAATTGGTGATATGTTCATTATTTATTTGAACCATTTTATAATCACAAAAGATACCAATAAATTTTTATCCAAATTCAGAAATGTATATCATAGATTTAATACATCACTAAATTAGGTATCCATGCAAATAAATGAAATAAAGATAAATACTGTGACATAACAAAGCATTAAAGTACCTGGAACCTCATTCACATTTTAGACATTTAAAAAAAAGCTTAACATTGTCAGATCATGCCATACCCTAAATTAAAACCTGTTGTGTAAATTTCTGTGCATAGATATACACATTATTTACAAGATTGCCTTACACATCTAGTATTGATCTAATAAAATGGTCACTTGGTTCTATCCAAGTAAGAAGAATATGGTTCTCAGAGTTCATGATGAAGAATCTCAGTTCTTTCACTATTTTTCTACATGTGATCATCAGTCATCTCCTTAAAATCTGATTGGAACTTAATGAGCCTCAAGTTCTATAGCTAACATGACATTTTCAAATAAATTATAACTTTGTATGCTATAAATTATTTATTTCTTCTTCTATTTCCAATATTTTATCTTTACAACAACTCTACAATGAAGATAAAAAAGGACAAATTATTTTACACACACTCAACAGAACTTTATGATTCAGAAAATGAAAAGCAAAAGGCAGGAAGAAAGTTTTACTACACAGTGAATGCCTTTATATTGCTGCTTATGAAGAACAATTCTTTACAGTGGAAAAATGATCAGAAAATAATAACAATTCTATAAAACATTCCAATGTAGACTTTTATGATGTTATTTGGAAACAATTCTTTTCTTCCTAATAATGTATGCTTGTTTTTTAAGATACTGTAGCAACAAGATCTAAAAATGCAATTGCATTTTTTTAAAGTTATAAAATAGGTTTAATTATGTATTTTTTATTGAAAGCATACAATTTTGATTGGGCTACGTCCTTGTATTATTGGTCTAACACAGAAAATCATCAGTGGATTTATCTGCTTTTGGCAAAAAGTGTGCATTCTGCACCATAATTTGAAATCTAAAACAGATGTACCTTATATACTCGAGTATAAGCCTAGTTTTTCAACACAAAATTTGTGCTCAAAAACCCTAACTCGGCTTATACTCGAATCAACTAAAAACATAAAGTCAAAACTCACCTTTCTGACATCACCTGCAGGTCCTCTTCTGTCTGAGACAGAAGAGGACCTATGGGGGACGTCAGAAAGATGAGTACAGTGTTATTTTTTTTTCCTACTACAGGGGCTGGGCAGGCTGTATGCTAAAGTGGCTGGGCAGGCTATATGCTACAGGGGTTGGGCAGGCTGTATGCTACAGGGGCTGGCAGACTATATACTGGGAGGCCGTAACCAATGCATTTCCCACCCTCGGCTTATACTCGAGTCAATAGGTTTTCACAGTTTTTTTGTGTTGAAATTAGGGGTTTCGGCTTATACTCGGGTCGGCTTATACACGAGTATATACGGTACCTGGTGTAATATAAATTACTACAATGATAAACATTTCCATCTGAGGTTTTCAGGTGCAAATAGAAACATCTGATTTTTCCTGCTTTGGGGTAATCCAAACCCCTTGGAGCCCATGTTATAGTACGTGCTTTGTCTGGAGGCCAAGTGACCTGTCAGAGTCCTACATGGCAGCTGCATCTCCAGCGTTACATCATTGGAGCAACTTTTACATCTTGGAGCTTGGTGTGTGTATGGTGAGTGATGGACAGCTAAATCTATCAGTGGCAATGGCAGAATCCAGGAACTATATATATATAGTAAATATACAGAATATATATTAGTTCGATTGTAAATTACTGCTCTTAGCTATAATATATATCAGCTAAGAGCAGTAATTTACTATCTAACTAATATATATTCTAAGAACTAGAAAATAAGCAGCACTCCAGTCATCAGATGCGGTGAAAAAAGTGGTTCTTCTTTATTCCATATAAAGAGATAGCAACGTTTTGGCTCCAAGGAGCCTTTTTCAAGCCAAACAATTAGTGCATGAGGCGGCGGGAAATGGCGCCCAAATGTCGAAATGCGACTTTTACACCTTTTTACATCACATATAAAATGAAATAAAAAATGATCAAAATGTCGCACAGATCTCAAAATGGTAGCAATGAAAACGTCGCCTCATTTCGCAAAAAATGACACCTCACACATCTCCGTGCGCCAAAGTATGAAAAAGTTATTAGCGTCAGAAGATGGCAAAAAAAAAAAATTTCTTTTTTGTACACATTCGTTTAATTTTTGAAAATGTATTAAAATACAATAAAACCTATATAAATTTGGTATCACCGCGATCGCACCGAACCAAAGAATAAAGCTGAGGTGTTATTTTGAGTGCACAGTCAAAGTCGAAAAAACTGAGCCCACAAGAACGTGACGCACGTGCTTTTTTTTCCATTTTTCCACATTTGGAATTTTTTTTCAGCTTGTTAAAATAAATAACATTACGGGAAAGTAAAATTTGTTACGCACAAAATAAGCCCTCACACAGGTCTGTACACGGAAAAATTCAAGATTTTTGAAGTTGGAGAGCGAGAAATGAGTGGAAAAACCCTGCGTCCTTAAGGGGTTAAGATAGTAATCTCTTTTTTAATAAACTCGATGTTGAGTAGCATAAGGTCCGTGGCGTACTTATTTTGAGCGAATTTAGTGCAGAAGTCCGTATCATGTAGAAAAAAGGTGGGAGTGACCCTGGAGCGCATGCCCCTTCGTATCATGTGGGCTTTATAATGTTCGACCAAACGTAATCAAGTGTAACTGCAATGTCATTAACCTCTTAGAGCCATTGATATATTTACGTTTCAGTTCAGCTGTAGCCGGAGTCGTTAGGAATGCAGCATCGCCCTCCAGATCCTGTAGTATCCTCTCGCTGTCCTCAGGTGTGTATGCAAACATATGGAAACGGTCCACTGGTATAGTAGTATCCATCTTGGACAAGTTGATAGCAGTAGTAAAATAAGTAAAATGCGGTGCAAGCCAAGGTGCCCAAAAGTTACGAAATAGAAAGTCCAGGCAGCACACTGCAACAAAATGGCGTTTGGGTGCAGGCTATTAGGACTGGGTCAAAGGTCCTCCATATACACAAGCTAGAGAATAAGCAGCACTCCAGTCATCAGATGCGGTGAAAAAAGTGGTTCTTCTTTATTCCATATAAAGTGATAGCAACGTTTCGGCTCCAAGGAGCCTTTTTCAAGCCAAACAATTAGTGCATGAGGCGGATATATATACAAAGTGTTAGCCATCATGTGACTGTTCAAATCCCGCCCCCCCACATTCATGTGCATAACATTGATGTGATATACATTACAAAAGCAGAGTAAAACGTATATTTAGTGTTAGTTATACATAGTGGTACAATGTGGTCCTTGGAGCCGAAACGTTGCTATCACTTTATATGGAATAAAGAAGAACCACTTTTTTCACCGCATCTGATGACTGGAGTGCTGCTTATTCTCTAGCTTGTATCTATCTATCCCATATCTATCTATCTAACAGTAGGAAAGAGGCAGCACTCCAGGGTACGTGGAAACGGGTGCAACGTTTCGACGTTGAGGCACGCCTTTTTCAAGCATAAAGTGCAATGTGCATGTCCAAACATTTAAGGACCAAGCAGGTAGCTGATTGGTCAGAGTACAAAGTGACAATAAACATGATACATGGTAAAAAACAATGCATTATTGAAAGTGCTACATTAGGTATTGGTATATACATTAGTAAATATACAATTAGTGTCATTATTAGTGCAAACAGCAGTGTAAACAAGCATAGTAAAAAATACTAAAATGTAGTCCTCCCACTGGTATCTCGACCCCGCCCACGTCTCCTCCTGTTCATTCATAAATTCAGTGGCTCATCTCCATCCACCTGTTTTTGGGCGCCGTTTCAGCCGCTAACCGGAAGTGACGTGCACGACCTCATGTGCGGACCGGAAGTAGACTCGATTGAGAGCGCGCATGCGCTCTTGGGATAGAGAGATACGGCGGCCATTTTGGGTCTGGGCAGACCTGTTCCAGGAGGCATCAAAGTGCAAAAAATGCATAGAGGTGTGCATATAGCAAAAGAGATAGCACAGACCGCGGCGGTACCTGTGGTGAGTTCCTATAGTGGTTAATGCAAACTCTATATTATACCTCCCGTCAGGGGCGGAGCTAGTCATAAGACCAGCCCGTTCCCTTTGGGGATTACGGTAATGGTACCTAGGTCCTGAAGTGCAAAAATGTGGAAATCCCACCTCGATGCAGGGACAAGAATGATGGTGGATGGAGAGAATAAGCTAATCATCTGACGGAGACGTGGAGAAGAGATCGTTGGTCGTATGGGAGTGATAGTGTAAGACAATATCTAGTACAAAAGAGAGAGAAAACATGTTAGATTGGACATAAGGGTATCTCCCAGTAGTAGTTTACACCTATGATTATAAAGAGTTAAAATATACAGTATACAATTGGTACGAGGCCATATATGAACCCAATCTTACTTAAATGACACTGGTAAGGTTATATTCGATATTAAGACCATGTGGTTGTAAAGTGTTGAGTCGGTGAATCCACATGAGTTCACGTTTTCTCAATAACAGGCTTCTATCCCCACCTCTTCTCAAGGGGGGAATGTGGTCAATGAGTGTAAAGTGGAGTTGAGAGTCGAGGTGTCCAGCCTCACAGAAGTGTCGGCTGATGGGTAAATCCCGTTTTCCCTTTCTGATAGTGTACTTGTGGTGTGTTATTCTCACCTTGAACTCATTGGTGGTTTCCCCGATGTATTTTAAACCACAGGGACAGCTCAGCATGTATATGACAAACTCGCTATTGCATGTTAGATAGTGACGTATTTTGTAGGTACGTCCAGAGTGGGAAAGAGTTTCTCCTTTTATCATTAGGGATCAGTTTATGCAAGACCTGCATGGAAAGCTACCCGTGCGGACATTACCTAGTAGCCCCCTTTGTACTGGGGTTCTTAGTGGTCCAATGTCAGATTTGACAATACGGTCACCGATGTGTCTGGCATGGGGGTACGACAATAGTGGGGGATTTCTATATTCAGGGACCCTGGATGGTTCTCTCGATAGTATACCCCAATGTTTTTTTATGATCGATGGGGCCACTGGTCAGGATGGGATAAACTTCATCCAAAACCATTTTTATAGTGTATGGAGTTTATAATCCACATTTAAACCATCTGGCTTTAGTGTTTTTAATGTAAATATCCATTGCATTTCCCGTTTTTTTAAAAGTTGTTCTCTGTCTTCCCCCATGTCTTAGTACAGGAATGTGATCTATAAGGCGGAACCGTAAGTTTTTCTCTGTATGCCCTGCCTCCACAAAATGTTTGGGGACAGGTAAATCTCTGCGCCCTGACCGGATGGTGTAGCGGTGTTGATTGTATCGAGTTTTGAATTCTAATGTGGTTTCACCCACATAAGCCAATCCCAAGGGCAGTATAGAATATAGATGACAAATGTACTATTACATGTAAGATAGTGTTTTATGTTGTATTGTGTATCATTATGTACAAAACTTGCGCCCTTATACATTGACCCACAGTTAATGCAATTACAGCATGGGTAACAACCTTTTCTTACATTTCCAAACAGATTGAGTTGTTTCTTTGTTTTAACCCCTTAACGCTGAAGCCACTTTTCACCTTCCTGACACGGCCCATTTTTTAAAATCTGACATGTGTCTATTTAAGTGGTTATAACTTTGGAACGCTTTAACATATCCAGTTGATTTTGAGATTGTTTTTTCGTGACACATTGTACTTCATGCTGGTTAAGAAATTTTATCAATATATTTAGTATTTATTTATGAAATAAATGGAAATTTGGCAAAAATTTTGAAAAAAACAATGTTTTCCAAATTCAAAATTTTCTACTTTTTGGAAAGTTGGTCATATCACTAAAATAACTTGATAACTAACATTTTCCATATGTCTGCTTTAACTTGGCATCATTTTTCAAACATCTTTTCCTTTATTTAGGATGTTAGTTGGCTTATAACTTTAGGTGCAATTTTACTGATTTTCATGAAAATCATCAAACCCTACTATTGGAGGGTCAATTTAGTTAGAAGTGACTTTATAAGGCCCACATGACAGAAACCCCCCACAAATGACACCATGTTAGAAACTACACCCCTCAAAATATTCAAAACAACCTTTGGTAATTTTGTTAACCCTATGAGCGTTTCATGAGGGTGAAAGATAAATGAAAGTGATATTAGAGAAATGTAATTTTATCTTACTATAGATTCATTGAACACTAAAATTTGCACCTTCACAATGGGTTAAAAAGGAAAATGCATTTTACAATGTTTAGGGCAATTCCTCCTGAGCATGCCAATACCCATTTTGTCACTGTACCCTGCTGTACGGGCACAGGGGGGCACTTGGAACGGAAAGAGCGTTGTTTCGTTTTTGGAGGGCAAATATGGCTGAAAAAGTTTTCATGTGTCAGGATGCATTTGGAGAGCCATAATGGTACCAAAACAGATGAAAGCCCCAACATGAGACACCATTTTGGAAAGTACACCCCTTGGAGAGTTTAGCAACGTGTAATTTGTGTATTTTCCCCAACAGGTGTTTGATTCAATTAGGCCCCAAAAGGGAAAAAAGGTGAAAATTTTCTCAAAAAAGTCACTTTTACCCCAAATTATTGTAAGCCACAAGGGATAAAAGATGAAACAACCCCATAAATGTGTAAAACTATTTCTCCTAAGCACAGAACTGCACCACGTTTGCATATAAAGTGTTGTATGGGTACACAGTACGGCTCAGAAGGGAAAGAGGGGCGTTGGCCTTTTAGAAGCCAGATTTGACAATCATCCTTTACATGTGTCAGGATGCATTTGGAGAGCCCTAGTGGTACCAAAACAACAAGTGTCACCATTTTGGAAAGTGCACCCTTTGGAGAATTCAGCAAGGTGTAATATGTGTATTTTACCCTACAGGTGTTTGCTTCAATTAGGTCCCTAAAAGGAAAAAGATGAACATTTTCCCAAAAAAGTCACTTTTACGGCTAATTTTTGCATCCCATAAGGCATTAAAGATGAAACAACCCCAAAAAATGTGTACTAGCATTTCT
Source organism: Engystomops pustulosus (assembly GCA_019512145.1). Lineage (NCBI taxonomy): Eukaryota > Metazoa > Chordata > Amphibia > Anura > Leptodactylidae > Engystomops > Engystomops pustulosus. Next base: position 102,760,241 of record CM033645.1, read on the forward strand.
CCCGAGTATAAAATTGCCCCACACATGCAAATGAAATGTTGTATGGGTACGCAGTGAAGCTCAGAAGGGAAAGAGGGGCATTGGCCTTTTTAGAAGCCAAATTTGACAGACATCCTTTACATGTGTCAGGATGCATTTAGAGAGCCGTAGTGGTACCAAAACAGAGGGGAACCCCAACAAGTGTCACCATTTTGGAAAGCACACCCCCTAGAGAATTTAGCAAGGTGTAATATGTGTATTTGTCCGTAAAGGTGTTTGATTTAATTAGGACTTAAATAGATAAAAGGTGAACATTTTCTTATAAAGGTAATTTTACTCCTAATTTTATACAGCCACAAGGGATAAAAAAATGTAATAACCCCCCAAAATGTGTAAACCTATTTCTCTCAAGTGTAGAAGTACCCCACATGTGTATATAAAATGTTGTATGGGCGCACAGTAAAAGGAAAGGGGAATGTTTGCCTTTTAGAAGCCAAATTTGACAGAAATGTTTGACATGCATTTGGAGAACCCTAGTGGTATAAAACAGAGAAGAATCCGAAAAGTGTCCCTAATCTTTGAATGCACACCCCTTAGAGAATTTTGCAATGTGTAATATATGTATTTGCCCCTACAGGTGAATGATCCAATTAGGCCCTAATCATTAAAAAGGTGAACATTTTCCTATAAATGTCACTTTACCCCTAATTTATGTAAGCCACAAGGGATAATATATTAAATAACCCCAAAAAAGGTGTGAAACTATTTCTCCCGAGTGTAGAAGTACCCCACATGTGCATATAAAATACTTTATGGGCGCACAGTAGAGGAAAAGAGGGATGTTTGTCTTTTAGAGGCCAAATTTGCAAGAAATCCTTCACATGTGTCAGGATACATTTGGAGAGCCGTAGTGGTACCAAAACAGAGGAAAACCCGAAAAGTGACCCTAATTGTTGAATGTACACCCCTTGGGGAATATAGCAAGGTGTAATATGTGGTGTAGTGTAATACACGTGGTGAAATGAGCATTTGAACATATAGGTGATGTGCAATGGAGTCCAAGATGGAAATTGCAATTATTTCTGGAAAGTTCAGTGCCCGTTATGTGGCGCCCCTTATGAAATAATGGAGGGGTATGGAGAGCAACGGGACATAACAGTTGTTACAATTATTCATTTTACCGAAATTAATTCACAACAGGTTGGGCGTGAATTATGAATGTCTAGTGTATAAGGAGGTAGAATATACCAGGGGACCAACTAAAATTTTGTCACTCTGGAGTTGTCACAGGTCTCTTAGTAGTATGTAATGTCCATCCTAACTCCTCTTTTGTAACAGACTCTTTATTGAGTCCTACCTTTAGAAGCAGCAGAATTCACCAGGAAAATGCTGTCCTGGCAAAACACAGGAACATCTAAACCAGAGCTACTGGGGCCCCGTCCTTCTTGTCCCAATATTAATTTCCTAATATCTTCCTCTTGAAAATGGAGAAATGATACAGCAGGACCTGCACATTGGAACAGCTCGTAAGAGTTGTATTGCATAATCTGTACAATGTACATGGCCAGCACTTTTGTACCATATCTTCGTTTTAGTAGGGAAATTATCGCCAAGTGTTGCTCTTATTCACCCTAGCGATGCCCATTGTGACGAATATTGCTGCTTGTTAGGATCAGTGGATCCTCTGGACCACCGCGGGAGATGTAACTAGCCAACACCCGGAACCGGAGCCTAGCGGCACCTGGTATTCACCAGAGCCCGCCGCAAAGCGGGTTGGACTTGCTGCGGCAGGATACCACTAGGTCGTTCCCAGGTGTGACTAGCCCACGGTGGCAGCCGAGGTCGAGGTACCTTAGCGGATGACAACTCGTAGTCGGGTCCAGGCACAGGGTCAGGGCAGGCGGCAGAGATGCAACGTCAGGTCCAAGTCCGGGGTCAGCAACGGGAGGTCCAGGCAGGTGGGAACGGGAACACAGGCACACGGAACACAGCAACACGGAGGAACTCAGGAAACACAGGACTCAGGAGCGGGAACACACAGGAATACACAGGAACGCAGGGAAACACAGGAACGCAGGAATACACAGGAACGCAGGAATACACAGGAACGCAGGAATACACGCATGGAAGCTTTCTCTAAGGCTATGAGGCACAAAGATCCGGCAAGGAACACAGGAAGAGGCAGATTCTTAAAGGTGAGGTGTTCAGCCAGTGCACCAATTAGCGGTGCGCTGGCCCTTTAAATTTTCGTCCGGAGCCGCGCGCGCGCCCTAGGAGGCGGGGACGCGCGCGCACGGCAGTGCGAGGAAGAGCAGGAGCCGGGAGAGGTAAGAGACACCGGGCAGCAGCTGTAGCGTTCCAGTGTCTGAACCTCTATCTTTTAAAACAGAAACACTGCAATAAAGTCAAATTCACCTTGGGAATTTTGTGAGTGCTGTGTGAGACGTTATGGAGGAATGTGCGGACCACTGGGAGATTTTTCTTTTTTAATTCTGGATCTGTCAGTGCAAGAACTTAGAAGTCTCTTTAGACGTTTCCCCAACATGATGCCTGTGGTTGGCCGTTCTACATAATAGGTATACGCTAGCCCAGGGAAAATGTTTCCTTGATCTTATGTACCTGCTGTATTGTTTTGTTGCAGGTACCATGCTCACCAGTACACATGTGCAAACACATTTTACAACACCTGTTTTTACAGGCAGGGAAAGTGTCGTTGTTTTCTGATGGGGGAGTTAGGGCAAAAATGTTTTTATTAATAATAACTTATTTATAAACGCCATCAAACAACTCATTTTGTTCATGTTCCGGTGATTGCCGGAAGAAGAGAGAATGGAACCCGGGAATATTTCTTTTAGGATTCTTTGTACCTTTTCATGACAGAATTATGTGTTGTAAATCCCGGCAATATAGCGTAGGAATCTACAGTTGTAGGTTTTAGGTTACTTTAAGGGGTACTCTGGCCCTATTTTTTGGTTTTCTTCTTATATGTCTACCACCTTTCCTCTGACTAATGGCTGCTGCTTCAGAGAGGGATTTTTCTACTACTCTGCTATTTGTTATCACAACCCAGGATCCGCTGTAAAATAAGTTCAGACCCCCCTGCCGCTCCCCGCTATCAGCTAGCTACAGAACACAGTTTGGTTAAGTAATGATTCAGCAAGCCCTGAATCCTGTCTTGTTAATAGTTCCCTACTACAGAGAAATCCATCTACTTTGAGAGGGGACACCGACTGACATAGGTACGGGTCATTGGCCCATGGTAACTCATCTTTGTTGAGACCAGTAAGAATCTGCACACCAAATGCTCATTCTAACCCAGCTTCACCCTGCATAGGATACTTGTAAACCCTTTCACACTTTTGGGCTAGTGATACCTAGAGATTGGCGAATCGATTTTGAATGAAGTGATTCGTTACAAATTTCCACAACATCGATTTGTCACAAATTCTTGGTTTAACTCGCTGAGTCGTGGAATAACAGTTTTTTTTCCTGATTATTTAGCTAAATATTAATGGGAGCGATGCAACAACGTGTTACATGGGGCAGAGGAACTCTGGGAAGAGAATGACACCCTTGATACATCTGCAGCCGGGTAAGCCAATTAAGCGACCCCGCAGGCTATTGTGATGTCTACAGCGCCCTATACGTAACATCAATATTTGCAATCGCTGCCTTTCACACTGTCCTTGCGGTCTGTACTTCTAGCTGCTTTTACTGTACTGTGCTGTAGTGATTCTGCTCTTCTCCCAGGGTGTGCGCTTAGGGGGATCTGAATACGCCCCAAATAGCACGTTATTTTTTTGTTTACTCTGACTCTATACTTGGACGCGAATAGTGGAAGAATCTGCTGTCAGGATCCATCACAGCTTGCTGTCTAGGGATTTCTTGGACCTCCTCATCACAGGGTTGTGTTTTAGGGACTGGTAAGACCCCAAATAGCGGTTTCTTTTATTGGGCTACTGAGCGCATAGGAAGAAATCAGTATAGATCCCCACAGCTTCTTTCTGTGTGGTTGCTGACTCCTTCTCAAGGATTGCGTTTAGGGGGATCGGTATACCCAATTAGCAGTTCTTTTATGTTACTGAACGAATTGGAAGAAATCGGTGTCATATTTACACATCTTCTGTAGTTATTTCCTGCTTCCTCTCTCCTCCTCCCAGGGTGGTGCGTTTAGGGGTCTGTTACCCCAATAGCAGTTCTTTTTTGTGTACTGAAGCAAATAGGAAGAAATCTGTTTTTCATATCCACCACCAGCTGCTTTAGTGATTTCTGGACGTTCCAGGTTGTTCGTTTGTGGGGCTCTGTATAAATCCAAACGCAGTTCTTTTTGTTACTGAGAAATAGTAAGAATCATGTCAGATGCCACACATCTTCTGTAGCGATTTCTGCACCTCTCCCCTGTGGTGTGTATTTTGGGGGTATCTGTAGTACCCCATTACACGTTCTTTTTTGTTCCGAAGTGAATAGGACGAAATCAAGTGTCAGATCACACAGCTTCTCTAGTTGATTTCTGCAGCCTCTCCCTGTTTGTTTATTTGGGGGAACTTTTTACCCCAATTACCAAGTTCTGTTTTTTGTTACTAAATAAATAGGAAAGCAATAACGAGTCAAGCCCACACTGCCGCTGTAGTGATTTCTGCAACTCTCCTCCTCCCAGGGTTTCTGTTTTGGGGTAATTTTATAACAAGTTTCAATCAGAGTTTTTTTCTCTTTGCTACAGGTAGAGCAAGAAATATGTGTCCAATCCATATAGTTGATTAAGCCACTATTTCATTACCCTGAAAAATGGCAGGGTGGAGCAGGCAAAGTTCAGCCAGTAAGGGGATGTTTGTCAGCAGGGGTGAATCTGGTAAGGCCACAGAACTGCACCATTGTATCTTCTAGTGGCAGTGCATTGATCATCAACACAAAGGATGTTTGATTAGTTGACTATGTAATCAACTCCTCTATTCCTCAAATATAACTATGACAACCCCAACCAAAAGTTCGTGGGTTGTTAATACAATTGTCAGATTCAATTAGTTGACATGGCCAATGAGCCGCCAGCCGGTACTCATCCACCTGTCCTCAACCAGCCTCTGTCGACCTGTTCCTTTCCAGAATATCATACTAGGGGGTCTGGGATCACACGCCACGAAACCATGCGAGGGAGTGAATGAATAATTGAGGAAAGATCCGCAGCTGCTTGGCAGTGTGAAGATGTGGGGAAGACTCTGCCTGGCTTCATGCAGTAGGCATGCTATGCATACTGGACAGCATTGTGAGAATAGTCCAGATGACTTGGGAACTCAAATTGATGATGATGTATCCAATTTGCACTTGGGAAGGCGTGATTACCACGGGATTCATCATCGTTGGGTGGCGAGATAGTGTCATCTTGCGCGTCAGGCAGAGAGCAAGTCAGGCAACTAATTACTACTTGTGGCTATGAGTCGCAGGTGTTGGCAGCGGGGTACATACTCCCGAATAATCGCAGGTCCACGTCCAGTGGCCACAGGGGCTCATGATGCAGTGGCGTAGTAGTCACTAGTGCTTCCCACCCAGCCACACCAACACACAACTTGAAACAGGAGATGTCGCTTTTCCTCCACATTGTCAACTTCCGGCTTGCTGCGCCATGTTCGCCTGCCATGCTACACTACCACGCCCACCTATTCCTTGCACATTCTCCCTTTTCTTCTTTCTCCATCATAACCACATGTTGCAGGGTCACGCGGTGTCACGCGTTCTACACCTTGTGATTCCTGGGTGAACAAAGTCACACAGGGACAACGCTCTGTGTCATGTAGAAGAATGTGTGGCTTTCTCCGTGACAATTGAAAATAGGAACTCAAGTGAGAGACAAATGGGAGGAACATGTAGGGATGCCCGAGGACGGATGGCCTATGCACCCTGCATGGCCTCCTATGTTCTCAATCAGGAAACTGTGCAATTGCACTTGTCAAGTCTCCTTCAGCCCTTTCCTTACAAGCCAACACACACCCTCACTCTATGTTTGCTCTCATACACATCCCCCAACCCACAGCATAGTCTATATAGCAATGTTTCCAACCCGTTGGAATTCCACCTCTCCATATTTAGACTGTCTGTAATGAACAGGAAAAGCCATAGTGATTTTTGATGATGCAAGCGGACAGTAGTACTCCCCTGTAACTTTGATGTCAGCCACTGGCAGCTCATGCCCTGTTCACTGTCATTTTGCTCAGGCCCTTTGAAGAGGCCGGACGTTATTTGTGTCAGTTGCCAGAACTCAGGATGATAATGTCATTCCACTGCTTCATGTCCTGGAACAGATCTGCAAACATTAACTGTCTGGGTCAAGGGCACTGGAGAAGTGGCAACTACATCTCATGGACACATAGTCCGTCGATGGATGAACTGGAGGAGGAGGAACATTGGAGCCAAGCAGAGTCTGGGTTGCAATTTGTGGTTTTTTCACTACTCAGTGACTAGGGATAGGAGGATCAGGAGTCATCTGGAGGAGGTAGAAATACTAGCAGAGAACCCAGAAGCACCGTGCAGTATACATTGGAGATGGAGGCCGGAAGAAGTCTTTCGGATCACTACGCATATGCCCGCATCATGCTCCTTTACCTAACTATGACATCTGAATCGTCCCACATCCGGCCTAGGGTCATGATGTAATTTGGTGCTCTCCACCCTCATTGAACCCCCTCGCTAAACCAGCAAAATGGTGCCTTTTTTTCCAGGTGCCGAGAGGGAGGACAGCTCCTGTAGAGATATAAACTGTGCAGACATTGGGCCGCTGCCGTATGTGCGCGCATTGTTCCTGCCGCTGTCCAGGTCGACAGGGGACCCCTGGCAGTCATATCGCTTATGTAACTTAACTACCACTGCTGCTGTTGGGGGATTGGGGTTAGGAAGCATCTCCCCCCATCCATAGATTTAGTCTGGATCCTTAATGAGCAGCTTCCTTTACACACCAATCAGGTGGTGTTCTAGTGGACGCACTCGTACCACCCCAGGTAGAGGATCGCTTAGGACTACTTGGTCAGCCAAACTTGATTTGTGGCATACCTGATTGCTGCCACCTCCTGAACAACTTTTATTGTGTGCCACTCTCTGACCTGATGCGCCACGCTTGCTAAGCTAGGAAAGACCAACTAAGCCCTCCTCTACGCTCTATATTGTGCCACACTGGGCCTACCATGTTGCTGCCACCTAAAGATTTGTCATCATGTTCATGCCACTCTCTGACTCATATGCTGCTGCTCTTGCTGCTTTCCACACTGCTACCTTTTTACCCGTTCTTTTTGATGCCAAGACATACATATTTTCGGGTGAAATTTTAATGAGGATGGATGTGGATCTCTAATGCTTCGAAATTTTTTTTAAATAAAAACTTTGAATTCCATTTCCAAACTTTGAATTCATTTCAAACTTCGAAGTCATTGTTACTCTGGGCCTACCATGTTGTCTGCCCGCTCCAAAATTTTGTTTTGTTCCACTCCTGACTCCTGCTGCTGCCTCCATGCTCTAACATTGTGCCACACTCTGGCCTACACAATGTTTGCTACTGACTTAAGAATTTATGGTCCATCGTGCCACTTTCTCGTCATACCTCATGCTACTTGTTTACTTAGTGATATAAAAAGGGAGAAGGGGACCAGCAGACGCAAATAATATGAGAACGGGGTAGAAAAAGGAAGCATTGTCAAGGATAGATGTGGGGGAGGACGTAGGTTAGGTGACGGGAGGTCAGAAAGGAGAAGGGGGTGTGGGGGAGGGAAGGAGGACAGGAGGTGATAGACGATGAAGAATGAAAAGGAGGTCGAAGGTGGCACGGTGTGTAGAAGAAAAGAGAAGTCGGATATAGGGAAGGAAAGAAGTTGGAACGGGGTGGTAATAACGAATAGGGGGGGGTAGTGGGCGCCAGATAGGCTAAAAGGAGTTTTGAGATGAGGGGATAGGGCGGGAGTACAGTAATGGCGGAGCGGGGGTTCTGGGGGGGGATGTTGATGGGAAGAAAAGCGAGGTGGCGCTTTGGGGGAGTATACTTTCATTGATCAGGGGAGGACTGGCAGTGGTAGCATCGACAGACTCTAGGTTGTACTGAGGCAGGAGGGGAGTGGAGGCGTGGTTATTAGGGTGGGGTAACGAACCTCTCACCTCATGTCTGCTTTCTGCGGAATGAAAACTATCAATTGAAAGCCAAAAGCAGGAGTGGATACAGAACAAGACATGCAAATATCGCACTTATCTCGTCATCTCTGTTCTGGATCCATATTTACTGGTCCTGTCCTGAGACAGAAAAAAGCCTTATAGGTCGGCCTAAAACGTAACTTTTAAGCTGTATAAAATTCACAGTATTTTGATTATATTTTCACGCTACTGGATTAAAAATTCGAATGCAGACTGTGCTATGTAAATGGTATTGAACTCTATCTATTTGTGACCATAGATAGTTTGAGTGGAGTAAACCATTGGAATACAAAGCCCTCACCAGACATTTAAAAACAAACACACATCAGCCCCCGCCCCCCCCCCCCCCCCCCCCGACGGTTTCGCTGGAAACTCCATCGCATCAGGGGATCGGGGCTAAGAGTTTTGGGGGAGGAGCTAGACTGTGGGTCTAATAGCTTTAGGGTGGAACACTTCAAAGGCTCCAATGGCCGGAGATTTTTGATCTGGTTTGCCTCAGTCACACCTCGGTAGCTTATACATAGCTTAATAGCTACATCCTATTTAGCTTACGGGAGGTATCACAGCATTCAGGAGTGACATATTACGTACAGGGACTATTTCCCAATTGGTCCCACTTCGCTAATTATCACTCCAAATTGATATGTGTACGTCCTACCTGGGCCCACTCGGAGTGCCGCTGCCAACAAATCATATAGCGGAATGCCGTTGTGACGGCTCCTTCATCACTCTGCTTACAAAAGTTATTGCGTTGTTTCAGGGGATTGTAACCGCAGCGTAGGGAATTAAGAAAATCTTGCGATATCATGACCTCCAGCGCATCATGCGTTGCATAGTGTCAATCTTTCTAGGTACGTTTCAGATAAATTACCAGGAAGAGTGGTTTTGCATGAGTATTCAACTGGTAAAGATGGCACAGAAGGACATAAGAGGTACATAAGGTCACAGTTATTTACTTCAATACAGCGTAATTATTGGTAAATCACCCGAATCAATATCCGAAATAAACATATTAGTAATACGTTGGCACTGGTTGGTAGGAGTTTACCCTCAAAAGGGGTACTAAGGGGCCTCAACAGTAAGAGACAAGGAATGGGGATTGGAATAATCCTGCAAACTATGAAGGTTGTGTTAGAAGTTTTGGATCACCAATTCGTTATTATAAAACTTTATAACCACTTTCTGGTTACTCCATATTGTGGTGATTCTTGTAAGAAATCTTATCTCAACAGTTATCTTATATATAGTTGTCCACACATTAAAGTGTTCGGATCCACATCTGTTTGTTTTGGTTGTTAGAACGTAAGTCATACTGATGGACTTAATGACTGATTGAAGGACGACTTACGAATGAAAAGAAAAGGAAAAATGAAGGGCACCTTATTTTAAACACAAAAACTGGGGGAAACACTATTGCTACATTGATTCACATATTGTCGAAATGCATATAACCAGCCTCCCCCAGGTAATATAGCCCGTCCAGGCCCCCTGCCCCAAACACATATAACCAGCTCCCTGCCCCCGATTATGCCAAGTCCTATTCAACTAACAAATCTGTATGTCCCCCTTTTATGCCTTCCGCAGTTCCTCTTACTTCTTCGTTGATCTCCGGCTCTGTCTTTGGACTGTTGGCCAATTGTACCCCCACACTCTAACAGCAGCTGCTTGCTGACCACCGTTTGTGAGTCGTATGCATCGGGAGAAGAAAGAGAGGTCAGAATACAGAAAGGTTGACTACGAGTATTTTTATAATCTTGATTAAAAGCCAAATTAAGTTTTTCTGCACATTTGTTTGTTGCTGAAAAAACACGGCTTATATTTTCAGTATGGATGGTTATTTCTCGAAATTGGTGATTGTTCATTATTTATTTTGAGAAACCCATTTTATAATCAACAAAAGATCCAATAATTTTTATCCCAAATTCAGAAATGTAATATCATAGATTTAATTACATCACTAAATTATGTATCCATGCAAAATAAATGAAATTAAAGATAAATCACTTGTGACATAACAAAGCATTATACAGTAACCTGGAACAGCATTCAAACCCTTTTAGACATTTAAAAAAAAGCATTAACATTGCGATCATCCATACCCATAATTATAAAACCTTGTTTGTGTAACTTTCGTGTGCACTAGATATACACATATTTACAGATTGCCTTACCAATGCTAGTAGTTGATCTAATATAAACTGGTCACTTGGTCTATCAAGTAAGAAGATTGTTCTCAGAGTTCATGATGAAAAATCTCAGTTCTTTCAATATTTTTTCTACATGTGATCATCAGTCATCTCAGTCCTTAAATCTATTGGAACTTAATTACCTCAAGTCTAATAGCTAAATGACTTTCAAATAAATTATAACTTTGTATGCTATAAAAGATTATTTATTTTCTTCTTCTATTTCCAATATTTTATCTTTACAACAACTCTACAATGAAGATAAAAAGGACAAATATTTTACACACACTCAACAGAACTTTAGTTCGAAAATGAACAAGCAAAAGCGCAGGAAGAAGTTTTACTACCAGTGGAATGCCTTTATATTGCTGCTTATGAAGAACAATTCTTTACAGTGGGAAAAATGATCAGAAATAATAACATTCTATAAAACATTCAATGTAGACTTTTATGATGTTTTTGGAAACAATTCTTTATTTCCTATATGTATGTTGTTTTTTAAGATACTGTGCTAACAAGATCTCAAAATGACAATTGCATTTTTTTTTAAAGTATAAATAGGTTTAATTATGTATTTTTATTGAAACATACACATTTTGATGGGCTACGTCCTTGTATTATGGTCTAAACACAGAAAAATCATCAGGTGGATTTATCTGCTTTTTTGGGCAAAAAGTGTTGCATTCTGCCACCATATTGAAATCTAAAACAGATGTACCTATATACTCGTATAAGCATAGTTTGTATCAACACAAAATTTGTCTCAAAACCGAAATCGCTTATACTCAAAGATCAAAGAAAACATAAAGAATAAAAGAACACAGTGCGAAGCCAAACTGCAAGGTGCTTTCGGTTGAGGACAGAAGAGGACCTATGGGAGAAACGTCAGAAAGATGAGTACGTGTTATTTTTTTTCCTACTTACAGGGGCTCATTAGGGCAAGAGCGCGTTGCTTCAGAGAAGGGGACCAGTCCTTGGGCGGCGCAGTAGTACCGCAGCGGGTTGATACAGGCTAAGGGTGTGAGGATGTCTAACAGGGGCTGGCGACTATATACTGGAGGCCGTACCAATGCATTTCCCACACTCGGCTTATACTCGAAGTCATAAGGTTTTCACAAACTAGTTTTTTGTGTGAAATTAGAGTTTCGGCTTTAACTCGGGTCGGCTTAATACACGAGTATATACGTGTACCTGGTGTTGGTAAGGGATAGCCAAAGATAACATTCGGCGATCGGGAGGTGTGCAGGGGCAAAAGAAGAAACAGCGGATTTCCCGTGCTGGGGGGGTTAATCCACCAAGCACCCTTGGTAGCCCACTGTATAGTACCGTGCTTTGTTCTGGAGGCCAAGCAAGCGAACGCGGAACTGGGATCAGATCCTAGGAAGGAGACTGTCAGGAGGGTCAGTTCCAGACGGGAAGAGTTCGCACTTAGGAGTCAACTCTTACATTCTTGGAATCCTTATGGTTTCGCTCTGTCGTCCGATATCGGGGCAGACGCGCCACACATCCTGCTAGGAGCCACTAACCATGCGCAAGGCTTTCACCCCCGACACCCGAAGCGAGCACTTTCCTTTTTAATTCAGGGTAAAGAAGAGAAGATGACCAATAGAGTAAGCAGAAATAGATAAAGATTCGGATCGAGTTGATAAGATTCTGCGACTATCAAGCTAAAGTAATAGCAGAAAGAACCATTAACGAGCAAGGCCCTTCTACCCATTGTACTACTTACTAAATATAATATTTCCTAAGAACTAGAAAATAAGCAGCACTCTCAGTCATCAGATGCCGGTGAAAAAAGTGGCTTCTTCTTTTTCCATATAAAGAGATACGCAACGTTTTGGCTCCAAGGAGCCTTTTTCAAGCCAAACAATTAGTTGCATGAGGCGGATATATATACAAAGTGTTGCCGTCATGTGATGTTTCAAGTCCCGCCCCCCACAATGACATTATGAGTATTAACATTACAAAACAGACATTAAAAACATAAGATTAGTGTTAAACTATACATAGTGATACAAGTGTGGTCACAAGTACCATTTTTGTAATAGTTGTGTTAATTAAAGCGTTTTCCGATTATACATTTTACAGATTCCGGAACTGATCGCAACATATACAGTGCCAAGTGCATTAAATCTGATAAAACAAACCACAATGCGGTGGTTTGGGAACGTACCGCCGTGTGTTTGCCCGTCCTTCGATCGCCAGTCTAAGTGACAAAAGGTAAAGGCGGCTGTCAGCTAAGTCGCTGACGAACCGCATAGTTTGACACGCAAGCTCCGCATTTCCCGGAACGTGCGCATATGCCGCTAAGATCCCGGAGAAGTGTAAGAAGCTTCGGGGCACTGCCATGTGGAAAAACGTGGTACACAGTATTCCGCTGCATATAGTGCCGGATTTAAGGCTGCTTGCACGTCAGTTTAGGCAATGTCACATATGCTCCATGAAAACGGATTATAAGCACACTAGTCCACCGTTCTTTAATTTATGTGTAGTCACCAGTCGTATTAATGTCCCTGAATTGAAAGATCAACGATCTATGAGAAAAAGAGGCCTGGGATGCCACATAATACTGCGGCCCCTACTAATGACCCCCTATATATGAAGGACTAAATAGTGGTAGAACCACACTAAGAGTCGGAGGACAATATTAATATATGTGCTGTGGAGACAAAACACAGGATTATCATAATGGCAGATGCGTGACAAATGCCATAAAACAATTATGGCAATATGATGAGAGGGAAACACACCAAACGTCGTCCCGGTGGCTGAGAGATTGTAAGGAGCGATTTCCTTCTCTGTAACATAAACACCAAAAAGAGGAGAGAGTTATATTATTTAAAAGTCAATTACAAACCAATTGTATATTTACCAATACACACAACGGTAACAGCTGAGGCCATGTCAGGATGGGATAAACTTATCCAAAATCAGTTTTATAGGTTGGGTTTATATCCAATTTAACACCATCTGGCTTTAGTGTTTTTAATGTAAATATCCATTGCATTTCCCGTTTTTTTAAAAGTGTTCTCTGTCTTCCCCCATGTCTTACGTACAGGAATGTGATCTATAAGGCAGTAACCGTAGTTTTTTCTCTGTTTATGCCCCTGCCTCCACAAAAGTTGTTTGGCGACAGATGTAAATCGCTCCTGCGCCCTGGACCGGATGGTTGTTGTAGTCGTTGTGTTTGAATTGTATCGAGTTTGAATTCTAATGTGGTTTCACCCACTAAGCCAATCCCAGGGCTTATAGACATATAGATTACACACTTACATTACATGTAATATAGGTGTTTTATGTTGTATTGTTGTATCATTATGTTACAAACTATGCCGCCTTATACATTGACCCACAGTTACTGCAATTACAAGCATGGGACAACCTTTCTTTACATTCCAAACAGATTGAGTGATTTCTCTTGGTTTTAATAACCCCTTACGCTGTTGAGAAGCACTTTTCACCTTCCTGACACGGCCCATTTTTTTAAATCTGACATGTGTTATTTAAGTGGTTATAACTTTGGAACGCTCTAACATATCCCAGTTGATTTTTTGGATGTTTTTTCGTTGACAATTGTACTTCATGCTGTGGTTAAGAAATTTTATCAATATAGATTTTAGTATTGTATTTATGAAAAATGGAAATTTGCAAAGAGTTTGAAAAAATTTTCCAAAATTCAAAATTTTCTACTTTTGGAAAGTTGGTCATATCACTACAATAACTTGATAACTAAATTTTCCATTGTCTGCTTTAAAACTTGGCATCATTTTTCCATCAACATTCTTTTCTTTATTTAGGATGTTAGTTGGCCTTATAACTTTAGGTGCATTTTACTGATTTTCAGGAAAACATCAATAACCCTACTATGGAGGTCCTTCTAGTTATAAGTTGACTTATAAGCCCCACATGACAGAAAACCCCCACAAATGACACCATTTTAGAAACACAAATACAAAACTCCACCTCAAATTTCAAAACAAAACCTTTGGTAATTTTGTTAACCCTAATGAGCGTTTTCATGAGGGTGAAGATAAATGAAAGTGAAATTAGAGAAATTTAATTTAATCTACTATAGATTCCTTGAACAACTAAAATTTGCACTTCACAATGGGTTAAAAGGAAAAATGCATTTTACAAGTTTAGGGATTCCTCTGAGATCCAATACCCATTTTGTCACGTACCTGCTCACTGTATCGGGCACAGGGGGACCTTGGACACGGAAGAGCGTTTGTTTTCGTTTTGGAGGGCAAATATGGCTTAAAAAGTTTTTCATGTGTCAGGATGCTTTGGAGACCATAATGGTTTAAAACCCAAAACAGATGAAAGCCCCAACATGAGACACCATTTTGGAAAGATACACCCCCAACCCGTTGGAGAGTTAGCAACGTGTAATTTGTGTATTTTCCCAACAGGTGTTGATTCAATTAGGGGCCCCCCAAAAGGGAAAAAAAGTTGAAAATTTTACTCAAAAAAAGTCACTTTTACCCCAAAATTATGTAAGCCACAAGGGATATTAAAGATGAACAACCCCATAATGTGTAAAACTATTTCTCCTAGCACAGAACTCACACATTGCATTAAAGTGGTTGATGGGTAAACGTACGGCTCAGGAAGGGAAAGACGGGCATTGCCTTTTAGAAGGCCAGATTGACAATCATCCTTTACATGGTCGATGCATTGTGGAGAGCCCTACGTGGACCAAAACAACAAGGTCACCATTTTGTGAAAGTGCACCTTTGGCACCATTTGGGAGAATTCAGCAAGTGTACTATGTGTATTTTACCTACAGCAGTGTTTGCATTCCAATTAGGTCCCCTAAAAGGAAAAGTAGAAAAACTTTTCACCTTTTACCAAAAAAGGTTCACTTTTACCGCCTAATTTGCATCCCATAAGGCATTAAACAGATGAAAACAACCCCAAAAAATGGTGTACTAGCATTTTCTCCCGAGTAATACAAATTGCCCTCACATGCAAATAAAAATTGGTTGGGTACGCAGTGAAGCTCAGAAGGGAAGAGGGGCATTGGCCTTTTTAGAAGCCAAATTTGATCAGACAATCCTTACATGTGTAGATCATTTAAGAGCCGTAATGGTAACCACAAACGAAGCGGGAAACCCACACAGTATCACCATTTGGAAAGCACACCCCTTAGAGTAAGTTAGCAAGGTGTAATATGGTGTATTTGGTCCTAAAGGTTTTGATTTTAATTAGGATCTTAATAGATAACAAATGTGCATTTTCTTATAAAGGTAATTTTACTTACCACTTTATACGCCACAAGGATAAAAAAATGTTATAACCCACCAAATTGTGTCAAACCTTATTTCTCTAAGTGTAGAATACCCCACTGTGATATATAAAATGTTTGTATGGGCGACATAAAGGAAAGGGAATGTTTTGCCTTTTTAGAGAAGCCAAATTTTGACAGAAATGTTTTGACATGCCATGTGGGAGAAACCCTAGTGGGTATAAAACAAGAGAATAATCCGAAAAAGTGGCCCTAATATTTGAATGCACCCCCTTAGAGAATTTGCAATGTTGTATATTGTAATTTGCCCCTACGGGTAATGATCCCATTAGGCCCTAATCATTAAAAAGGTGAACATTTCCTATAAATGTTCACTCTAAACCCCTAATTTATGTAAGCCACAAGGGATAATATCTAAAATAACCCAAAAAAGTGTGAAAACTATTTTCACGATTGTAGAAGTACCCCACATGTGTCATAAAATACTTATGGGCGCCAGGAAGGAAAAGAGGGGTGTTGTCCTTTTAGAGGGCCAAATTTGCAAAGAAACTCCTTCACAGTGTCAGGATACATTTGGAGAGGGCCATCCGTATGGTACCAAACAGAGGAAAACCCGAAAAGTGACCCTAATTGTTGAATGTACACCCCTGGGGAATAAGCAAGGTGTTACTGTGGTGTTGTGTAGTGTAAACCTGTGAAAATTGAGCATTTGAACTATAGGTGATGTGCAATGGAGTCCAAGATGGGAAATTGCAATTATTTCTGGAAAGTTCAGTGCCTTTATTGTGGGCCCATTATGAAATATGGAGGGGGTATGAGAGAGCAACGGGAATAACAGTTGTTACAATATTCATTTACATAACGCGAAATTAATTCACAACAGGTTGGGCGTGAATTGGAATATCTAGGAATGTATAAGGAGTAGATATACCAGCGGGACCAACTAAACTTTTGTCACTCTGGAGTGTCACAGGTCTCTTAGTAGTATGTAGTGTCCATCACTAACTCCTCTTTTGAACAGACTCTTTATTGGTCCTACCTTTAGAAGCAGCAGAATTCACACAGGAAAGCTGTCTGGGCTGGCAAAACACAGGTAACATCTAAACCAGAGCTACGGGGCACCGTCCTTCTGTCCAATTTAATGTTCCTAATATCTTCCTCTGTGAAAATGGAGATGAATAACAGCAGGACCTGACACATGGAAAGCTCGTAGAGTTTATTGTCATTAATCTGTACAATGTAACATGGCCCACTTTTGTACATATCTGTTTTAGTATGGGAAATTATCGCAAGTGTGTTTATTCACCCTAGCGATTCGCACTTGTGACGAATATTGGCTGTGTTAGGATCAGTGGATCCTCTGACCACGCGGGAGATGTAACTAAGCAACACCCGAACCCGGAGCTGCGGCATCATGGTATTCACCAGAGACCCGCCGCAAAGCGGGTTGGACTTGCTGTCGGCAGGATCACACTAGGAGTCGTTCCCAGGTGTGGACTAGCCCACAGGTGGCAGAGCCGAGTCGAGGTACCTCTAGCGGATGACAACTCGTAGTCGGGTCCAAGGCACAGGGGTCAGGGCAGGCGGCAGAGATTGCAACGTCAGTCCAAGTCCGGGGTCAGCAAGGGACGGTCCCCAGGCAGGTGGGACGGAACAGCAGGCCACCGGAACACAGCAACACGGAGGAACTCAGACACACAACTCCAGTAGCGGGAACCACAGGAATACACAGAACGCGGGAAACCACAGGAACTCAGAATACACCAGAACGCAGGACAGGATACACAGGAACGCAGGAATACTCCTGGAAGCTTTCTCTAAGGCTATGAGGCAAAAGATCCGGCAGGCCACAGGAAGAGGCAGATTCTTAAAGGTGAGGTTTTCACCATGCACCAATTAAGCGGTGCGCTGGCCCTTAAATTTCGTCCGGAGCCGCGACGCGCGCCCTAGTAGAGCGGGGCGCGCGCAGCAGGCAGTGCGAGGAAGAGCAGGAGGCCGGGAAGAAGGTAGAGACACCGGCAGATCAGCGTGGGGGCCGGAAGGAGCAACGGATGCGCCGCGATCCGTGAGACAGGATCGTCGGGAGCACCCGTGACATCTACCCCCCCCCCTTCAGGCCTCCCTTCTTCTTTGGGCCTGACGAAAACTGGAGCAGTCTCTTGTCCAGGATGTTATCCTCTGGCTCCCAGGTCTCTCCTCAGGAACCCAATCCTTTCCAGTCTAACCAGAAACAACAACGTCTACCTCTCACAGCTCTAGTATCAGGATCTCTTTCACCTCGAAGAACTGGATGGAATCACTTGTGGTACCGGAGGAGAGAGTAATTGCGGTTTTGAACGCTGTTGAAGAAGAACTGGATTAAGGAGGAGAGACATGAAAATATTCGGAATGCGCATGCGTGGTGAGGCAGACGCAACTGTAGCCACCGGGTTGATGCGGCCGAGAGAATTTCGATTGGGGCCCAAGAACCCGGGTCCAATTATAGCTCGGAGGATCTCACACCGAACATACTTGGCGGACAGCCAAACCTTGTTCCCACCAGGAGCTAAAAACAGGAAATGGTCGCGTTCTTGTGTCTGCTTTGACGCTTTGTCTGGCTGTAGACTCGGAACATGAGCTGTGGATTGCTCCCAGATGCTGCTTTCAAGATCACGTACAAGGTCCTCCACATAGCAGGAACATCTGCAGCAGTAGGTAACGGAAGAGGAGGGCCGAGGATGCATCCCATTAGTTAATAAAAAGGGAGCGAACCTCAGAGATGGAGTCCAGGAATTGTAAGAGACTCCGCCCATGGGTGAAGAGATGCCCAGTCGTCCTGACGGGCAGAGACGGAAAGGGCGGAGATAGCAACCTAAGTCTGATGTCACCTCCCACTTGCCGTTAGGTCCCTTGGGTGATAGGCATAAGAGAAGTCCAAGTTAACCTGCAACTGGTGCACACAAGATCTCCAGAATTTGGACACAACTGAACTCCTCTATCCGAGACGACTGTGGCTGAGGGAACCATGAGCCAGCAAATATGTCTGGAAGAAGAGGCTGGCGAGAGCGTGGAGCAGAAGGCAAACCTGTAGAGGACAAAGTGAGAAACTCTTCCGAAAAGCGTGTCCAGTCACCACCACAGATACGGGGTTTGTGTGCAGAAGATGCGGTAAATCCGTAAACAAAGCATTCCATAGCCATGAGACCATGGACTTGTAGCTCACGGTAACGGCCAACAGAAGACAGCAGGCTGAGTGCATGAAGGTTGTTGCGGGCACAAGAGGCACAGAGAACCCACAAAATCCCGGAGTCCTTGGGACACCAATCAGGCACACCAGTAGAATCGGGAAATTAAGGCCCGCAGAGCGCTGCACCCCAGGGTGCCCAGTCCACACGAGAAGAAATGTCCCCAGGGTCATTAATCCTCTTGGGACCAGTCGCACATAAGTCTTTGCCGGGAGGCGCTGCCGGAGGTCCACGCGCGCAAGCACAAGTCTCTCTGGAGTAAACACACATGCCTCGGAAGCAGAGTCCTCCCCCTAACAATCAGAAGCACGGGACAAGCGTCAGCCTTGATGTTTTTCTCTGCAGGCGGAAAATGGTTCGGAAGTCAAAGGAGAACGAAGAGGGACCACCGGGCTTGACGTGGGATTTCAAACGCTGAGCCGTCTGAAGGACTGAAGGTTTTTGTGTCGTGAAGAATGCTGTACAGGAAATCGGGTCCCTCCAGCAGATGGACGCCACTCCTTCCAAAGCCAGCTGATGGCTAGAAGCTCCCGATCTCCAATGGAATAATTCTCTCCGGAGGAGAAGGTTTGGAGAGAGAACCAAAGTGAGTGTTCGTCCCATGGGACCCTTCTGGTAAGGACTGCCCCAGCACCCACGGAGGAGGCATCAACCTCCACCAGGAACGGCTTTTTCATATCCGGTCGGGTAAGGACTGAAGCGGGAGAAAGCAGTTTTTAATTTCGTGAAGGCTTTTCTGCTGCTGGTGGCCAGACACGGGGAGTAGCACCCTTTTTCGTAAGCGCCACCATCGGCGCGACCAAAGATGAGAAGTGTGGGATAAATTGCCTATAATAATTAGCAAGCCCAGAAATCTTTGTATAGCTCGCAGTCCCACTGGGCGTGGCCACTGAAGGACCGCAGATAACTTGGCAGGACCATCTACAAACCCCTATCAGATTAAATGTAGCCGAGGAATGGAAGGCTCCTCTGATGAAAGTGGCACTTCTCCAGCTTGGCATAGAGGTGTTTGTCCTGAGGCGGCTGAGACCTCCCGTACATGAGACTGGTGGACTCCATTGGCAGAATACACAAGGAGGATGTCGTCCGGTACACCACGACACAACTGTACAATAAGTCCCGAAAAAAATATCATTTACAAACTCCTGGAAAACGGCTGGCGCATTACAAAGTCCGAAGGGCATAACTAGATCTTCAAAATGCCCATCACGGGTGTTAAGGGCGGTCTTCCATCGTCACCCTTCCTGATGCGGATGAGGTTGTAGGCCCCTCGAAGATCCAATTTGGAAAAAATTCTTGCACCCGCCAGACGTATCAAATAGCTCCTGATAAGCGGCAGAGGATAGCGGTTCTTAACGGTGACCTTGTTAAGACCACGATATCTTACAGGGGCGGAGAGAGCCATCCTTTTTAGTGACAAAAAGAAACCAGCGCCAGCTGGCGAGGAGGATTGCGGATGAAACCTCTTTGCAGATTTTCCTTAACATATTCTGACATAGCGGCAGTCTCAGGAACCGAGAGCGGATACACCCGACCCCGTGGTGGAGAGAATCCAGGCAGCAGTCAATGGGGCAATCATAGGGACGATGTGGAGGAAGGATCTCGGCTTGTTTTTTAGAAAACACGTCTGCAAAGTCCCGGTACGAGCTGGAAGTCCTCCAGAGGCTTGGGAGACAAGGTAGCAGTCCTGACAGGAAGCGGCTGTGAACAGTCATGCAGCGTGAGGGGCAATCCGGACCCCAACGGAGAATCTCCCAGAAGACCAGTCCAGAACAGGGGCAATGATGCTGCAACCAGGGGAGACCCCGCAGGAGAGTGGAAGTGCACTGTGGCGCACAAAAAAGAGAGTCTCTCTTATGCAATGCACCAACTTGAAGGAGCAGGGTTCAGTACGAAACCAGATAGGCACGGAGAGAATCTGGCCACTGACTGAGGCACATGGACAAGGGCTTTCACAGACGAACCACCGGGAAGTGATGCAGGGGACCAGTGCAGCATCTACAAAGTTCGCTGTGGAGCCCGAATCCAGGAAAGCGGAAACATGGACCGGAGTACGGTGCCAATGCTGAGGAGTACAGGGAGAATCACAGCGTGGAGAAGCTTTATTCACACCTAGGGACGCTTCTCCGGAGAAGCCTAGGTGCTGGCGTTTCCCGGCGCGGGGAGTACAGGGCAAGTCCCGACGAAGTGCTGTGGGCTGGCACAATACATGCACAAGTTCTCCTGACGTCGTCTGGAACGTCTTGTAGAGTGAGCCGTGTTCGGTCAACCTGCATGGGTTCCTCAACGAAGATTCAGGCGGACCTGGAGCGGCCTTTGGAAGACTGGCGCCAGGCGAGGAATGCGTCTAACACGGCGCCAGTGGGGATACTCGGAGCGTAGTTCCTCAGCTCGCTCTTACCGAACATCAATTCGAGTGGCCAAGGTGATGAGGTCACTCAGAGTAGATGGAAGATCCCGAGCTGCCAGTCGTCTTGACCTGCGCAGAGAGCCCTTTCTTAAATGTAGCGATGAGGGCTGCATCATTCCAAGCAAGTTCAGAAGCCAGGGTGCGAATTGAACTGCGTACTCTCCCACCGATGAGTTGCCCTGACGCAATTCAACAATGCAGACTCCGCAGAAGAGGCTCGTGCTGGTTCCTCGAAAAACTGACCGGAACTCTGACAGAAACGCAGTGAGGCTAGACACACCGGGTCATCTCTGTCCCAAGCGGAGTAGCCCGGCCAGGGCTTTCCCGGAAAGAAGCTGAGGACAATGCCACCTTGGACCGCTCTGTGGCAAATTGCGCCGGCATCAGTCTATGTGCAAGGAGCACTGGGTTAAAGCCCCGTGCACATCTTGGGATCCCCGTCAGACTTGCCGGCAAGAGAGCGTAGCCTGGGTTCAGCAGCAGGAAGAAGCCGGGGGTAGCAGGGGGTCGCGCGGCAGCTTCTGGAGACTGTTGCTGATGTTGGTCCAAGTAGTTGTTGTAGCATGGCGGTTGACTGCTCAAGCTGATTCCGCTGTGCTGCAATCTGCCGGACTGGTGGATCACGATGTGTGGCGAGTATCAGGCTGACTGGGAGAAGGAGCCTCGGCGGGATCCATGCCGGATTCTTACTGTTAGGATCAGTGGATCCTCTGGACCACCGCGGGAGATGTAACTAGCCAACACCCGGAACCGGAGCCTAGCGGCACCTGTATCACCAGAGGCCCGCCGCAAGCGGGTTGGACTTGCCTGCCAGGATAAACCACTAGGTCGTTCCCAGGTGTGACTAGCCCACGGGCAGCGAGGTCGAGGTACACCTTAGCGGATGAACAACATCGTAGTCGGGTCCAGGCACAGGGTCAGGGCAGGCGGCAGAGATGCAACGTCAGGTCCAAGTCCGGGGTCAGCAACGGGAGGTCCAGGCAGGTGGGAACGGGAACACAGGCACACGGAACACAGCACACGGAGGAAACTCAGGAAACACAGGACTCAGGAGACGGGAACACAAGGAATACACAGGAACGCAGGGAAACACAGGAACGCAGGAATACACAGGAACGCGGAATACACAGGAACGCAGGAATACACGCATGGAAGTTTCTCTAAGGCTATAGGCACAAAGATCCGGCAAGGAACAAGGAAGAGGCAGATTCTTAAAGGTGAGGTTGTCAGCCAGTGCACCAATTAGCGGTGCGTGGCCTTTAAATTTTCGTCCGGAGCCGCGCAGCGCGCCTAGGAGGCGGGGACGCGCGCGCACGGCAGTCGAGGGAGAACGCAGGAGCCGGGAGAGGTAGAGACACCGGGCGCAGCAGCGGGGGCACGTGAAGGAGCACGGATCGCCGCGCGATCCGTGACAGGGATCGCGGGAGCACCGTGACACTGCTTTTGGCTGGACCAAATCGACCAGCCAATAGCGGCAAACATGGACAGAGGGGGGCAACAAAACCCCTCGGACCGCAAGGCAAAATTGGGGCTGTTCAGGAACAGCCGCCACCTGCCCGATCAACGGTCTACAGAAATGGTGACGGTTATTATGACGTCAAAGTAAATTCGCTGTATTGGCTGGTCTGAATTTGAGAAAAAGCCAATAGCCGATAATAAACTGGGGGGGTGTGGGGGGGACGTAACCCTTCTGGTCCATGGGGCAGGATGGATGGTCTGCAGGAACAGCCGCTGTCTTACCCCGATCACGTGTCTGACCGGTTTGGAAAGTCACTACCCGCCGCACCGTTCTATAACAACGCTCGTTGGGAATAGGCTATAATCTTTATTTATATTTTTAAGCAATTTAGACAATAAGGGCTTATTTTGCGAGACGAGATTGCACTGTAAAAAAAAACCTTAATTTTAGTGGGTTTTTAGCTTATTGAAGCAATTTTATTAACTTTTAACGTGTGGGGAAAATAAAATCATCAATTCTTGTTTTGTATTTTTAGCATTATTTGGCGGGGGGGTGTTCACTGTAGCATACAATAAAATATTACTTATTCACGGATCACTAGTATATGGTGATACCTCATTTATATAGTTTTATTTTTATTGTCCATTTTATTGAAGGAAAACAGAATAAAAAATTGCATTTGTTTTAGTATTGCCATCTTTATAGCGGCATAATTATAGTATTTTTTGGTTGATCTAGCTGGTTGTGAACTTATTTTTTGCATGACAAGTTGCTCTTTTTATTGGTATCATTTTGGTGCTTGTATCTTTTTCGGATCACTTTTTAGAACATTTTTTGTAAAGCAATTTGATTGCTGCGCATGCCCAGTGTCTTACAGCCGGGTCCTGCCAGAAGGCAGGGACCTGGCTTCCGGAGGAAGATCTCGCAGCCCCGGGCACCGGCAGTCCCGGGGCTGCGATCGGAGCAGCGGACTCCCCCGGTAAGCGCCGCGGTGCGGGGGTGTCCGATTCACCTTAAATTAACTTTAAATGCCTCTAACACGCCGCGGTGCCTCTAACACGCCGCGGTGTTACTTTGGTCATTATATGGATACTACAGGATCTGGAGGGCGATGCTGCATTCCTAACGACCCCGGCTACACCTGAATTGAAAAGTAAATACATTAATGACTCCAAAAGGTTAATGACATTGCAGTTACACCTGATTACGTTGGGCGAATACTATAAAGCCCACATGATTCCAAGAGGCATGCGCTCCAGGGTCACTTCCACCTTTTTTCTGCATGATACAGATTTCTGTACTAAATTTGCTCAAATATCAAATAAGTACACCATGGACCTTATGCTACTCAACCTTGAGTTCCGCCTTATAGATCACATTCCTGTAATGAGATGTGGGGGAGACAGAGAACGACTTTTAAAAAACGGGAAATGCAATGGATATTTACATTAAAATCACTAAAGCCAGATGGTTTAAATGTGGATTATAAACTCCATACACTATAAAAATGGTTTTGGATGAAGTTTATCCCATCCTGACCAGTGGCCCTCAGCTGTTACAGTTGTGTATGTAGAATATTACAATTGGTGTAATTGACTTTTATAATAATATACTCTCCCTTTGTTTGTGTTTATTTACAGAGGAAATCGCTCTTTACAATTCCAGCCACCGGGACGACGTTTGTGTGTTTCCCCTCCTCATCATATCGCCAATAATTTGTTATGCATTTTCACGCTATCTGCCATTATGATAATTCGTGTTTTTGTCTCCACAGCACATATAAATATTGTCCTCCGTACTCTTAGTGTGGTCTACCACTACTTTAGGTCCTTTAATATATAGGGGGTCATTAAGTAGGGGCCGCATTATTATGTGGCATCCCAGGCCTCTGTGTTTCTCATTGATCTTTAATTCAGGGACATTATACGACTGGTGACTACACATAAATTAAGAACGGTGGACTAGTGTGCTTAATAATCCGTTTTACATGGAGCATATTTGACACTTGCCTAAACTGACGTGCAGCAGCTTAAATCCGGCAGCTATATGCAGCGGAGATACTGTGTACACGTTTCCATGGCAGTGCCCCGACAGCTCTCTTACACTTCCGGGATCTTAGCGCATGCGCAGTCCGGGATGCGGAGCTTGCGTGTCAACTATGCGGTTCAGCGACACGTTGACAGCCGCCTTTACGTTTTGTCACTTAGACTGGCGATCGAAGGACGGGCAACACACTGCGGTACGTTCCCAAACCACGCATTGTGGTTGTTTTATCAGATTAATGCACTTTGGCACTTTATATGTTGCGATCAGTTCCGGAATCTGTAAAATGTATATCTGATCGCTTTATTAAACACTATTTACAAAATGTACTTATGCCCACATTGTATCGCTATGTATAGTTAAAGGGGTTATGCCACAAAACTAATTACTTCAAAAAGCTCCCAAAGAGGTTAAAATATTTCAAAAATCTATTCATAATGGTTACCTGGAATCATAAATACTTTTTTATTTGTTATTTTGATGCTTGTGCAGCATCTATTCTGTGTCACAGAAAAGCAGATGTGGGAGGGGCCTAGCCAGGCACATGCACGGCACTGACAGAGGCAGTTCAACCACAAGTCCTATAATGCTTTACAGGTGTCTCTCTCTCCTAGGGTATGCTTCCACCTGATGTGTTAAAGTAGTCCCTAGACTTACTACAGCTGATTCTGCTAAAGAAACGCCATGTCTCCTCCACCAAAGCCATGGCACTGTTTCGTTCACCTTTCATCACTGCATATGTGAGATACATATAACAGCCAATAACAGCTAAGATATACGTTTTTCAAACACATATAAAAAAAATTAAATATGAGCTAGGATTGGCTGCGAGGGGCAATATAGACAACTTTTATAAATATTTTTTCTCATAAAATATAACATATATATACTATACTGAGGACTAACTTGTGATATATATACACACACACTATGGGGGTGGGAATAAAGCAGAGGTGTTATTTGGAGCGCACAGTGAAAGTCGTAAAAACTGACCCCCTCAAGAAAGTGAGGCAAATGCAAAAGTGGTGCATTTTTTTTTTTTTTTGCTAATTTCACCACATTTGGCAGTACACAGAAAAATAAGCCCTTACACAGATCTGTACACGGAAAAATTAAAAAGTTATGGATTTTTGAAGGTGGAGAGTGCCTGTGTCTGTATAATGATACCAAACGTGTGTGAATAGGAAATCAGAATAGGTAATGATAGAAGATTCCACTACTCATACTACTAATAATCCATCCTGATAAACCATAGACATTACTCATAGATCCAGGCACCGGGACTGTGGTATCTTCTTATATTTGTTATCCATGGACCCATTCCTTCTAATATCAACTTTTAAAATGATGTTAATGAGCCTGAAGGGTTCTATGGGGTGTTACCAGGATTCATCTGTGCCTCAGATTCATAGGTTAGATAGTTGCATAGATAGATAGATATGAGATAGATAAATAGATAGATAGATAGATAGATAGATAGATAGATAGATAGATAGACAGATAGGTAGATAGATAGATATAGGATATGGGTAGATATAGGAGATAGACAGATAGATAGGTAGACAGACAGACAGACAGACAGACAGATAGATAGATAGATAGATAGATAGATAGATAGATAGATAGATATGAGGCACAAAGATCCGGCAAGGAACACAGGAAGAGGCAGATTCTTAAAGGTGAGGTGTTCAGCCAGTGCACCAATTAGCGGTGCGCTGGCCCTTTAAATTTTCGTCCGGAGCCGCGCGCGCGCCCTAGGAGGCGGGGACGCGCGCGCACGGCAGTCCGAGGGAGAGCAGGAGCCGGGAGAGGTAAGAGACACCGGGCAGCAGTGGGGGCACGTGAAGGAGCACGGATGCGCCCGCGATCCGTGACAGGGATCGCGGGAGCACCCGTGACATAAGGTAAATATATCTTGACTCTTTTTCTCATCTGAGTGATAGTGATAATTATTTACTTTGATTTCTAATAAATTGTCTTACCAGAAATTCTATGATCAGAGGTCTATTCACAGGAGACATCATGTCGTCCATGGAGAAGACACGGTAGAGGACTAGGAAAAGAATAGGAAGACAATTTGATCAACTGTTGAGGAAAGGAGTGCTTTGTGGGGTGTTTGTTTTTCATCAACAGATTTGCCAAGATCGGAGTTCCTGCCGTGTAGGAAACCTGCTCTTATTCACCCTAGCGATGCCCATTGTGACGAATATTGCTGCTTTTGGCTGGACCAAATCGACCAGCCAATAGCGGCAAACATGGACAGAGGGGGGCAACAAAACCCCTCTGGACCGCAAGGCAAAATTGGTGGCTGTCAGGAACAGCCGCCACCCTGCCCCGATCAACGTGTCTACAGACATGGTGACCGGTATTACTGACGTCATAAGTAAATTCGCTGCTATTGGCTGGTCTGAATTGATGAGCCAATAGCAGCGATAATAAACTGGGGTGGTGTGGGGGGGACGTAACCCTTCTGGTCCATGGGGCAGGATGGATGGCTGTCAGGAACAGCCGCCGTCTTACCCCGATCACTGTGTCTGACCGGTTTTGGAAAGTCACTACCCGCCGCACCGTTCTATAACAACGCTCGTTGGGAATAGGCTATACAATCTTTATTTATTTTTTAAGCAATTTAGACAAATAAGGGCTTATTTTTTGCGAGACGAGATGCACTGTAAAAAAAACCTTAATTTTAGTGGGTTTTTAGCTTATTGAAGCAATTTTATTAACTTTTTACGTGTGGAGGAAAATAAAATCATCAATTCTTGTTTTGTATTTTTAGCATTATTTTGGCGGGGGGGTGTTCACTGTAGCATAACAATAATATATTATCTTTATTCTACGGATCACTATGATTATGGTGATACCTCATTTATATAGTTTTATTTTTATTTGTCCAATTTTATTGAAGGAAAACTAGAATAGAAAAAATTGCATTTGTTTTAGTATTGCCATTTTTATAGTGGCATAACTATAGTATTTTTTGGTTTATGGAGCTGGTTGTAAGCTTATTTTTTGCATGACAAGTTGATCTTTTTATTGGTATCATTTTGGTGCTTGTAACTTTTTCGGATCACTTTTTAGAACATTTTTTGTAAAGCAATTTGATAAAAAGTTTTAATTTTTGGCAAGTTTTTTTTTTTTTTTTTTTTTTACCACGTTCACCGAGCGGGTCCAATTATGATTAGGATTTATTGTACAGATTGTTACGGACGCAGCAATACCAAATAAGTGGTTTTTTTTCGTGATTTAGTGTTTTTTATATAGATAGATAGACAGCAGCACGACAGACAGACGGACGACAGACAGATAGATAGATAGATAGACACTCACATGTTGCTGACCTCTGGATGGTTTCTGCTAGTCAGGGACAGGGGTTCTGTAGGAAAGCAGGGTTTAGTAGAGAGTTTGCTCAGTAGGCAGGACTTACAGGAGGAGGGCTGCAGGACAGTGTGTGAGATGAAGGAGCTCAGGGCTCAGCTCCTTTACTTGTTTGACTAATGGTGGCTACATGGGGAGGGGAAGGAAGAGCTTTACACTGCAATATGTTAGAGCTACAGCCATGTTAGGGGCGCAGACTGTGATCTGGGATGGACCCTTGTTTCCTGGGTGTATTTACCTTTAATGTGTCCCTGTTGCGCATGGTGGAGCCTGGTGTTACATGAGGAAATTCAGTACAGACCACACGCACTCGGCTGCCACAGCTCATTCGGGCCCCCCCTCACTCCCATTGGCTGCTCCCTGTCAGCTGGTCTCCTCATTCTGGGCAGTGGAGGAATATGCAGTCAGAATATGTAAACAGACGAGCAGAAGGTGATTCTTCTGTGCAGACTCGGCAGGGAGAAGGCAGGCAGACGGGACACAGCTCAGCAGGGGAGCCAGCAGTCACCTTACAGCAGAATAGCTATAAGACATGCATATTTTCTATAACAGTAAATGGTGAAAGTATAGCTTACAGTGCACTAATCTAGAGGATGTCTTTCTGACTATGGTGACCAACCCCTAACACCAAATATATGTTTTATTTATTCTTGTTGTTAATGTTATCATATCAATGTCATGCAAAGAATGTGGTGGGGGCGGGACTTGAACAGTCACATCGGCTAACACTTGTATATATATCCGCCTCATGCACTAATGTGTTGCTTGAAAAAGGCTCCTTGGAGCCTAAACGTTGCCATCACTTTAAATGAATAAAGAAGAACACTTTTTTCACGCATTGATGACTGGAGTCTGTTCATTTTATAGTTCTTATACATGGGGACTCCTGACCCAGTCCTAATAGCCTGCACCCAAACACCATTTTTCTGCAGTGGTGCTGCGGATTTTCTATTTCGTAATATATATTATCTATAATTTACTATATAACTAATATAGTGGGAATAAGCATAGCTATAATTTAGAAAAGCTTTCATGTGTTGCATAGGAACGTAGTGTTTTCAGGGATGTATTTAGTAATTGTTTATGTGTACTAATAATTATAAATTTAGCTAAAAGCTTTTGTAAAAATGTTTATAACTTTTCCTTTAGTTTGAACTGTTTTGAACATATAGAGGACACTATAAGACGTAGTACTTTGGACATTGGCTGTGTAGAGGAGAAAATGTTCTTTAGACTTTTAGTTGTGTGGTCTGATGGGAACTGAGTTCTTCCAAAGCAAGTCATATAACACAGAGAAATAGATATGTGACATACCAGGGGAACAGTTGTAATCTTCTTTAGACATAAAATAATCACTTTTGCAAACAGGAGAATTTAAGGACATTTTGACCTACAGTAATAAAATAACTTCTTGCATAAGTTTGTACTTGCAAACTGTCCTGAGACTTAAATGTGATGTATAATATATATGTAAGTGTGGTCAAACATTTAAACATACCAGCTGGTAAAACATTAAGGTTTTGATCAGACATGATTATATGATCCATTTACACATGATATCTGTCTATTATTATTATATTAATTATTATGAGAATAACTTGTTTCCCTTAAATCCAGTAATTCCGTAATTTATTTTACACAAATGTCTATGAAATGTGTACTGTAGGACAAATGTTTATACCACTGTATTTTGATTGGGTTCTCTTTGCGCCTACCTAAAGAGGACTTTCCAACACTTCACACAGGTATAGATTTAGCTACATCTATAGGGACTGTTACACAGATTCAGGGCAACTTGGAATTTTATTTAAATCTGTTAGTCAGAGAGGAGGAGCATGTTATGCAAATCTTTCTTAAACTGTTTAATCATTGAAGTATGCAAACATGTTTTCCAATGTGTTAAATGGAAACAAATGCCTCCTTTTTTACTTGAAAGGCACACCTCCCCTTAACACCAAGTCAAACCTGGTTGGGTTTCCTCAGACAGTGTATGGGAACGGTCCTGGCTGTGTGTGAGAGGCTATTGACTAAGGGTCGGAAGTAAAGATCTCTTGAGGAGAGTTGCCAATAAGACCTATAGGCATGTGGAGACTTTAAGCCATAGATACTCCCAATAGGGAAATTGGGAATAGAATATGATATGTTTGGCCAAGTGCTAAATGGAAGAAAACCAATGCCCCTCTTTGTACCTGTAAGGCAGCCCCCCTTTTAACACCAAGTATGACCTACAAGAAGTCTAATAACATGATGTGGGATGTAAAGCCAAACAGTAATGTATTCCAGAAGGAACAGACTCCCAATGTAGACACACTGTTTCAACCTGCATGGGTCTCCTCAGTACGCATAGGGAATGTGTGGCTGTTGTGAGAGCCTATCTAAAAACATAATTAGCATACTTCCCGAATTCCCTAGGTTGAGCATTCTATGGCATTAATTGGCAAACTCTCCTTAAGGAGAACTCTTAATTTCTGACCTCTTATCCAATTAAGTGGCAGGCAATGCCAGAGAAGCTACTATGAAGTGAGCTGGATGTATGTTTCTTTGTAATTAGAGGCTGTGTTCTCACACATTCTGCTATATGGTGCTAAACTTGGTGTTAAACTGTTTTGGTTTACTTAATCTAAAAAATTGTGATCACACTTATTATCACAATTTGTTGAAACCAATGCAGTGTTACCACAAACACATGTAAACGCTAATTGATACCATTATGTGGAACGCCTTCATGCAATATAAAATCAAATGCAATGTTACCGCAAAAGGCATGTAAAATGTATGTGGAAATTGTCTACAGTACATTTATTACAAACTGACATTTACATGCTTGTTTCTCTAGCATCGCAATATGTTTGAGTACATTGTGGTTCGTGGCATTTGCATTGACAGAACAGTTGTGTGGCGTTTATGGTGGAGCGGTTAACATGTGGTTGCATTGCGGCGTTTTACACTTAGGTTTACATGGTGTTTGCATTACCTTTGTAGTTGTGTAATGTTGGCATCGCATTTATGTGCTTTATTTTACATGTGTTTCATAGTGTTTATGTGCCGTATGAAATTAATTTATGCAGGTGGTGTGTATGTGGTGTTTGCTTTGTTGCATTTGTGTTGCATGATAATTAGTAGCATTTGCAATGGTGATGTTTAACATGGTGCTCGCACTGTGTTCACGCTTCTTGTGAGGCTGTGGTTAGCATCTACGCTTACACTGGGTTTGTATTTCAACTATCAGGTTTGTATTGCGTTTTTTCGCTTATGCCGCACTTTGCCACACATTTTTGGTTACATTGTGTTGTGTACAAAAAACACTGCGTTGTGTGGCACATTACCGTTAAAAGCATTTGCATGCGTTTCCGCTTTGTGTTGCATTGCGTTTATGCTTATGCTACAACGGCGTTCATGTTTGCGACACATTTTGCATACGTGCAGTTGTGTACATTAACCTTACAATGGTGTTTGTGCCACATGTCCTAATGTGTTTGTGCTTATGTGGCGTTGAGGTGCAATTTGCTTATGGCGTTATCGCACATTTATGTGTGTTAGCGCTGTTTGTTGCGTTGTGCAGTACACTGTGGTTTTGTCAATTATGGTGTATGCATTGTTTGAGATGCATTTATGCATTACAATTCGTTTGGTGTGTTGTATAACGCTTATGCAGGAGTTCATTTCTGTGGAGTTGCCATATGTTTAAGGTTACAAGAGAGAACTTAAAAGCAATTGTGCACTTAAGAAGTGGTTCAAAAGAGTGTGAGGAGGCTGAAACTTTATGGGTGGGATTCAAAGCCAGGAGAACTTTTCAGAAAATAGAGGATAACCTATATAAACAGATGGAGGGGCTGTGACAGGAGGGGACATTAGTGTGATCATGGGGACTTTAAAACTTTCCAAATGTAATTGGGCGTGCAGGGATCTTCTTCTCTGTGGAAGGTGGAGATTTATCAACTTTTGCAGGATACATTTTATGGTAATGACTTGACAGAAGATGACAAGAGGTGATGCATGATGAAACTTGTGATTTCTAAACAATGGCGAAATTGTTCCAAAATGTCAGTGTCCGGAAACCCTAAGGAACAATGATCATACAGAGATGAGCAAGCACTAAAAGCTAGGTGCTCGTTATTCGAGACAACTTTTCCACGATGCTCGACGGGCTCGTCTCGAATAACGAAACCCAATTGAAGTCATGGTGAGACTAGAGACATTTTCAGGGGGACCAAGGGTCTGCACAGGGGAAGCTGGCCAACACCTTGTGAAACCTCAGAGAAAATGATTGGAAAACAACCACAGAATTGGGAGGAAACAGCAGGGGGCAGCATGCATGGATGCCTGCGGTCGGCGCTTAATCGTACCATATGTACAAAAATTATGGGCAACAGCATGGCGATGACAGTAGTGACTGGATGAGGCTAGATAGCATCTAAAAGATCCAATAATGACCTGCACTATAGGAAGACGGCCAAGCAGCGGCAGCAAGCGGCAGGGCTGAGATGGATGGCGACATACCCCCAAAAGGGACTCAGGCTTCAAAAACAATTTAAAAAATTTCCTTTTTTGGCGAGGATAACGTGTAGCACTGTATGTACAGTATTTTGCCTGGTTAATGGCGTCAGAGAGGAACAAAGGAGGTGGAGATGGCTAGAAGGCGAAATGATTTCCTATGTGAACAAAAGGTTGCGGTATATTTAGTCGATAACACTCATGGTGATGACAAGTGACCAGTCCAATAAGTATCTGGGAAACACCGAAAAAAAGAGCCTGACACAGCTCTTTTGATAAGGGGAGACATGTGGAGGTCAGGACATGGAACGACTTCATGATAAGGTGACCCAGTATGGGGAATCCTATTGCGCTGCATATGATTGAAACTTGATCCCTCCCTCTTCTCACTTCTCTGCTTTCTCTTCACTTCTTCTCGCATGGCGGCGACAGATGCGCCGCGTAGTTCCATTATCTATCTGTGAAACACCTGAAATTTGGCCTGACCACAGACTAGTTGATAAGGGGATGATGTGCTTATATCCTTCGCACTCAAGCGTCGGGGTTATAGACAGTTGAAGGTTGCGCATGGAGACATTGGTGGATGCGGTGGAGGATCGTGGAGGCGAAAGGACAGGGAAACAGCAGGGGCGGTTGCATGGATTGCCTTCTATGGCGGCTAATCTTGGGATGGAGCTGGCGGTCGCTGCTCAGACGAGCTTTTGCCTGTCCAAGCCCTGTCTCTCGCTCCTCCCCAACCAAAAGGCCATGGGGTCCAGAAGCGTTTTCATTTGAAAAAAGTATATTTTCAAAGCAGGCGGGGGGGGGGGGCTACAAACAGCATCCTAAGAACCTTGGATAAGATCAAGTATAGTACTGTTCTCTAATAGTTTTGGTTATGGCGGGTGAGGGGAATGTAAACAGATGCACAAGAAGCGGCTGAACATAATATCGGGGTAAATATTAAAGTTTGGCCAGTATATTTGTGGGATACACCGAAGCTGCGGTGGCGACAAAGTAACAGTTGAGTGTGGAAGCCATGAAGAAACAACCCAAAATTCTGCACTGACACAGCTCGTTGTAGGGGATGGTGATGTGCTGTATATCCTCTTGCGGCTCCAGCGTCTCGTGGTTATAGGACATGGTAAAGATGTGCATGGAGACATTGGTGGAGCTTGTGTGGAGCGATCTTGGAGGGAAATGGACCAAGAAAACAGCGGGGGCGGTATTGTAGCATGGATGCCTCTTGAGGCTGCTATCTGGAGATGGAGAGGCGCGTCCGCGCCAGACGAGCTTTTGCCTGTCCAAGCCCCATCTCTCGGCTCCCCACACAATTTGGCCTGGGGGCCAGAAGACGTTCCTCTTTGAAAAAAGTATATTTTTAAGGGCTGGCGGGGGATATAAAACAGCACTTCTAAGAAGCCTTTTGGATAACGATCAAGTGCAGTGAATGTTCTTATAAGTTTTGGTTTATGGCGGGTGAGATGCGCAAAACAGATGCGCAAGAAGCGCTGATTAATATTTGGGGGGTGGCCTGCAAGAAAAATTATAAATAATAGACGTACACGTGATGTGGCACTCAAAAATTGGTTAACACAGAGGACCAGGTAGGTGGCCCCCAGAAAAATAAATACATACAGTAACTTACCTAGAGCCAGTGGCCACTGGCAAAAAATATACAGTTCCTCTGTCTTTAGTGTACAAAGAGTGAGGAGAAGGAGGAAAATGAGGAGGAGCAGTGCCTTTACATTATTCAGGGTTGAGCTTCTTTCACCTCGTGGACGAATGGAAATCCGAGAAAATCCAAGGCTTGTATTACTTGATAAGCGTAAGACTGTCAGGCTGTCATGTCGACTAGGGCGTGTACGCTAATCGGTGATGATGCCACCAGTGCACTGAAAACCCGCTCAGCAGCACGCACGGCAGGGCAGGCAAAGAACCTCCAGGTTACGCGACCAGTTCGTGCCCAATGTCCAGCTTTGGAACCCAGTAGGGTTGTAGGAGAGCTGGTGATCATTTAGGACGATGTTGGTCAGTACGTATCTCCTCACCATCTTTCTGTAAATATCAGCCTACTCTGCGAGACTGGGGACAGGTGACAGTGTCTTGGCTGGGGTGAATAAAACTGCAAAGGGCCTTTGGTAAAGCGTACCCCTACCAGTGCGGACAAGCTTCTTCAACTTCTCTCCCTGCTACTTGTCCCGCAGAAGTACACAACCTCTGCCGCATAGCGCTGTCCAGAAGGGAAAAATAGTTTCATCTGTGCACCAGGGCCTGCTGTATTCAGCATTCTCAACACTCCATTTCCTATCCAGGATTGAGGAGTGGAAAGATTTGGCTTGTACCGTGGGTCAGAGAGAGTGAATACCCAGTAATCAGTTGCTTGGAATAAATTCTTTGAAGGTGAGGTCATGGGATAGGCAGCCTAGACATAAATCTGCCATAGCCGCCAAGAATTCATCCCCTCACTGGCCTGACTGTCTATTGCCTCTCCTCCAACTCTCAACTCTCTTTTCTGCCCATACACGTGAAACAGTGAAGGACCCTTTCCCCACCCATGAGCAATGCTCCCCCTTCGTCTCACCAGCATGTTATAGAGCAGGAGGAGCTGAGCACATTGTACATAGTGTCCTCCTGCTCTATAACATGCTGCCTGCAGATAGGACACTATGTACAATCTGCTCAGCTCCTCCTGCTCTATAACATGCTGCCTGCAGATAGGACACTATGTACAATGTGCTCAGCTCCTCCTGCTCTATAACATTCTGACTGCAGATAGGACACTATATACAATCTGATCAACTCCTCCTGCTCTATAACATGCTGCCTGCAGATAGGACACTAAATGGGAGTTCACGGGACATCCTGACATCCTATAGTTGAGGAGTGAAGAAGATGAGGTTCTGGAGGATCCATATGGAATTTTAAAAAATGACTTACCTGCTATTGTAGCACAGGCTGCAGAGATAAAGCCGACTAAGCAGAGGATAAGGAGCTGGGCCATTGGAATAAGCCAGGGGGTGATGGTCCAGTGAGGATCACATCCTACCCACAGGCTTATATAGGCATCAGCATGCACAGGGCGATGTGCAGAGTCATCCAGTGACGCAGGTTCCTACTATTATGTGATCACTGGACCAGGACCAGGAGGTCAGTGCAGAAGCTTATACCTACATCATCCACCTGGGAAGGGAACTGCTACAGAACCAGCAAAGATGGAGGACATAGAGGTTTATAGATGAATAAAGATAGATCGATATGACATAGATAGATAGATAGATAGATAGATAGATAGATAGATAGATAGACAGACAGACAGACAGACAGACAGACAGACAGACAGATAGATAGATAGGAGATAGATAGATATGAGATAGATAGATAGATAGATAGATAGATAGATAGATAGATAGGAGATAGATAGATAGATAGATAGATCGATAGATAGATAGATATGAGATGTCTTGTCTGTCTGTCTGTCTACCTATCTATCTGTATATCTCTAATACCCATATCACTATATCTACTATTCTACCTATCTGTCTATTATCTATCTATTATCTATCTATCTATATCTATCTATCTATTATCTATCTCATATCTATCTATCTAGCAACTATCTAACCTATGAATCTGAGGCACAGATGAAATCCTGGTAACACCCCATAGAACCCTTCAGGCTCATTAAATCATTTAAAAGTTGATATTAGAAGGAATGGGTCCATGGATAACAAATATAAGAAGATACCACAGTCCCGGTGCCGGATCTAGATTAATGTCTATGGTTATTCAGGATGGATAGTAGTAGATGAGTATGGAATCTTCAGTTTATCATTACCATTCAGACAGATAGATAGATAGATAGATAGATAGATAGATAGATAGATAGACACTCACATGTTGCTGACCTCTGGTTGGTTTCCTGCTAGTCAGGGACAGGGGTTCTTTGTAGGACAGCAGGGTAGTAGAGAGGGATGCTCAGTAGTCAGGACTTACAGGAGGAGGGCTGCAGGACATGTGTGAGATGAAGTGAGGTCAGGGCTCAGCTCCTTTACTTGTTTTGACTAATGGTGGCTACATGGGGAGGGGAAGGGAAGAGCTTCTACACTGCAATATGTTAGAGCTACAGCCATGTTAGGGGCAGACTGTGATCTGGATGGACCCTCTGTATTCCTGGATGTATTTACCTTTAATGTGCCCCTGTTTGCACTGGTGGAGCCTGGTGTTATCACTGAGACATTCAGTACAGACCACACTGCACTCAGCTGCACAGCTCATTCAGCCCCTCCCCCTCACTCCCATTGGATGCTCCCTGTCAGCTGGTCTCCTTCAGTCTGAGGCAGTGGAGGAATCTGCATTCAGATATGTAAACAGACGAGCAGAAGGTGATTCCTTCTGCGCAGACTCGGCCAGGGGAGAAGGCAGGCAGGACGGGACACAGCTACCAGCAGGGGGAGCCAGCAGTCACCTTACAGCAGAATAGCTTAGTAAGACTGCATATTTTCTAATAACAGTAAATGGTGAAAGTATAGCTTACAGTGCACTAATCTAGAGTATGTCTTTCTGCTATGGTGACACAACCCCTTTAACACTAAATATATGTTTTATTCTGTTTTTGTAATGTATATCATATCAATGTCATGCACATGAATGTGGGGGGGGCGGGACTTGAACAGTCACATGACGGCTAACACTTTGTATATAATCAGCCCATGCACTAATTGTTTGGCTTGAAAAAGGCTCCTTGGAGCCTAAACGTTGCCATCACTTTAAATGGAATAAAGAAGAACCACTTTTTTCACCGCATCTGATGACTGGAGTGCTGTTCATTTTCTAGTTCTTATACATGGAGGACTCCTGACCCAGTCCTAATAGCCTGCACCCAAACACCATTTTTCTGCAGTGTGCTGCCTGGATTTTCTATTTCGTAATATATATTCTATATATTTACTATCTAACTAATATATGTGTGAATAAAGCATAGCTATAATTTAGAAAAGCTTTCATGTGTTGCAGTAGGAACGTAGTGTTTTCATGGATGTATTTAGTAATTGTTTATTGTTACTAATAATTATAAATTTAAGCTAAGCTTTGTAAAAATGTTTATAACTTTTCCTTTAGTTTGAACTGTCTTTGAACATATAGAGGACACTATAACGTAGTACTTTGGACATTGCTGTAGGCAGGAGAAAATGTTCTTTAGACTTTTAGTTGTGTGGTCTGATGGGAACTGAGTTCTTCCAAAGCAAGTCATATAACACAGAGAAATAGATATTGTGACATACCAAGGGGAACAGTTGTAATCTTCTTTAGACATAAAATAATCACTTTTGCAAACAGGAGAATTTAAGGACATTTTGACCTACAGTAATAAAATAACTTCTGGCACTAAGTTTGTACTTGCAAACTGTCCCTGAGACTTAAATGTGATGTTAAATATATATTTAAGTGTGTCTAAACATTTAAACATACCAGCTGGTAAACATTAAGGTTTTGATCAGACATGATTATATGATCCATTTACACTGATTATCTGTCTATTTATTTATTATATTAATTATTATGAGAATAACTTGTTATCCCTAAATCCAGTAATTCCGTAATTTATTTTACACAAATGTCTATGTAAATGTGTACTGTAGGACAAATGTTTATACACTGTATTTTGATTGGGTTCTCTTTTGCGCTCTACCTAAAGAGGACTTTCCACCACTTCACACAGGTATAGATTAGCATACCATCCTATAGGGACTGTTACACAGATTCAGGGGCACTTGGAATTTTATTTCTAACTCTGTTTAGTCAGAGAGGAGGAGCATGTTATGCAAATCTTATCTTAAACTGTTTAATCATTGAAGTATGCAAACATGTTTTCCAATGTGTTAAATGGAAACAAATGCCTCCTTTTTCTACTTTGAAAGGCACCCCCCCTTAACACCAAGTCAACCTGGTTGGGTTTCCTCAGTACAGTGTAGGGAACTGGTCTGGCTGTGTGAGAGGCTATTGACTAAGGTCGGAAGGTAAGAGTTCTCCTTGAGGAGAGTTTGCCAATTAAGACCTTATAGGCATGTGGAGACTTTAAGCCATAGATACTCCAATAGGGAATTCTGGGAAATATGAATATGATATGTTTGCCAAGGTGCTAAATGGAAAACAATGCCCCCTTTTGCTACCTTGTAAGGCAGCCCCCTTAACACCAAGTATGACCTACAAGAAGTCTAATAACATGATGTGGGATAAAGCCAAACCAGTATATGTATTCCAGAAGGAACAGACTCCCAACTGTAGACAACACTGTTTCAACCTGCATGGGTCTCCTCAGTACAGCATAGGGAACTGGTGTGGCTGTGTGAGAGCCTATATAAAACATATTAGCATACTTCCCCGAATTCCCTAGTTGAGCATCTATGGCCTTAATTGGCAAACTCTCCTTAAGGAGAACTCTTACTTTCTGACCCTTATCCAATTAGTGGCAGGCAATGCCAGAGAAGCTACTATGAATAGTGAGCTGTGATGATGTTTCTTTGCTCATCTAGAGGCTGTGTTCTCACACATTCTGCTAATATTGTGCTAATATTGTGTTAACACTGTGTTTACTTAATCCTAAAATTGTGATCACATCATTATCACAATTTGTGAAACCAATGCAGTGTTACCACAAACACAATGTAAACGCTAATTTGATAACATTATGTGAACGCACATGCAATATAAACTCAAATGCAATGTTACCGCAAAAGCGATGTAAAATGTGATGTGAAATTTTCTACAGTACATTTATACAAACATGACATTTACATGATGTTTGCTCTAACATCGCATATATGTTTGGCTTACATTTGTGGGTTCGTGGCATTTGCATTGACATAACAGTTGTGTGGCGTTTTACTGGTGGATGCGTTAACATGTGGTTTGCATTGCGTTTACACTTAGGTTTACATGGTGTTTGCATTACCTTTGTAGTTGTGTAATGTTGGCATCGCATTTATGTCGCCTTTGCATTTTACATGGTGTTTTCATAGTGTTTATGTGCCGTATGAAATTAATTTTCGCAGTGGTGTTATGTGGTGTTTGCTTTTGTTGCATTTGTGTTGCATTGATAATTACGTAGCATTTGCAATGCGTTGATGTTTACATGGTGCTTGCACTGTGTTCACGCTTATGAGGCTGTGCGTAGCATCTACGCTTACATGGCGTTTGTATTTTCACTTATTCAGAGTTTGTATTGCGTTTTCGCTTATGCCGCATTTGCAACACATTTTTGTTACATTTGTGTTGTGTGTACAATAACACTGCGTTTGTGTGGCAATTACGTTTACAAAGCATTTGCATTGCGTTTCCGCTTTTGTGTTTGCATTGCGTTTATGCTTATGCTACAACTGCGTCATGTTTGCGACACATTTTTGCATACGTGCAGTTTGTGTTACATTAACCCTTACATGGTGTTTGTGCCACATGTCTGCATGTTGTTGCTGCTTATGTGGCGTTTGAGGTGCATTTATGCTTATGCGTCGTTTATCGCACATTTATGTGTTGTTAGCGCGTGTTTGCGTTTGCATGTACACTGTGTTTTTGTCACATTTATGTGTATGCATTGTTTGCAGTGCATTTATGCTTACAATTCGTTTGTGGTGTATTAACGCTTATGCAGGATTTCTATTTATGTGGAGTTTGCATTATGTTTAAGCTTACAAGAAGAGACTTAAAAGCAATTGTGCATAAGAAAGTGGTCTCAAAAGAGTGTGAGGAGGCTGAAACTTTATGGGTTGGGATTCAAAGCCAGGAGAACTTTTCGAAAATAGAGGATCACCTATATAAACAGATGGAGTGGGCTGTACAGGAGGGGACATTAGTGATCATGGGAGACTTTAACTTTCCAAATGTAAATTGGGGTCAGGGATCTTCTTCATCTGTGAAGGGGAGACATTTTATCAACTTTCTGCAGGATAATTTTATGGTAATGCTTGAAGAAGATGCACAAGAGGAGATGCATTGATGAAACTATCTAACAATGCGGAAATTGTCCAAAATGTCAGTGTCCGGGAAACCCTAAGGAACAAAGATCATAACTAGAGATGAGCAAGCACTAAAATGCTCGGGTGCTCGTTATTCGAGACAAACTTTTCCCGATGCTCGAGTGCTCGTCTCGAATAACGAACCCCATTGAAGTCAATGGGAGACTAGAGCATTTTTCAAGGGGACCAAGGGTCTGCACAGGGAAGCTTGGCCAAACACCTTGAAACCTCAGAAAATGATGGAAACACCACAGAAATGGAGAGGAAACAGCAGGGGCAGCATGCATGGATGCCTCGGAGGCTGCTTAATCGTACCATTATGCCAAAATTATGGGCAACAGCATGGCGATGACAGAGTGACTGTATGAGGCTAGATAGCATCTAAAATATCCAATAATTGACCCTGACACTATAGAAGACGGCAAGCAGCGGCAGCAGCGGCAGGCTAGAGATTGGCATGGCGACATACCCCAAAAGGACTCAGGCTTCAAACCAATTTAAAAAATTCCTTTTGGCGAGGATAACGTGTAGCACTGTATGTATCAGTATTTTGCCTGGTTAAGGCGTCAGAGAGGAACCAAAGGAGGTGAGCAAGAAGCGCTTAAATGATTCCATGTGAACCAAAAGGTTTGACGGTAATTTAGTCGATAACACATCATGGTGATGACATAGTGACCAAGTCCAAAGTATCTGGGAAACACCAGAAAAAAAGAGCCTGACACAGCTCTTTTGATAAGGGGACGACATGTGGAGGCGACATGGAGACGACTTCATGATTAAGAGTGACAGTATGGGGAATCCATATTGCGCTGCGATTGATTGAAAACTTCAGGTCTCCGCATGGCGGCGACAGATGGCTCCGAGTTCCATTATCTATCTGGTGAAACACTGAAAATTCTGCCTGACACAGCGTTTGATAAGGGGATGATGTGCTGTATATCCTCTCGCACTCAGCGTCTGGGGTTATAGACAGTTGAAGGTTGCGCATGGAGACATTGGTGGTGCCGTGGAGGATCGTGGAGGCGAAAGGACAGGGAAACAGCAGGGGCGGTTGCATGGATGCCTTTTGGCGCCTAATCTTGGGATGGAGCTGGCGGTCCGCTGCCAGACGAGCTTTTGCCTGTCCAAGCCCCTGTCTCTCGGCTCCTCCCCAACAAAAAGGGCCTGGGGGCCAGAAGCGTTTCATTTGAAAAAAGTATCATTTTCAAAGCAGGCGGGGGCTACAAACAGCACTTCTAAGAACCTTTGGATAGATCAAGTATAGTACTGTTCTTTAATTTTTGGTTTATGCGGGTGGTGAGGGGATGTAAACAGATGCACAAGAAGCGCTGAATATATATCGTGGTAAATGATAAAAGTTGCCAGTATATTTTGTGGATAACACCGAAGCGGTGCGACAAAGTAACAAGTTTGATGTGAGAAGCCATGAAAAAACAACCCAAATTCTGCCTGACACAGCTCGTTTGCTAAGGGGATGGATGATGTGCTGTATATCCTCTTGCGCTCCAAGCGTCTCGGGTTATAGAGACAGTGAAAGAGTGCATGGAGACATTGGTGGACGCTGTGGGGATCTTGGAGGGAAATGGACCAAGAAACAGCGGGGGCGGTATATGATGGATGCCTCTGAGGGCTGCATATCTTGGAGTGGAGCTGGCGGTCCGCTGCCAGACGAGCTTTTGCGTCCAAGCCCCTATCTCTCGGCTCCCCCACACAATTTTGGCCTGGGGGCCAGAAAGCGTTCCCTTTGAAAAAAGTATCATTTTAAGGCTGGCGGGGGATATAAAACAGCACTTCTAAGAACCTTTTGGATAAGATCAAGTGCAGTGAATGTTTCTTATAAGTTTTGTGTTTATGGCGGGTGTGGATGCGCAAACAGATGCGCAAGAAGCGCTGATATAATATTTGGGTGGGTGGCCTGCAGAAAAATTAAAATAATAGAGTACCTGTATGTGGCACTCCCAAAAATTGTTAAAAAACAGAGGACCAGGTAGGTGGCCCTCCAGAAAAATTAAATACATAGAGTAATATACCTAGAGCCAGTGGCCCTGGCAAAAAATATCCAGGTTCCTCTGCTTTAGTGTACAAAGAGGAGGAGAAGGAGGAAAATGAGGAGGAGCAGTTGCCTACATTATTCAGGGTTGAGCTTCTTTCACCTGGTGGAGGAATGGAAATCCGAGAAAATCCAGGCTTTTATTCATCTTGATAAGCGTAGAGCCTGTCAGCGCTGTCATCGACAGGCGTGTACGCTAATCGGTGATGATTGCCACCAGCTGCACTGAAAAACCCGCTCAGCAGCGCACGCTAGCGGCAGGGCAGGGCAAGAACCTCCCAAGGTGTACGCGACAGTTCGTGCCCAAGTCCAGCTTTGGAACCCAGTTAGGTGTAGGAGACTGCGTGATCATTAGGAGCGATGGTATGTCAGCTACGTATCCCTCACCATCTTTCTGTAAATATCAGCCCTACTCTGCGAGACTGGGGACAGGTGACAGTGTCTTGCTGGGGTGAGATAAACTGCAAAGGGCCTTGTGGTAAGCGACCCCACAGTGCGGACACAGCTTCC
This sequence comes from Engystomops pustulosus, assembly GCA_019512145.1. Lineage (NCBI taxonomy): Eukaryota > Metazoa > Chordata > Amphibia > Anura > Leptodactylidae > Engystomops > Engystomops pustulosus. Next base: position 102,803,379 of record CM033645.1, read on the forward strand.
TTCATACCTCTCTCCCTCGCTCACTTGTCCGCGCAGAAGTACACTAACCTCGCCGCTAGCGGCTGTCAGAAGGGAAATAATGTTTCATCTGTGCACCAGGGGCTGCTGATATTCTATGCATTCTCAACACTCCTTTCCTCCAGGATGATGAGTGGAAAGATTTTGCTTGTACCGTGGGTCAGGAGAGTGAATACCCAGTAATCAGTGCTGGAATAATTTTTGAAGGTGAGGGTCATGGGATAAGGCAGCCTAGCATTAAATCTGCCATAGGCGCCAAGATTCACTCCCCTCACTGGTCCTGACTGTCTATTGCCCTGCCCTCCTCCAACTCTACAACTCCTTACTTCTTTCTGCCCATACACGCTGAACAGTAGAAAGGACCCTCCACCTTTCACCCCTACTCCATGAGCAATGCATCCCCTCTTCTTGTCTCAACCAACATTCTTCCTCTTCCTCCTCATCCTCCTCCACCGATATGCGCTGACAGAAAACAGAACCTGAGGGTACTTGTGGCTATAAACAAGGGAATCTTCTTCTTCCCCCCGTACTCTTGTGACGAGCCGCAAAGCTTCTGACTTCATGTGACTACGAGAGTTTTTCAACAAGGCCAAGCCAAGGATGTGAGGCTGGTGATGGCGGCATCGCACACTGACCGATCGTGTTGATCCTTCTCAAAGTTACCTCAGCAACCTGACAGATATCATACATCCACTCATCCTCAATTGTTAGACTTGAGGAACGCTGACTGTGCCTGACTACCAGTTCTGATGGAAGTTGAATCTGGCAGTCTACAATACCGCTCTTGCGCCTGTGCGGGTAAACTCTGGATTAACATGTGTTTAATGTTTGAATTCCAACACCTCGTGGGCACGTTCGGCACAACAGTCGGTGAGGCGGGCAGTTGGAGGCGGCGCTCCTGCTCCTGAGAGTGGCAGCATCTGTAATTGGATTTTCCTGAAATGACACAGATGCGGGCACCTTCATGAGGAGCAAATCAGAGGATTGGGGTATGTCTTGAGGACACGCTGTGAATTGAGATGTATTTACACATGGGCCAGGGATGGCCATGGTGTCTAGTCTTGCCGAGCCGGTTGCAGAGAGAGCCGCCACCGGTTACGGCCCGTTTCCACACACACACCACATCCTGGCTTTTTCTTCAGTGTTCTTTTGCCAGCCCAGCCTCTCTGCTCGCTATGCTCTACGTTTTCTTAATAGCTTCTGTGGCGGTGTGCCTTTTATCGGCGAGCGAGCAGCTCAGCAGTTGAGCCCGCCTTGCGTCGCTTCAGCGACGGCACTACTGTGCTGCTTTGGCCTAGTAGTCTACCGATTGATGGCGATTCCCATGCCCTCATGGTATTCGAGGCCGCCCTGGAGACTCGGAGGATTGGCCGTACGTAAATTTTTTATTTAAGGGAAGGAGGATGATATGCGAATAAGCGGGTGAGGACCAAGGCCGGGCAGCTGAGGTAGCTCGCCCCCCTCCCCTCAAGACAATACCTGGGCGTGTCGTAATGCATTATTGGAACACAAGCCGCCATGGGGGGTCAGACCGGTCCCAGCCTCCACCAATTAACCACGTGTGCCGTCAGCGATATCTATCGAGTGGCCTGCCTGGCAGCACCCGTCCACGTTGTCCCGTGGTCAGGTGGACCCTTGTCAGAAACGGGTTGGTCAGGGCCACGGTGATGTTTTCTGACACGGCTGGTGAGTGCAGGCGGGACGGCACATCGGGGAAACAAAATCGGAAAAGTAGTGGCGCGTGGGGACCGAAAATAACTGAGGGGCGGCACACCGCCATTGAGGTTGCGAAAGGCCTCAAATCTCTACCAGCCATAGGGCAGCATCTCCAGCCTAAGCAGTTGGAGATGTGGACCGTTATAGGCGTTGGGCGGTGGGTGGTTTCGTCTTTCTCTTGCTACTTCCTCTTTGCCCCAGTGTCTGGGGAATGGAGACTGAACCTGCGCATAGGAAGACATGGGTGGGATGCATATGGAGGATCGTGGAGCGAAAGGTTGTGTGTTGTCGCACGGGAGGGTTTGGGCTCGCGGGGTCCTAGCCGGGGGGCTGACGTAAGAGGCCAGCAGGGTGACACAGGGGACAGGTCTGTGGTGTGCCCTGCCGGTAGATGAACGGCTCTTGTTCCATTGAGTGGGTGGTGGGGTGTTTAGCATTCATATGCCTGCGGCAACATGGTTTGGTTAAAAGGCTGGTATAGTGGTGGACCCCTGCTGATCCCCGGTGTGGCACAGGTTGCACACCACAGTCTGTCGGTCAAGACAACAGTGGGACTCGATTGAAAGCAAAAGAGCTCCACGAAAAGAAACTTGTCGAAGGAAATCAAGTAAGCGCAACGGCACCTCAGGGGGGAGCTAATCACCTGTAGAAAAACCACTTATGGCGAAGCCAAAGGATAGCACGACGAGCAAAGACTATGAGATAAAAGTTGCCAGTCTCAACGTCTGGACCCAACACAACAACTTGGACGACGCATGTGGGCGACAATAGAAGGAACTGTTCTGGTATAGGACATCGGACCTCCGTATTCAAAGCCACTTGTGTGTTCACCCAAGCCTGTCAACCCAAGCTTGGGATCGCACCTAATACATCCGATCCTATCCCTCCGATCGTGGCTCCCCCTGGAAAATTCACTTTTTTTGGCCAAATGACAACAAAAGGCACCACGGCTGGGCACACCGGGGGGCGCAGCTAGAGTGGGGCACCCCAACACCGGGAGTGGGACGAAAACGGCGGGCCACACAGAAAGGACAATTGAATGAAGATCATCAACAGCACACAGACATACCGACTCGGTGGAATGGAGAAAGGTGGGAAAAAGTACTGGGCATCGGGAAAAGAAAGAAAAAAAAAAGACAAGAGTTCCAGCAGCGAGCCAACCGGACAAGTGGTAGTGGTTTGTGACTATGGGAAGGGTTCCAGAGGGAAACAGAAAAACAGTACGGAAAAACAGTTATAGAGTATGCCGGTTCAAATTGCAAAATTTGTCCTGGGATGGGGCCACACAGGCAGGAAAGAAAAGAACTAAAGGAAATAGAAGGTGGACAGAAGGGGGGGAGGGGTGAGGGAACAACGGAAGCGGAAGGAGGCTTGAGGGTGGAGGAGAGGGAGACCAGCAGGAGCTGGAGGAGAGCTGATTTTGGTCAAAATGGGTGGACGCGTGAAGACTGACTGGTGGACAAATGGTTAGGAAGCATTGTCCGCAATCCACGACAATCACCTGTTCGCACTGTCTTCTGGCCTCAATCAGTGCTCTACCACGAGTCCCGCATAACTTGAGACATGAAGCCTCGGGAGTGTAGCTCTGCAGCGTCCCCGCTGCTACCTCATCACAGGTGGGTGTCTCACCCCGCCCCAGGACCACGGCCTCGGAACCCTGCAGTAGTTGGACGGCAACGCCCTCTCTTCCTCTACCCCTGCCTCTTCGGGTCTTCAACATTTCCAAAATTCAAGTGTAAAATGTTAAAATTTTTTGTGTTTCTTTTAGTGTTTTTTTGTGTTTGTGTTTTTTTAACAAAACGATGGCTATCCTACTGGCATGCTAGTTCTAGCCTAACTGACAGACACTACCTGGATTTGTGCTGTGTGCCTGATGACTGAGTTAAGAAAAAATAAAAAAAAAATTAAAAGGAAAAAAAAAAAAAAAGAAAAAAAAAAAGCAGACTGTGCTAATTCAATCAAACCCCAATATAAATTGCTCCACTAGCTGTTTGAAATGGAAATAAATTTGTGTCCTAAGAGATAAATATAACGTTTCGCAAGTCTCCCTTCAAATTCGTCACAATATGTGCTAGATGCACTACTAGTGGCCAGCAAGGCCATCCACAAGCAAATCAACAAATATCTATATAAACGCTATTGTAGCCCTAAAGAAAGCCAGTTGGGTCTTGTATGCCTAGGTTCAACCTCACTGGACACACACACTGGATTTTAAGTCACATTTAAGTTTTGAGAAAAAAAAAAGGTCGTCAGACTGTGCCTATTCATCAAACGTATAAAGTCCCACTTAGTTGTGTGAGCATGGAATGTTCACTAGAGCTAAATAAACGTTACGCAAGTTCTCCCTGCAAATTCGTCACAATGGTACGAGCTGCCTTACTAGTGCCAGCAAACCCAGCCACAAGCAAAACAACACAATAATTATCATACACGACTATTGTTAGCCTGATAGAAAGCCGGTTGGGTTCTTGTATGCCTAGTATTCTAACCTGCACCTGAACACACACAACTGGATTTTAAGTTCACTTTAAGTTTTGGAAAAAAAAAAAAAAAAGATGTGCAGACTGAGGCCTAATTATCAACAAAACTCTAAGTAATTGTCCCCCCACTTAGATGTTTTTTGAGATGATAGTGTGTCACTAAGAGCTAAATATAATGTTCGCAGTCTCCCTGAAATTTCGTCCACAATGGTGTGCTAGCTGCCAACTGTCCAGCCAGGCCAGCCACAAGCAAATCAAACATATATATATATATAAGCTTATTGTAGCCCTAAGAAAGCCGGGTTGGTTCTTTATGCTAGTTTCGAACCTACACGACAGCACACAAGGATATTTAAGTGCACCTTTAAGTTTTGAGAAAAAAATAAAAAAGATCGTCCAGGACTGTGCCTAGTTCAAATCAAACGCTATAATAATTGTCCACTGGTTTTTGAGATGGTATGTGTGTCACTAAGAGCTAATATGAACGTTGCCAAGCTCCTGCAAGTCTAACAATATGGGTACGAGCTCCTTACTAGTGCCAGCAAAACCAGCCACAGCAAAACAACACAATATATAATATAACCATGTAGCCCTAAGAAAGCGGTTGGGTTCTTGTATGCCTAGTCTAACACTGCACTGACAGCACACAACTGGATTTTAAGTCACTTAAGTTTTGGAAAAAAAAAAAAAGATCGTCAGACTGTGCCCTAATCAATCAAAACCGCTAATTAAATGTCCCACTTAGGTTTTTGAGATGGATAGTGTGTGTGAATCCACTAAGAGTTAAATATAACGTTCGCAAGTCTCCTGCAAATTCGTCACAAATGGTACTAGCTGCACTATAGTACCTGTAAGGCAGCCACAAGCAGAATCAACAAAATATATGTATAAACGGCTATTGTAGCCCTAAAGAAGCCGGTGTTGGGTTCTTGTATATGCTATTTCTAAACCATACATTGACAGCACACAACTTGATTTTAAGTCACTTCAAGTTTGAAAAAAAAAAAAAATCATCAACAGTTGCCTAATCTCAATCCAAACCGCTAATAAATTGTCCCACTTAGGTTTTTTTGAGATGGATATGTGGTGTCACTAAAGCTACAATATAACGTTGGCAACGTCTCCCTCAATTCGTCACAAAGTACTACTGCCTTCTAGTCCAGACCAAAACCAGCCACAAGCAAACAACACAATATGTATATAACGTCTATTGTAGCCCTAAGAAGCGCGGTTGGGTTCTTGTATGGCCTAGTTTCTAACTGCACTGAAGCACGACAACTGGATTTTAAGTCTCTTACAGTTTTGGATAAAAAAAAAAAAGTCGTAGACTGTGCCTAAATTCAATCAAACCGCTATAAAATTGGTCCCACTTAGGTTTTTTTAGATGGATATGTGTTGTCACTACGAGCTAAATATAATGTTCCAATCTCCCTGCAATGTCGCAAAAATGTGTGCTACTCATAGTTGCCAGCAAAGCAAGGCCACAGCAAACAACCATATATAGAATACACCTTTGTAGCCCGTAAAGCACGTGTGGGTCTTGTATGCCTAGGTTCTAACCTACACTGACAGACACACACTGGATTTTATTAGTCACTTTAGTTTTGGAAAAAAAAAAAAGCATCGTCAGACGTGCCTGTTCACTCAACCGCCTAATAAATTGTCCCACTTAGGTTTTTGAGATGGATTGTGCTGTCATAAGAGCTAATATAACGTTCGCAAGTCTCCCTGCCAATTCGTCCACAATATGGTACACTGCCTGTACTAGTGCCAGCAAACCAGCCACAACCAAAAAACACAATGTATATAAAAAGTATTGTAGCCCTTAAAGAGAAAGCCGGTTGGGTTCTTGTATGCCTAGTTTCTAACCTACACTGACAGCACACAACTGGATTTTAAGTCACTTAAGTTTTGAAAAAAAAAGAAAAAAATTCGTTAACAACAGACTGTGCCTATTCAAAATCAAAACCGCAAGATAATTGGTCCACCACTTAGGTGTTTGAGCTGGATATGTTGGTAACTAGAGCTAAATAAACCGTTCGCAAGTCCCCTGCAAATTCGCTCACAAAATGGTACTAGCTGCACTACTAGTACCTGTAAGGCCAGCCACAAGCAACATCAACAAAATAAATGTTGAAAAGCTTTTGTAGCCTAAGAAAGCCGTTGGGTTCTTGTATGCCTAGTTTCTAACCTACATTGAACAGTCACACAACGGATTTTAAGTACACTTCAAGTTTTGAAAAAAAAATAAAAATCATCAGACAGTGCCTAATTCAATTCAAAACCGCTAATAAATGTCCCCACTTAGGTTTTTGAGATGGATATGTGTGTCACCTAATAGCTCAATATAACGTATTCGCAAAATCTCCCTGCAATTCGTCACAATATGTGGTACTAGCTGACCTTACTAGTGCCCAGCAAAACACAATCACCACAAGCAAACAAACCACAATAATATATAACGCTATTGTAGGCCCCTAAGAATAGTCGGTGGTTCTTGTATGCCAGTTTCAACCTAACTGACAGCACCAACTGGATTGTGAAGTCACTTTAAGTTAGGAAAAAAATAAAAATCGTCAGCTGGCCTAATTCAATCCAACCGCTATAAAATTGTCCCACTTTAGTGTTGTTTGAGATGGAATGTGTGTAACTAAGAGCAAAAATGACAGTTCGCAAATCTCCTGCAATATCGTCACAATATGGTAGCTAGCTGCAACACAGTGCCCGCAAGGCCCAGCATAAGCAATCAACAATATAGATACATAACGCTATTGTACCATAAGAAAAGACGATTGGGTTCTTGTATTCTAAGTTTCTAACTACACTGACAGCCAACAAACTGGATTTAAGTCACTTTAAGTTTTGAAAAAAAAAAAGCAGCAGACTGTGCCTAATTCAAATGAAACCCAACTAAAATTGCCCCCCCCTTAGGGTGTTTGAGATGAATACTGTGTGTCACTAGAGGCGAAATATAACCGTTGCAAGCTCCCTGCAAATTCGTTCACAATATGGTTAACTAGCCTGCACTACTAGTGCGCCAGAGCCAGCCCAAGCAACAAAAAAAATATAATATTACGCTATTGTAGCCCTAAGAGCCTGTTCGGATTTTGTATGGCTAGTTTGCTAACCACATGCGCACACATGGAATTTTGGCTGCTGCCTGTTATGACTTTTAGTTGAAAAAAAAATTAAAGTAAAAAAAAAATCTGCAGACTTGTCCTAACTTCAATCAAACCCCTAAGAAGTATCCCCTTAGTGTTGAGATGAATATGTGTCCCCTAAAGTAAAGTTGGATTAGTGGATCCTCTGGACCACCTTGCCACCGCGGAGATGGAACTACCAACACCCCGGAAACCGGAGCCTAGCGGCACCCTGGTATCACCAGAGGCCCGCCCAAAGCGGGTTGACTTGCTGCGGTCAGGATACATAGGACTTCAGGGGTGTGACCAGCCCACGGTGGGCAGCCGAGGTCGGGAGGGATACTTAGCGGATGACACTCGATGACAGGTCAGGCACAGGGTCAGGGCGGAACGAGGCGGTGGCAGAGATGCATGTCAGGTCCAGTCCGGTGGTCAGCAACAGGATGTCCACGGCACGTTGGGAACGGGAACACAGGCCACACAGCAACACGGAGGAACTCAGGTGTAACAGGCAACAACAGGACTCAGGAACGATAACCCACAGGCAGGATACCACAGGAACGGACAGGAATACGCGAAACACAGTGAATACTCGCTAGGAGAAGCTTTCTCCTAATGCTATTAGGCCAAAGATCCCGCAGGGATGATGTGAAGACTAAAGGTTAAATACGAATACGAGGAAATACCAGCGCCAATCAAAATGCGCGCTGGCCTTTAAATCTTGAAATAGTGACCCAGCGCCGGCCCCGCTCCCTAGGGGCGCGCCGGGTCCCCGGACTGGAGCGGAGAGCCAGAGGGGTAAGTCACACGGAGCGGGACCGGGGACAGGGAGAGAGGCACGGGTGCACCCGCATCCGTAGGTGGTGGATCGCGGGGGTTGCCCGTTGACCTAAATAGAACGTTCCAGTCTCCCTGCAAATTGTCACATATGGTTACTAGCTGTGCATTACTAAACAAGAAAATAAAAAAAAAGATTTATATAATGCATTGTAGCCCTAAGTAGGCCTGTTGGATTCTTGTAGATACTCTCTTGCTTAACAGTAAGCTAATATAACAGCCTACGCTAGTCCCTGCGCTAAACAGCTCTCTCCACTAACGGCACCTCCAGAAGAGAAATGCAGAAGTGCGGGCGGCAAGGGGATAGTCTCTTCCAGGGTCACTGTCAGGCAGATGCCAACCAATGCTACCGACGTGTAAGGTACCACGTCATGCTGGGGGAGTGCAGACTCACTGGCTTGTGAGTTGGCCTCTGATTCTGGCTGCCAAAAATCAAAACGGACGGAATGGACTTTTTGCTCGAGCTGGCGAAGTATATTCTTCCGAGCAACGTAGCAGTTACAAGTACGCTAATGCTTCGAACGAGCATCAAGTCTCGGACGAGGGTGTTCCGCTCCTCTCTAATCATAACATTTTAAAAATGTAAAAAGCAAAAACATTGGGAACAATCGAAAACAATGAATTTATGAGGCAATTTTCGGAATCATTGCTGCACTAAGGATATGACAGGCATAGATACTTGTCACTGATGATCTTATAGGACAATGTATATAGACGGGCCTAGACAAATACACCCCACGTGGCTACGCTACAGTTAAAAAGGGCAATGAATGATTGAAAAAGAGGACATCAAAAACATAAATCTGACGGACGGAAATAAGTCCGGAAAAAGAAGCAAGTCCATCAACTAAAACCTTTAAGAATTAAATAAATGTTTTATCCCCATAATCCCTGATATTTTTTCTCTCCAGAAAGGAATCCGCCTCTGTTGAACACGTACATAGAGTCCCCATAACAACCTCCTGCGGCAGAGAGTTCCTCAGTCCATTGATTTAAATAAAGAACCTTTGTCTGTGTTTGATGTAGAATCGCCACTCCTCTAGGTGATAGAAGATGTCCCATTGTCCTGGTCCAGGCCAGTATCAAAAGATCTTTGGAGAATCTTTACTGTCTGTTCAGGTATTTGTAACATTGTATAGGGCCTCCCCTCAGGTCGTCTTTTTCTAATGAATATCCCAAATTTGTAATCTGGTCAATTGTATTTAGTCCCCCCCATTCCCCTAAACAATCTGGTTGTTCTCATCTGTCAACCCGTTTTAGTTCTACTATGTCCTTTTTTAACCACTGGTGCCCAAAATGTACACCATATTCCATGTGCAGTCTGACCAGGGTTTATATAAGGACCAAAACTATGTCTTTATCATGAGAATCCATTACTCTCTTCATATATCCCTGATTTATTTGCTTTAGCGAAAGCACAGGCGCTTCTGTCACTAGAATTAGTTTATCATCCTACCAATACCCCCAAGTCCTTTACAGTCCATTTTTACCAACTATTTGACTGTTAGAACACCAATTATACTTTGTGTTTCCACGGGCCAAGACAGTAACTTGAACTTTATCTACATATAACCTCATAAACCATTTTCTCTACCAACGTCTCAAGCTTCCCACAATCCTCTGTAATGCTAAACGATCCAACCCTCATATTAGTTACTTTACACAGCTTAGTATCAATGCAAATTGAAACTTGACTGTGTAAACCTCTACAAGGCAATTAATAAAATATTTAAAGGAAGTGGCCACTAATAACTGAAGTCTGTGGTACTCCACTGGTTAACGTCATCATCCCAATCTGAGAAATGTGCCATAAATAATGACGGTCGGTTTTTTATCACTAAGACCATGATTACCCAATAACACAGATGTTTCCCCTGTCCCAGCGAGTTCTCAATTATTGTAACCAACCTTTTTGGCGGCATGGTTGCCAAATCCTTTGCAACTCACAGCGTCCCCAATACCGTTTGGGAACTGACTTTGCCGTCGAGAGAAACCATAAGATTAGTTGACCAGCCATCATCTTCATAAACCCCCACCTGACACTTCTTTAAAAGTTTGTACAGTGAGATACCCAGGTATAGCCATCTCTAAAACCACTTAAATTTTCCCCACCACAAAGTTAGATTAAATGGTCTGTAGTTTCCGGGATAGCTTTTTGATCCTCTTTTGTATATTGGTACAATTTGTATGACAGCCACGTCTGTGGAAATAACCAGTCCTCAGGGAATCTTCAAATATAAAAATAACGGTTTCTGTTTATAAGTTACATAGTTCATGCAGAACCCAGGGGTGTAAGCCAAGGCAACGGTGATTTATCTATTCGTGGTGCGAGGTGGCGCAGTTACCTCTTCCTGGAGTTAATAAACTTGTTGACAATCCAAGAGAATTTACATCATTTCGATAAAGATAGTCTAGAAGGCGATTCGTAGATTGGGCCATTCTCATCTCCTTCCAGCATGACCTCCATGTTATTGATTAAGATGGCCCACACTCTCAGTTTTTACGTTTTTTTTTATCATTTTTATCCTTGAAAAATATTTGGATTCTTTTTGCTCTCCCTAGCCAATATTTCTCTCAGTCTTAATTTTTGCTATATTATTTTTCTCTATAATAATCCTGTAATGCCTCTAGCTACCTTCGGTTTTAGCACTTAAAGGGAACCTGTCACAAGGAGACCCATTTAGCCCTCCCCAAGTCCCCAAGAGCATAAAGATTTTATTTTTTTGGAGTCATGGCATTATAATAGAGATGACGCGAACATAAAATGCTCGGGTACCGTATCGAGAGAACTTTTCCCGTATGCCGAGTGTCGTCTCGAATAAAAACGAAACCCCATTGAAGTCAATGGGAGACTCGAGCATTTTCAAGGGGACCAAGGCTCTGCACAGGGAAGCTTGGCCAAACACATGGGCAACCTCAGAAAAGGATGGAACACCATGGAAATGGACAGGAAACAGCAGGGGAAGCATGATGGATGCTCTGAGGCTGCTTTTCTTAAACTCACCATTATGCCAAAATTATGGGCAAACAGCTATGGCCAGGACCAGCAGGGCAGAATGAAGCTAGAAGCATCTCTAAAACATGCAATAATTGACCATGACACTATAGGGGGACCGGCTATGCAGAGGCAGCGGCAGCAGGCTAGAGAGGGTCATGGCGAACATACCCTTAAATGGACTCATGCTCAAACCAATGGTGGCAGAGTGACCAAAGGAGTGAAGCAAGAAGTGCTCAAATAATATCGGTAATGATAAAGTTTGCAGTATATTGGTGGATATTCAAAGGCAGGGTGGCGACAAAGTTAATGGAAGCCATGAAAACAACCCAAAATTCTGCCTGGACACAGCTCGTTTGATAAGGGGGCCATGTATGGAGGCAGTTGAACTAGTAGTAGATAAAGGTGTGCTGCAGTTAAAAAACTATGTTAGTTGGATCTGGCATGGAGTGGCGCTCGCTGCTGCCAGACGAGCTTTCCCATCCAAGCCCGTCTCTTAGGCTACTCCCCAAACAGCACTTATAGAACCTTTGTATAAGATCCAGGTGTAGGTAGCGTTCTTATAAGTTTAGGAAATGCCGGGTGAGGGGAATGTAAACAGATGCGCAAGAAGCGCATGAATGCGCATGGAGCTGAGCGTCCGCTGCCAGGCGAGCTTTCGCAAATCCAGCCCCTGTCTCTAGGCTATCCCCCAAAACAGCACTTTTGTATAAGATCAAGTGTATAGCGTTTCTTATAAAGTTTAGGATCTGGGTATGGCGGGTGAGGGGAATGTAAACAGATATGCGCAAGAAGCGCTGGAAATAATATCCCTTAAATGTAAAAGTTTGACAAGTATATTTTGTGGATTACACAGCAGGGTGGCGACAAAGTTAAACAACTTTGAGGTGGACTCCATGTGAAAACAACCCAAATTTCTGCCTGACACACCTCGTGTGATAAAGGGACGATTGGTAGGAGGCAGCTATATGGCGACTTTTGGAGGTAGGAATGGAGACAACGTGTGGAGGCTGCTATGGAGCAATTTAATTTGGATAGTGCATGAGTGCAGTCCCAAACCTGGTTTCAAACCAGAGAAGCAGGTAGGTGGCCCTCCGAAAATGGGATAGATTGAGTGCCTGTGATGTGCAGTCCCAAAAATGTTCAAACCCAGAGGAGCAGGTAGGTGGCCCTCCAGGTAAAATGGAATAGATTGAGGCTGTATGTGCAGTCCCAAAAATTGTTACAAAAACCCAGAGGAGCAGGTAGGGGTGGGGCCCTGCAGTAAATGGAATAGATTGGTGCCTGTATGGGGCAAGTACCAAAAAGTTTTCAAACAAGAGGAGGCAGAGTAGGTGGCCTCCAGTAAAATGGGATATGATTGAGTGCCTGTAGGTGGCAAGTCCCAAAATGGTTTCAAACCAGAGGAGCAGGTTAGGTGGCCCTACAGTTTTAAAAATGGGATATAGATTTGAGTGCCTGTTATGTGGCAGTCCCAAAAAATGTTTAAACCAGAGGGAAGCAGGTAGGTGGCCCTCCAGTAAATGAAATAGATTGATTGCCCTGTATGTGGGCAGTCCATCAAAAAAATTCTTCAAACCAGAGGAGCAGGTAGGGGTTGGGGGGCCTCCAGTAAAATGGGAATAGATTGAGTGCCTGTATGTGGCACAGTACCAAAAATGTTTCAAACCAGAGGAGCGGTAGGTGGCCCTCCAGTTAAAATGAATAGATGAAAGTTGCCTGTATGTGGGCAAAGTCCCAAAAATTCTTCAACAGAGGAGCAGTAGGTGGCCCTCCAGTAAAATGGGATAGATTGAGTGCTGTATGTGCAGCCCAAAAAAATGTTTCAAAAACCAGAGGAGCAGCAGGTAGTGGCCTCCAGTAAAATGGAAAGAGTGAGTGGTTCCTGTATGTGGCAGTCCCAAAAATTCTTCAAAACCAGAGGAGCAGGTAGGTGGCCCTCCAGTAAAATGGATAGATTGAGTGCCTGTATGTGGGCGAGTCCCAAAAAATGGCTTCAACAGAGGACCGGGTAGGTGCCCTCCAGAAAATGGAATAGATTGAGTGACTGATGTGGCACTCACAAAAAATTGTTTAAAACAGGGACCGGAGGTGGTCACTCCAGAAAAATTAAATGCATAGAAGAGTATACATAGAGCCAGGTTGCACGCCCTAGTCAAAAAATATGCCAGTTTTCACTCTGGTTATGTACAAGAGAGAGCGAGAAAGGAAAGAGGGGATGGGTAGGGAGCAGTGGATCATTTTATCAGCGTGGAGCTCTGTCACCTGGTGGAGATGATGAGAGAATGATGACCGAGACATCCAGGCTTTATTCCTCTATAAGAGCGTCAGCTGTCATGCGACTGTCAGTCGACATGAGCGTTCGTAATCGGTATCGCTTTATGTGTTCGTTGATGATGCACACCAGCTGCACTGAAAACCCGCCTCAGAGCGTAGCGAAGGCGCTACGGCATAGCACAAGAACCCTCAAGGTTTTTACCTAGTACGCGCCAGTGTCGTGCACACATGTCCAGCTTTGGAAACCAGTAGTTGTAGGGAGCTTGCTGTGTCATTTAGGACCGATGGTATGGTCAGGCTACGGAATCTTCCTCACATCGTTTCGTAAATATCACGCCCTACTCTGTGGGAGATCTGGGGTCTGGCGACATCTGGTCGACCACGCTCTCGTGCTCTCCCCTTGTGCTTTGCCTTGCGGTGGACATAAAACTGTGCAAAAGCCGTTGTAAAGCGTACCCCCCTCTGTCCCGTGCTGGTTCAACAAGTTGCTTGCCTGCTCTTAGCCTATCTCTCCCTCGCATACTGTCCAGAAGAACTACCACCCTCTCCGCTAGCGCTGCTCAGAAGGGAATACTGTTTTCAGCTGTGGCACCAGGGCCCTGCTTGTTTCATGACATTCCTCACATCCTCTTCTCATACAGGGATGAGAGTGGACAGATGTTGCTTGTACCGTGGGTATCCAGTCGATGACTTGAACTACCAAGTAATCGGTGATGGAATTAAATTCTGTGAAGGGAGGGCATGGGGATAGGCAGCGTAGATGAAAGTTGCCATTATGCGCAGGAGTCATCACAAAGAAATCGGATCCTACATCTGGCGATGTGACAACTCCCCCGAACCTAAGAGGTCGGGGGGATCTCATTTATGCCCAACACGCTGGGGTGAAAGTGAAGATTCGCCGACTTCCGGAGAAAGGAGTCCCCTCTTGTGTCCGCCAGCATATCTCCTCTTCCTCCTCTCCATCCTCACTCCACGAACTCCTCCGATATGCGCTGGACACAGACCTGAGTGTTACTTTGGGCTATTCACAAGGGAATATTACTTCCCCCGTCTCTTGTGACGAGAGCAAGCTTCTCGACTTATGTGACTAGAGAGTTTTTTCAACGGCAAGCAGCGGGAAGGTGGGCTGTGATGGCGGCAGGCCACCGGACCATCTGTGTTGAACTCCTCACAGTTACTCAGCAACCTGACAGATATCAGACATCCAACGTCAACTTCCTCCAATGTAGACTTGAGGGAAGCTGACTGACTGCACTACCCGTTCTGGGGAAGTTGACATCGGCAGTCTACAATCGATCTTGCGCTCTGGTAACTCTGCGATAACATGGTTATGTTGAATCCACCTGTGGGCACGTCGCACAACAGAATCGGTGAGGCGGCGCAGTTGGAGTTGGCGGCGTGGCGCTGCCCTGGAGAGTGGCAGCATTATGGAGCTGCTCCCTGAAAGCACACAGTATGCGGAGCACACTCTGAGCAAATCAGACAGATCTGGGGGTATGTATGAGAAACGCTGCACTATCAGAGTTGAAACACATGGGCAGGGAGGGCACATGTGTCAAGTCTGGGAGTTGCAGAGCCGACCACAGGGTACGGCCTGTTGTCACACACAACGCATTCCGGCTTCTTTCAGTTTGTTTCTCATGCGGTGAAGGACTACACAGATCAGCTCTGCGCCGTGAGCCTGTAATGAGCTCTTGGGGATGGTGCCTTTTTAGCCTAGGTCAGCAGTTTTTGAGTAACCGCATGCGGCTTCCTGTAGCGACGGCACTGGCGGCGCTGCCTAGAGCTACCGATTGATGCGCCAGTCTTTCTACACGGATGGTATTCGGAGGAGTGGAGGTGGAGGAGGGGTGGGAGGAGGCACAGGCTAGTAGGCCTGAGAACACCTGACAGACTCGGTTTTTATGTGCAGTCCCCGAAGCCTTCGGCGTCGGGCAGTTATGAGAAGACACAGGGTCAGTCTAGGTCCCCGCTCACCAAGTTAAACCCATTGTTGCCGTAAGCGATATATATTGGCCCTGGCCCGGCGGAAGCCACTGTCACGTGTCGTGGTCAGGCGGACCTCTGTAAGAAACGGCGTTGCGTAAGGGGGGGGCCACGATGATGTTGTCTGACACGTGCTGGTGCAGGATGGGCGGCACTCGGGAAAAGTCAGGCGGCGGTGGGACCCCGAATACGAGGGGCGGCCGCCGCCATGAGGTTGCGAAAAGGCCTCGTCTCTACTCGGCCTATAGGGGCAGCATCTCCAGGTAAGCAATCTGGAGATGTTGCACAGAAGGGTGGGCTTGTGCGGGTGGTGGGGGTTGCATCTATTTGCGTTTCCGCTTCCGGGGTGGGGGTATGGAGAGGATGAACGTGGGTGGTGCCTGTGGAGGATCGTGCAGGCGACGCTTTGGGGGTGTTTGCGGCAGGGTCCCTGGGCGGGGGCTGACTAGCAGCGGAACCGGGGAGGTGAGCAGGGTGGTGCACGGCCGGAGGGAACGGGTTGTGCCATGAGTGGGGTGCTTGCATTCATTGGCGGCGCATACTGCGTGGGGTGGCAGTTAAGCTAGTAGGGTTGGAACCCTGCTGGAGGGTTTGGCAACGTTGCAACCACCAGTTCGGGGATCGGTGTTTTCCGTAAGAATCCACCTGCTGAAGATTAGCCATGCCGCAAAGCCGCCCTACCACGGGAGCTCATAGTGACAGTGGCGGATGCCCAGCTGCCGCTCTCGTTCTGGCCCATCACTGATCTTCCAACCCTTGCCGGTGAGGATTCCTCCGTTCTCGAAGCAGGTTCACCGGGCATCCAACCAGCTGGGTTTGTCACTCATCTTATCCGATCCTCGTCTGCTCCCCTCGGATTTCGGTCCTGACAACACCTTCCAGTTGACACGTGTTCCTCATCGTGGCCATTTGCACACTCATCGCTAGCAGGTCATCATGCACCCAGGTGACTGGTGGACAACTGGCATCGATGAAATGTCGCAGAAAAGGCGTCAGAGAGGAACCAAAGGAGGTGAGCAAGAAGCGCTGAAATGATTTCCTATGTGAACAAAAGGTTGACGGTATATTTAGTCGATAACACATCATGGCCGCGCTCAAGAGACACCCGCCCACCCTCCCTAGTTTTTGTATTTCTTGTATTTTGTATTACAAGTTATGTTTATTTGGTTATTGTTATTTAATTGGTGTTGGTGTTTGTTGGTAGTTACAGCTTGGCCTGTGGTGGAATTTTGACCCTCTCGGTTTTAGCCCAAATCACCTGACAGATCAACTAGGACATGCCCCCGCGGAGGCGGGGCCCGGCATGCAAGGTGAAAAATTTGGGTAAAGGGTCCGGGTTCCCCCCACAGGTCAGTGATTTTATTTCTGTTAAGCAATAAAGCTGTGGCCGACCCCCACCTTTTTTCTTCCAAAACGGTGTCTTGTGTCCTCTTTTTGGGTTGTGGGACGGGTGGTATTTTAAGTCGGGGGTTTAGGCATTAGTACAGCCAGTCTTATTATTCCATGCTGTGTACTGGGAAGCGGGGAAAAAATTCCAAATGCAGTGAAATTGGTAAAAAACCGCATTTGTGCCCTTTTCTTGTGGGCTTGGATCTTACGGATTTCACTGTGCGCCCCTAATGACATGTCTAATTTATTCTTTGGGTCAGTGCGATTACGGGGATACCAAATTTATATAGGTTTTATAATGTTTTCATACATTTAAAAAAATTAAAACCTCCTGTACAAAAATTTTTTGGGGGATTTTGTCATCTTCTGGCGCTAATAACTTGGGTGGCAGAGAGGAACCAAAGGAGGTGAGCAAGAAGCGCTGAAATGATTTCCTATGTGAACAAAAGGTTGACGGTATATTTAGTCGATAACACAGCATGGTGGCGACATAGTGACCAAGTTCCATAACTAATCTGGTGAAACACCCGAAAAATGGGCCTGACACAACTCGTTTGATAAGGGGATGATGTGCTGTATATCCTCTCGTGCTCCAGCGTCTGGGGTATAGAGAGTTGAAAGTTGCGCATGGAGACATTGGTGGATGCTGTGGAGGATTGTCGAGGCGAAATGGACAGGAAACAGCAGGGGCAGTATGCATGGATGCCTCTGAGGCTGCCTAAATTTGGGATGGAGCTGGCGGTCCGCTGCCAGGCGAGCTTTCGCTTGTCCAAGCCCCTGTCTCTCGGCCTGGGGGCCAGAAGCATTTACTTTGAAAAAATTATAATTTTCAAAGCAGGCGGGGTCGTTTGAATATTTCATCTAGGAATAATGGAATAGCATAGCGGTTCTATTTTTAATTGTTTTTTCGGAAATGGTTCCATGATTTAGAGCGACAGTATGGGGCTTCATATTGCGGTGCTATGATTGCAACTTCAGGTCTCCAGCATGGCGGCGACAGATGCGCCGAGTTCCATTATGTATCTGGTGAAACACCTAAAAATTCTGCCTGACACAGCTCGTTTGATAAGGGGACGATGTATGGAGGCAGTAAAGTAGTAGTAGATTAAAGGTGCTGCAGTTAAAACTATGTTAGTTGGATCTTGGGATGGAGCTGGCGGTCCGCTGCCAGGCGAGCTTTCGCCTGTCCAAGCCCCTGTCTCTCGGCTCCTCCCCAAACAGCACTTCTAAGAACCTTTTGTATAAGATCAAGTGTAGAAGTGTTCTTATAAGTTTGGGTTATGGCGGGTGAGGGGAATGTAAACAGATGCGCAAGAAGCGCTGAAATAATATCGGTAAATGATAAAAGTTTGCCAGTATATTTTGTGGATAACACAGCAGGGTGGCGACAAAGTTAACAAGTTTGATGTGGCTATAAAGACGACGTGTGGAGGCTGCTATAGAGACAATTACATTTGGATAGTGCCTGTATGTGGCAGTCCAAAAAAGTTTTCAAACCAGAGGAGCAGGTAGGTGGTCCTCCAGAAAAATTAAATAGATTGAGGGCCTGTATGTGGCACTCCCAAATATTGTTTAAAACAGAGGATCGGGTAGGTGGCCCTCCAGAAAAATTAAATACATAGAGTAATATAGCTAGAGCCAGTTGGCCCTGGCAAAAAATAGCCAGTTTCCTCTGCTTTAGTGTACAAAGAGGAGGAGAAGGGAGAAAATGAGGAGGAGGAGTGCATACATTATTCAGGTTGAGCTTCTTTCACCTGGTGGAGAATGGAAATCCTGAGAAATCCAGGCTTTATTCATCTTGATAAGCGTCAGCCTGTCAGCACTGTCAGTCGACAGGCGTGTACGCTTATCGGTGATGATGCCACCAGCTGCACTGAAAACCCGTTCAGACAACACGCTAGCGGCAGGGCAGGCAAGAGCTTCCAAGGTGTACAGCGCCAGTTCGTGCCACATGTCCAGCTTTGAAACCCAGTAGTTGTAGGGAGCTGTGTGATCATTTAGGACGATGGTATGGTCAGCTACGTACTCCCTCACCATCTTTCTGTAAAGATCAGCCCTACTCTGCCGAGACTGGGGACAGGTGACAGTGTCTTGCTGGGGTGACATAAAACTGGCAAAGGCCTTGTAAAGCGTTCCCCTGCCAGTGTTGGACAAGCTGCCTGCTCGCCTACTCTCCCTCGCTACTTGTCCCGCAGAAGTACGCCCTCTGCCGCTAGCGCTGTCAGAAGGGAAATACTGTTTCAGCTTGTGCACCAGGGCCTGCTGATATTCATGCATTCTCACACTCCTTTCCTCTCCAGGGATGAGAGTGGAAAGATTTTGCTTGTACCGTGGGTCCAGGAGAGTGAATACCCAGTAATGTGACTCTGGGAAGGGTCCAGAAAACAGTTCCTCAGAGTATGCCGGTTCAAATGCCAAATTTTCCTGGGAGGGGGCAGACTGGGGGGAAGGAGGCTGAGGTGGATGAGCTGGAGGAGTGCTGATTTCGGTGACATGGGTGGACTGTGTGGAAGACTGTT
This sequence comes from Engystomops pustulosus, assembly GCA_019512145.1. Classification (NCBI taxonomy): domain Eukaryota; kingdom Metazoa; phylum Chordata; class Amphibia; order Anura; family Leptodactylidae; genus Engystomops; species Engystomops pustulosus. Next base: position 102,822,736 of record CM033645.1, read on the forward strand.
TGGTGGACAAATGGCTAGAAGCATTGTCCGCAATCCACGACATCACCTGTTCGCATTGTTCTGGCCTCAACAGTGCTCTACCACGAGTCCCAGTAACTTGAGACATGAACCTAGGGAGTGTAGCTCTGCGGCGTTCCCCTGCTCCCTCATCAGCAGGTGGTGTCTCACCCCGCCCAGGACCACGGCCAATGACCCCTGCAGTAGTTGGACATCCACGCCCTCGTCCTCTACCCCTAGCCCTCGGGTTCAACATTTTCAAAATTAAAGTGTAAACTGTAAATTTTTTTGGATTTTTTATTTTTTTTTTTACAAAACGATGCTATCCTATTGCTATGGCTAGTTTCTAACCTACACTGACAGCACACAACTGGATTTTGTGCTGTGCCTGATGACTTTGAGTTATAAAAAAAAATAAAAGTAAAAAAAAAATCGTCAGACTATATAACGTTCGCAAGTCTCCCTGCAAATTCCTCACAATATGGTACTAGCTGCACTACTAGTTCCAGCCATTTAGGACGATGGTATTGTCAGCTACGTACTCCCTCACCATCTTTCTGTAAAGATCAGCCCTACTCTGCCGAGACTGGGAACAGGTGACAGTGTCTTGCTGGGGTGACATAAAACTGGCAAAGGCCTTGTAAAGCGTACCCCTGCCAGTGCTGGACAAGCTGCCTGCTTGCCTACTCTCCCTCGCTACTTGTCCCGCAGAAGTACGCCCTCTGCCGCTAGCGCTGTCAGAAGGGAAATACTAGGCAACAAAGTATATACAAGAGGGTGTCCATGGTATAAATTCATACATCTTTATTTAAACGATTCAAAAACATGATTAAAAACCATTAAAAAGCACTCATGGTGCATAAGACAAAGAACAAAGCATTAGTCCTGGCAGGTAGATAAATTCCCGACAGGTGTGAATTGCGGTCCACCGCGGTGGCGTGCGTTTCAACCGCCGGAAGCGGGGGATCCGCGTCATCGGAAACCGGAAGTCGAAATTGCATCACTTCTGGGAATGAAAGAAATGATATGACGGCCGCGATCGGACTTGTCATACACGTATGTCGCAAAGCGGTTTATTCAAAATTATGCGCATGCGTTTAAAGAATGATAAAATACAAATGTGACAAAGTAGGGAAGTGGATGTGCAAGATGAATATTATGTATGGTGATGACTGTGAAGGTGGAGTGACAGAAGTGGTGTGGCATGGGAGAATGAGTGACTGATGAGTGTGTATAGAGTGAATGTAGGGCTCCAGGGGCAAGGAAGCGAGGGTAATTTAAGGTGCAGTGTTAACAATAACAATTACTAATACAATAAAAACAGTAGCAAAAGACGTTAAAGTGCATAAAGTTTTATATAGTCCCAGAGAGGACCTAATGGAGATCTAAGTAACCAAGTCAAGGATATAAAGTCCAAAACTGGAGGTAAGTAAGTAGAAAACCTATTTTTATGGACCTACATTAGGGAGGTCAAATTTGGGCTGATGTTCACAGGTCTTGATACAATGGATGGACGGACGGACTTTCCACAATAATCATTCGAACAGGAAGCACATGATGACGTGATGAGTCGGAAGAGACAATCACAGTAGGGACACTGAGCTGAGGTATCTGATGTAAGGAATCAAAAACAAAAACAAAGAAATTTAATTAAAAAATGAACAAATATTGTGCATAGAGGGATTAAATAGGTCCCAGTGAGAGTGTGAAAATACAAAATTAAGAAGCCTAGTAATGATCCTAGTGAGTAAGAATCTGGACATGTGGGCACCAAGTCCGCGGAGGGGGTCCCACGAAGAACAAGTCAGGGGGCCGACCCGCGGGCAGGGCGCCCACATGAGCAGATAAGAGTAAGGGTCCAAGGTATAAAATAAAAAATAAAAAATCTTAGGAGGACCTGTGTGTAAATACAAACAAAAAGGAGGACACCAAAAGAGAAAAGGAACAAATAAAAGTTGTGAATTGTGACCTACTGAGGTATAAAGTGTTCAAGGACTTAATCCCTATAAAAGGCTGTGTGTAGCAGGTCCTCATTTAATCCTATAGGGGCCAGAGAGTCTAGTTGATAAATCCATTTGGATTCTGACCTCAAGAGTTCCTTACCGAGATTGCCCCCCCTGGGGTTCCAATGAATCTTCTCCAGCCCGCACACCCTCAAACTCTGATTCTTACCTTGATGTGCCTGAAGGAAATGGTTGGCTACAGTAGATAGGACCTTGCCCTTCGATAGGTCCTTTGCAGCTGTCGAGATTGAGGAGAGATGCTGTTGTATACGTCTTCGTAACTCTTGTCCTGTTTGTCCCACATAGATCATCGGACAGGAGCAGGTAAGTACATATATGACGTTCTTTGTTTTGCAATTGATGTAGTTGCGTAGCCTAAATGAAGAGTGGTTATTAGGGTGTACAAAGGTATTAGTCACCGTTACGCGAGAACAAACAGAACAATCCCCACAGGGGAATGATCCCCTCAAACGTTGACCTCTCCCTAGTGAGGTTGTGGGTCGTACAAAATGACTGGAAGTGAGCACATCCTTTAAGTTACGGGCTCTTCTAAGAAGGATGTCCCAGTTGTTTTTGAAAATGCGGTAAATCTCAGACCACTGGTTGTTATAAGTGGTTATCAAACATGGCTTCCCTTCTGTACTGCGGGTAGGGAACGCTATAAATATACTCCAATATATATAAGACTATACACTACCCCTGAGGAACGCGTGGGGATTCCTCCTTAGTTCCTGGCCTTGTTGTGATCAACAAATTGAATTTATGTAGGTAACTATGGATCATTAATTGTCCTTATATATTCACTATTTGATATATACTATTATAATATGAACTTATTTCTATACTGTCGTCTATTTTGAATCTACCTTTGGACACCTGTTGTATCCTTTGCCTCAATCACTGTCTTAATCGATTTATCTACCTGCCAGGATTAATGCTTTGTTCTTTGTCTTATGCACCATGAGTGCTTTTTAATGGTTTTTAATCATGTTTTTGAATCGTTTAAATAAAGATGTATGAATTTATACCATGGACACCCTCTTGTATATACTTTGTTGCCTAAGATTCATAACGGGTGTCACCCAACTACCTTTCTGGCTCTCACTCTCATATTGTTAAAGTCAGAAGGGAAATACTGTTTCAGCTTGTGCACCAGGGCCTGCTGGTATTCATGCATTCTCATACTCCTTTCCTCTCCGGGGATGAGAGTGGAAAGATTTTGCTTGTACCGTGGGTCCAGGAGAGTGAATACCAAGTAATCGGTGCTGGAATAAATTCTAGGCAGCCTAGCATGAAATCTGTCATATGAGTCTCAACGCGCAAGAATTCACTCCCCTCACTGGCCTGACTGTCCATTTCCTCCTCCTCCAACTTCTCCAACTCCTCTTCTTCTGCCCATACACGCTGAACAGTGAAGGACTGAGCAATCCTCCCCTCTTCTGTCTCCCCAACATTCTCCTCCTCTTCCTCCTCATCCACCTCCACCTCCTCCGATATGCGCTGAGAAACAGACCTGAGGGTGCTTTGGATATCAACAAGGGAATCTTCTTACCCCATCTCTTGTGACGAGCGCAAAGCTTCTGACTTCATGCTGACCAGAGAGTTTTTCAACAGGCCAAGCAGGGGGATGGTGAGGCTGATGATGGCGGCATTGCCACTGACCATCTGTGTTGACTCCTCAAAGTTACTCAGCACCTGACAGATATCAGACATCCACGTCCACTCCTCATTGTAGACTTGAGGAAGCTGACTGACCTGACTACCAGTTCTGGTGGAAGTTGACATCTGACAGTCTACAATCGCTCTGCGCTGCTGGTAAACTCTGGATAACATGGTTAATGTTGAATTCCACCTCATGGGCACGTCGCACAACAGTCGGTGAGCGGGCAGTTGGAGGTGGCGCTGCCCTGAGAGTGGCAGCATCTGTGCTGGACTTCCTGAAATGTGCACAGATGCAGTGCACCTTCATGAGCAAATCAGACAGATTGGGGTATGTCTTGAGGAACCGCTGAACTATGAGATTTAACACATGGGCCAGGCATGGCACATGTGTCGGTCTGCCGAGTTGCAGAGCCGCCACCAGGTTACGCCCGTTTTGTCACACAACCATGCCAGGCTTCAGGTTCAGCGGTGCCAGCCACAGATCAGTCTGCGCCGTGATGCCCTCTAATAGCTCTTGGGCGGTGTGCCTTTTATCGCCTAGGCTCAGCAGTTTGAGCACCGCCTGCTGTCGCTTAGCGACGACACTGCTGCTGTGCCTACAACTACCGACTGATGGCGCCATGCCCGCGGATGGTAATTCGGAGGAGGAGGTGGAGGAGGGGTGGGAGAAGGAATAGTAGGCCTGAGAGACCTGGACCGAGGTAGGCCCTACAATCCTCGGCGTCGGCAGTATATGAGCAGCCCCAGGGTCAGACTCGGTCCCAGCCTCCACCAAGTTAACCCAATGTGCCGTCAGCGATATATAGTGGCCCTGCCCGGCAGCACTCGTCCACGTGTCCGTGGTCAGGTGGACCTTGTCAGAACCGGCGTTGGATGATGTTGTCTGACACGTGCTGGTGCAGGGCTGGGACGGCACATCGGGAAAAGTAGTGGTGGCTGGGGACCAAATACCGAGGTTGCCAATGGCCTCGATCTCTACCAGCCTATAGGGCAGCATGTCCAGGCTAAGTAATTTGGAGATGTGGACGTTGAGGGCTTGGGCATGTGGGTGGGTTGCACTGTACTTCCCCTTGCGCTCCAGCGTCTGGGGTATGGAGAGCTGAACGCTGCACATACCTGTGCATACTGGTGGTGGTTAAGCTGGTAGTGGTGGAACCCCTGCTGATCCTGGTGTGGCACAGGTTGCACACCACAGTCCGTCGGTTATCCGGGGTTTCTTTAAAGAACCTCCAGACTTCCGAAAATCTAGCCCTCGCCACGGGAGATTTACTACGTGAAACATTTGGCGCTGATGCACCAGCTCTGGCCCTGCCTCTCCGTCTGGCCCTACCACTAGCTCTTCCAACCTGTTCTCGTTGAGGACTCGCCTCTGTCTCAGAAGCACTGTGTTCATCCGGCCTATCAACCCAGCTTGGGTCTGTCACCTCATCATCCTCCGATCCCTTAGTCTGCTCCCCCCTCGGACTTCCTGCCCTGACACAGGAAACACATCGAAAATCGCGATTCGGGGTCCTAGTTAAATGACTCACATTGTATAATGGAGTGCAAACAGTAGACTTTGGTGAGTAGTTGTGTGTGGTTCACACTTTGACCGTTATCGGGTAGGTGGTCGCAGAATGTCTCGCGCAATTATTGTCACCGCTGACTATATCAGATGTAGATGCCCATTCAGATAACACGAAGATCACGGTCTCCAGGGTACCAAAAACCTATTTTTGTCCAGAGTGATCCAAAAGCATATGGTATTCCAGCATGCAGGGTCTTCGTTTGCTCCTTGAAGTGTTATATCATGGGACGGTCACATCCACAGAAGAACATAGCTGCTGCCTTCCTCTGCGCCGCAGGGATGTAGGCAAATAATAACATTAACAATATTGAGTATAATAATATTATCATCCAATCATATCATACAAGTTAAGTTATAACCAGTGGGCAAAATGTCCAGGTGTCAGACACCTCAGTGTTTAGACTGATTAGATACTGCTATGTCTGACCTTATAGTCTGACCTAGGACTAAGTGGTCAGCGGCTAAGTCCTGATATGTCCCAATACCCTGGGCAGGAACAGCTTGGCTCATATAGTTAGTTCATGGGACCTTGAATGTGGACATCACGAGTATCAGAAGACATAATAATGGACCTCTTTAATGTGCACTTTAACTCAGCAGGTACAGGACAATTAGATGATGGGGATGTAGTGCTGATGTCCAACTGAAAGCCGATTGGATATACAACAAGTTTATCAATATCAAATAAAAAAGAACTGTTAGTCCGAGAGGTGAACCCATAGTGAAAAAGACGCCAAAAACAGGGCATCAACTTAATGCCTTTAGCGCCTGTATGAAACTGGCCTTTCCTGGAGGTACATAGTGCGTTTGCCTTACTATTATTAAATGTGGGCCAATGTCATTAATCACACAAACAAAGCTAAAATTGTTTGCTTTAGATTCCAAAAAAATGTTATGGGGGCTTTTTAAAGTAAGCAAAGTTACTCCAAGTAGCCGCCTTTACATCTTACAACTCAATGATTCCTCACTTATCCGTAAAGATCCCTCCCTGCTTATGCTCTGACTTCAGTTGAGCTTGTAACAGACGATTTGCTCTGTCACCATAGTCATGATGTGTGTAACTGCTCATAAATCCACTAGTGAACAATTGGAGGTGGGTGCTAACCACAGCACTTGTCATACGGATGCATGTGAGCAAATAACGTGACAGCCATTCTGGGTAATATACCCGCTCTCTACGTGAACTGTGTAGGCGGCATCGTGTGAAAGTGTACATCACTGCTCTAGTGAATGTTTAGGCGGCATTATGTGGAGTGTCATCCTGCTCTCCTATTGATGTTTAGGCTGCATTCTGGTAGTTCACCTGGCTCTCTAGTGAATGTTTAGGCTGCATTCTGTGTTAGTGTCACCGCGCTATAGGACAGCTGTTTAGGCTCCATACTTGTAGACCGTCTTAGTGAAGTTAGGCGCTTCGTTGGCACCATGCTCTTAGTGAATGTTAGCTGCATTCTGTGTAGTTACCCGTGCTCTCTAGTGGAATGTATAGGTGCATATCGAGAAGTGTACACCTGCTCTCGAGTGAATGGTTTAGGCTACATTCGTGAAAGTTCACCTGTGCTATAGTGAATGTTTAGGCTCCATACGGGTAGTGTCCCCTGCGTTCTAGTGAATGTTTTAGGCTGCATTCGTAGCTGTAGTGTACCCTTGCCTGTATCAGTGAATGTTTAGGCTGATTCGTGTGTAGTGTCACCTGCCTATAGTGAGATGTTTAGGCTGCATTCTGTGTAGTGTCACCCTGCCATATAGTGAATGTTTAGGCTCGCATCTGTGTAGTGTCACCCTGCTCTTTAGTGAAGTTCGGGTCCATACGTTGTGTCCGCCTAGTGAAGGTATCTAGCTCTTCGAAGTGTAATCTGCTCTGGTGAGTTGGCTGCATTGTGTAGGTCACCTGCGCTATAGTGAATGTGTTAGGCTCCATATGTGTAGTGTACCCTCTCGCTATCTGTGAAGTTTAGGCTCCAATAGTGAGTTCATCCGCTCTCTAGTGAAATGTTTGGCGGCATTCTGAGAAGTGTCCACCCTGCGTATAGGGATGTTGGCAGGTCCCTACTGGGTAGGTACCTGCTTCTAGGAATGTATTGCTCGAATTCTGGAGTCAGTATCACCGTGACTCTCAGTGAAGTATATGCATTCTGAGTGTGTCACCCTGTTCTCTAGTGAATGGACTATATTGCTTCTGAGTAGTGTCCTACGCTGGGTGGTCCTCTCTAGTTAATGTTAAGGCTGCATTCGGGTAGGTCACCCCTGTTCACTAGTGAGAATGTTAGGTGCATACTGAGTAGTGTCACCCTTCTCTATGTAAATGGATATATTGCATTCTGATGTTAGTATCACCTTGGCTCTAGTTAAGGTTAAGGCTGCATTTCTGGGGTAGCGTACCCTGTTCTACTAGTGAATGTTTAGGTGCATACTGAGTGTGTCACTCCCTTCTCTACTAGTAAATTGATATATTGCATCCTGAGAGTATCACGCTCTGCTCCTAGTAATGTAGCTGCATTCTGGTAGGTCACCCCTGTGTATCATAGTGAATGTGTGAGGTGCGCAGATTGAGTAGTGTTACCCCTGCTCTCTAGTGAATGTTAAGGTGCATTCTGGGTAGTGTCACATCTACTCCATAATGAAGTATATAGGCGGTATTCTGAGTAGTGCCACCCCTGTAATTTAGTGAAAGGTATAGGACCAGTGATGGCGAGCCTTTTAGTGCCAAGTGCCTAAAAAGACCACCAAAAATCCCCTTATTTATTGCGATGGTGCCAACCAAAAATTAACTTACTGCTCCCGTTCTTCAACAATAATATGGCGTCTGAGGACAGCAACACAGTAGAATGATAGAAACTTTGCAGTTAGCTTCTTTCAGTGTCACCTCTGCAGACCTGTAGGGGACGAGGAGGTCCTCCAATATAATCCAGCCTGTCTATTATTCTCCCTCTTCTTACAGTCCCAAGTAGTGAAGTAAGTATACAAATAGAAAGCAGCATCTTTTAAGTGCTTGGAACTGCAGGAAGATTTTTCGAGTCTGTCTGTGTGCTGGGGCGATGGCCTGAGTGCCCACAGAAAGGGCTCTGAGAGCGCTCTGGCAACCCGTGCCATAGGTTCGCCACCACTGGTAAGACTGTGTCTGAGTAGTGTCCCCTGCACTATAGTGAGGTTAGACTGTATTCGAGTGGTGTCCCCTGCTCCTAGTGAATGAATTGATTGCATTCTGAGTAGTGTCACCCCTGCTCCCTGGTGTATGTTAAGGCTGCATTCTGGATAGTGCCACCTATGCTTCTAGTGAATTTTAGGCTACATTCTGGGTCTATACACACCTGTCTCTAATGATGTTTAGGCTGCATTTGGGTAGTGTCACCTCGCTCTCTAGTGATGTGGATATATTGCATTCTGAGTAGTGTACCCTGCTTCTAGTGAATGGATATATTGCAGTCTGAGTAGTGTCACCCCTGCTCTCTAGTGAATGTATAGATACATTTCTGAGTAGTGTCAGCCTGCTCCTAGTGAATGGTTTTTGGTTAATGTAAACCGTGTAAATTAAATAAACAAGGAAGGAAAAAAAATTTGATCAGGGGGCGCAAGTTGGTGGTGCAGAGCAAAATCACCTGCAGCAGTTCCTGCTCACTATTAGATTGTATGGAATACAATTTAAGAAAGGTTTTCAATGATAAGTATGGAATAACAGGAACAGTTACTGTTACTATGCAGGCGCCTCTACTTCTGCACTGCCTGTAGGGTTAGGGATGCAAATTCTCTCTGCCTCAAATAAAGGCACCTGTATTAAAAATGACATATGGTTGTTGGACAGTTTTAAAAGTTTTTCATTGGAGCGAAAATTTCAATATTACTGCTTGAGTACCGTAAATAGGAAAAACTAAGAAATAGGAAGGGATTTTGATTTGTTTACTGGACAGATTTGATACATTGTGACTAGAGATGAGTGAACACACTCGTCCGAGTTGAGGCTCGTTCGAGCTTAGCGTACTCGAAACTGATCGTTGCTCGGACGAATTTTCTCCAGCTCGAGATATGGCATTCCCGCCGTTTGGTTTTGGCGGCGCAGAAAAGAGCCAATCACAAGCCAGGAGACTTGCACATCACACCCAGCATGACGTGGTACACTCACGCGCGATAGCAGTGGTGTGGCTGGCCTGATCAGGTGACCCTTGAATAACTAGTCCCTGCCCGCGCTGCTCGCATCATTCTCTGTTTGGATGCCGGTTAGGGGAGAGAGATGCTCTGCTGGTAGGGATAGCGTTAGGGTGTTCTATTAGATTAGTGTTAGGCAGGAGTGATTCTACAAGAACCCAACAGCCCTTGTTAGGGGTACAATAGCGTTATATTTTATTTTATTTTTTTGCTTGTGGCTGGGCTGCTGGCACTCTAGTGCAGCTAGTATCATATTGTGAGGAATTTGCACGGGAGAATGCAAATGTTCTGTTTAGCTCTTAGTGACACACATATCCATCTCAAACACCTAAGTGGGACACATTTATTAGGGGTGTGATTGAATTATGCACAGTCTGGTTTTCTTTTCTTTTTTTTTTGTTTTCAAAATTAAAAGTCATAGGCACAGCACAAAATCCTGTGTGTGCTGTTCAGTGAGGGTTAGAAACTAGCCATAGCATAGGATAGCATCGTTTGGTTACAAAACACAAAAAAAATTTACAGTTTACACTTATATTTGAAAATGTTGAACCCGAGGGCTATGGGGACGAAGGCTGGGCGTGGGCGTCCAATATGCACGGGTCAGAGGCTGTGGTCCTGGGCGGGGATGAGACACTCCCAGGTTCATGTCTCAAGTTACTGGGACTGTGGTAGAAGCACTGTTGAGGCAGAACAGTGCGAACAGGTGATGTCGTGGATTGCGGACAATGCTTTTAGCCATTTGTCCACCAGTCAGTCTTCCACGCAGTCCACCCATGTCACCGAAATCAGCACTCCTCCAGCTCCTCCACTCAGCCTCATTCCCCCCAGTCTTCCCCCTCCCAGGAAAATTTGGCATTTGAACCGGCATACTCTGAGGAACTGTTTTCTGGACCTTCCCAGAGTCACAAACCACATTGTCCTTGCTGCTGCAGCTCTTTTCCGATGCCCGCGTTTTCCAACGGTCGCGTCTGGGGTGTGATGACATTGTTGACGTAGTTGAAAGAAGTGGTAAAGAGGGTTGGACGATGAGGAGACATGGTGTCATACAGGGTGAATTGATGTACTGGCACATGTATGGAGGCACCCTGTGACTGGCACATGTATGGAGGCACCCTGTGACCGGCACATATACGTGCGAGTCCACCGTGCCTACCCCAGCCATCACACTACCTCTGCCATGCCTGCCCCAGCCATCACACAACCTCCACCATGCCTTCCCCAGCCATCACATAACCTCCGCCGTGCCTTCCCCAGCCATCACATAACCTCCGCCGTGCCCACCCCAGCCATCACACTACCTTCACCGTGTTTGTATAAGATCAAGTGTAGTAGCGTTCTTATAAGTTTAGGATATGGCGGGTGAGGGGAATGTAAACAGATGCGCAAGAAGCGCTGAAATAATATCGGCAAATGATAAAAGTTTGCAAGTATATTTTGTGGATTACACAGCAGGGTGGCGACAAAGTTAACAAGTTTGATGTGGAATGCCCTGTAATAGCTCTTGGGCGGTGTGCCTTTTATCGCCTAGGCTCAGCAGTTTGAGCACCGCCTGCTGTCGCTTAGCGACGGCACTGCTGCTGTGCCTAGAGCTACCGACTGATGGCGCCATGGCCACGGATGGTAATTCGGAGGTGGAGGAGGTGGAGGAGGGGTGGGTCCTGCCCTGACAACAACTTCACCACTGTCTGACAACCGTGTCTCCTCATCGTCGGACACCTCTTTACACACTTCTTCCACTACGTCAAGAAGGTCATCATCACCCACAGACTGCGACTGGTGGAAAACCTGGGCATCGGAAAATTGCTCAGCAGCAACCGGACAAGTGTTTTGTGAGTGTGGGAAGGGTCCAGAAAACAGTTCCTCAGAGTATGGCGGTTCAAATGCCAAATTTTCCTGGGAGGGGGCAGACTGGGGGGGAGGAGGCTGAGGTGCAGGAGCTGGAGGAGTGCCGATTTCGGTGACATGGGTGGACTGCAGAATGATCCGAGCAGCGCGGGCAGCGGCTAGTCTATCCCAGGGTCACCTGATCTGGCCAGCCAACCACTGCTATCGACGTGTAAGGGTACCACGTCATGCTGGGTGGAGTGCAGAGTCTCCTGGCTTGTGATTGGCTCTGTTTCTGGCCGCCAAAAAGCAAAATGGCGTGAGCTGCCATTTTCTCGACCGGGCAAAGTATTCGTCCGAGCAACGAGCAGTTTCGAGTACGCTAATGCTCGAACGAGCATCAAGCTCGGACGAGTATGTTCGCTCATCTCTAATAATGACCAGTTTGGCGGTTTACTATTACTTCATAAAGTCCAGTGAGATAAATTCAAGGGTTTAGACTTAGATTTTCTTTTACACAGAAATACAATTCATTATTAACATTATCATCATCCCCGGTATTTCATATAATGTTCTATTGGTATATTATCATACAATAGTAGCCTTGGGCTTTTGCTGTAAGAAAGCTGAAACCTACCCAATTGAATTTCAGTAATACAATTTCAACCTTGGTAAGGGATAAAGTGATATTGGTAGATTGTAATAAAGACAGGGACATGTTCTTCCTGCTTTACAGAATTACTTGCTTTATTAAGTTTAATGTATAATAAGTGATCCATAGTGTCTCAGTGGACGAAGGGGTATGTACAAGAAATACATTCTCACTACGCAATGATACACATATACAGCACATACACATATACTGATAAAAGGCCTTTTTTATTTAAGGAAATATTTAAGGAAATGGTTGTGAAGTAAATGTCTAATTGTTAGATGCACATTTTAAAGGCTACTTCATCTGCACTACAAAAGTGGGCTGTGAATAGAGGAATAGTATAAGTAGCCAGCGTTGAATATAGTTGGAGTGTTGGAGTTCCAGGAGTGCCAATGGCTAAGACTGGTAAGGCGCATAAGCACTATTAGAGAAAAGAGTAGCTACCTTTTTATTATTAGTGTTTATAGGGACTTGATCTTATGCTTGGAATTATCACTAAATATATAGCCTTCTATATATAAGGGGTATTAGGATGAGTCCATTGGTGCTATGTATATAACACAAATATTGAGTGACATTTGTACAATATAAATCATCTACCTGTTCACATTAATATTGTTGTACTATACCTGGTTTTTCTGGAATATAACTCCATAATAATGTTAAATTATTATTTTTGATATGCAATAAAGGTATTTTTGTGACTTTTTACAGTATACACGCAGTCCCCGGATTACGTACAAGATAGGTTCTGTAGGTTTATTCTTAAGTTGAATTTGTATGTAAGTCGGAACTGTATATTTTATAATTGTAACTTCAATTGTCTCTGTGACAATTGGATTTTAAAAATGTTGGATTGTCATAAGAACCAGGATGAACTATAAATCTTCATTGCAGACACCTTTAATAACTGTTATAGATGGTTATTGTAGCCTAAGGCTATAGTACAGTAAGTTACTAATTATCAGAGGTCCGTTTGTAACTAGGAGTCATCTGTAAGTCAGGTGTTCTTAAGTAGGGGACCGCCTGTATACTGTTTTTCTTGTCTAAAAATAATATGATGTGGAGTGTACTGAATTTGTTATGGGGGGAGGTCTACATGAGATGTGACCTGGCCCTTGATTTGCAGATTTAGGATGGTGGTGTTGTTAAAAAGTATAGTAGTATTGCAGTATATTGTATAAGTTAGAACCCCTAGGAGCCCTGAAATAATAGTAAAAAAAATATTGAAAATATTAAGAAATGTAAAAGTTTAACCCCTTCAGGACTAAGCCATTTTAGGGTTTCAGAACCAAGTCTGATCTTTAAAAAATGTGCTGTCATTATAAGAAGTTATAACTTTGGACTGCTCTGGGGGATTTTAAGATTGTTTTCTTTTGACACATTAGCGCAGATTTACTTACCCGGTCCATTTGTGATCCAGCGGCGCGTTCTCTGCAGTGGATTCGGGTCCGGCCAGGATTCATTAAGGCAGTTCCTCCGACGTCCACCAGGTGGCGCTGCTGCGCTGAAGAGCATCAGAACACACTCAAGTTCACCGGCCTATTCCTAGTGAAGGTAAGTACAAGCTCCGCAACACTTTTTTTTTTTAAATGCGGCGGTTTTTCAGAATCCGTCGGGTTTATGTTCAGCCACGCCCCCCGATTTCCGTTGTGTGCATGCCAGCGCCGATGCGCCACAATCCAATTGTGTGCGCCAAAATCCCGGGGCAATTCATGGGAAATTGATGCAAATCGGAAATATTCGGATAAAACGTCGGGAAAACGTGAATCGGGGCCCTTAGTAAATGACCCCCATAGTGCTTCAAATTAGTTGAAAAACTTGAATGATATCTTTTAGATATGAAAAAAAATTTGCAAATATTAAGCATTCTAAATGCTCTGCTTTTCATGCACATAGCGATACCGCCCAAATAAATTTATAACTAAAATTTCACAAATGTCTGCTTTACATTGGCATGTTTTTTTATGCATCCTCTAATTATTCAAGGTTGTTTAGAATTTTGGGTGCAATTTGTCCCATTTTTATGAAAATCGACAAAACCTATATTTTGAGGGACCTGCTCAACTTCTTAGAAGACCAGCTGACAGAATTTTACCACCCTGACCAACAATGCCTGCTGATAAAGGGTTAGAAGTTCTCCCCATATAACCTAAAAACAGCTGCTGTTGAGGCACTGCTGCTTTCAGTCGTTTTCTGATATGAAAATTTGCTTTTCTGACTCATGTTTTCTGACTTCGACTCTTCTCTCTCCTGGGCTACCAGTGAACCATGCCCTCTTATTTTGACTGTAAGCACTGCAATGTGTTAAATAAATAATCAAATGGTCAATAAGGACACCACCACTAAAACCATTAATGCACACAAATAAGATGAAGTCCTAGTGGTACTGCAAGTTTAGAGACTAGAGCTGTCAATCCATCAAAACCCAAAAATTTGACCAGTACTTAATCACATTAATTTGAAATATACAAAGCAGTGAATGTGATACAATAAAACATAACTTTTAATAAGTCGCATAAAAATGGCCGCCGTGCCTGCCCCAGCCATAACAGTACCTCCACGTGCCTGCCCCAGCCATCACACTACCTCCACTGTGCCTGCCCCAGCCATCACACCACCTCCGCCATGCCTACCCCAGCCATTACACTACCTCCACCTTGCCTGCCCCAGCCATCACACTACCTCCACCTTGCCTGCCCCAGCCATCACACCACCTCCGCCGTGCCTGCCCCAGCCATCACACTACCTCCACCGTGCCCAGCCATCACACTACCTCCACCGTGCCTGCCCCAACCATTACACTAAAGTCACTAAGTGGGGGAGTCACTAAGACTCAAATGGGGGAACTCTCTAGCTAGAGGGGACTCTATGGTTAGATCCTATTTATAGTGGCATTGTCTGGATGAGGCACGATGCATGGAGACAGAGAAGTCCATGACATTCTACATGAAATGATCAGGTCTTGTTTGGAGTTGTCATTTTGCAATGCCGGTAGAGATTGGGTTCAATCTTCCAGATCTTCTAGAATTCAGCTCCTCACCTGGTCCAGCTCTACTCAATTCTCATATGAATAGATCTGTAATGTTTGTGGTAGAAGAAAAGCTGTTGTCTACTTGAGGCTGATGGAAAGTTGGAAGAGCTTGTATGCCTATTGATTCTCCTCTCTATCTGACCCCGCATTCGATGCTTTTTGTTCCCTTATGACAAGCTCATAATACATTGGAGTACTCACCACCGTCTCCTTGAAGTATTTTATGACAGGGCTATTCAAGCTCCCCTTTGTTTTACATACAAGAGAGATGTGCAAATACCGGTGTGACCTTAGGCGGATAATGCAGGAGAATTTATCCTTGAGTTAAATGATACAGATCCACAATGTAATAGAAGTTGTTTTATCTTCATGTAACTGCTCTCTTTTGATGAACATTAGATGGTTTTTAAGGTCTGGATAAAGCCTAATTATAACAAGTAGTGGAGTGGGGTCCATTGGGCCCAACATCCATTAATCCATGGAAAATAGACCCTGGTAGTCTATAACATTTGGTGTTATGCTAGACCTCTGGAACCTGTTACCTTGTTGGTACCTGGTCCATCTGAAGTATCCTCTGATTCTTTGGTGGGCCAGTATAACCCTGGTTGTGACCCTGTAACCATGTATATTCCATTACAACAGACATATGGGTTTCAGATAGCCCAAGCCAACCAGCCCAACCCAAAGAGTTTATTTATGAGTGATCCCTTTCTTATCATGTAATGAGGTCTCAGTAGATCTCAAATGTTTTTTTCTCATTAACTATTGGTAACCAACATGCTTTACGAAAAGAAAATCGTTTAGGCCACCCAAGCATATCTAAAGAGTCCAAAAAGCCAATCCATCTACAGAAACTTATAGTAAGTTTTGGTTCATTGAAGCCACCACTACATGTCCAGGCAATGAAAACATCTCGACCAATTTGGCCATTGGCTGTTTATATTGGGCTTCATTTTTGGGGCCATTTGTACCATCATTTTATAGAGAAATATCAGACTGGTCTCCACCTCGATGGACTATATCTCATGGACTAGTTTCTATTTTAGACTCAATCAAAGATGGCTGACCCATCCCACCACACGTCTCTCATCTGCAGAAGTCTGGCTCGTCGATGGAAGTTGAGTTCTTATTGGCATTTGCTAATTGAACCAACGCAACACAAGTCAAATATTCTCTGAACTTCAATGAAACATTGAAGCTTTGCAGGTAGTCAGGATTTTCAGCTTTGCACCAGATCTCGTGTGTTTTCGATGACAGCTCCGTAAAACATCTAATGTGTCCTCAGCAACATTGTGCATTACAAACATGAACACGATATGATGAGGAGTGGAGCGGCTTAATAATGATTTATATGGAGAGTGAACGAGTCAAGGAGCAGAGAAACCCTTTGGGGAGGTGAGGAACATTCATATTTTGCTCCTAATTGACTTAGTGTAAGAATAGTCAGAAAGCATTTATAGACACAGATCTGCCTGACTCCTACCAAGACACTTCCAATTATCCTTCGGAGCAGAGAGAAGGAGCGGAGGTAGAACGGAGATGATGTCTATGTGCCTGGTCGTTGTTGACAACCATGGTTTTTTTGGGACACTAGTTCATGAGGACGTTATTAATGGCCCCATAACTGGGCTACTCTTATACGCCCGCTCTGTGGGGCTCCGTTGACACTGGCACCCCAGGCTAATTAGCATAATTTCTATAACTCTATACGGCACAACACAGGATCGTTCACATTGATCTTGAGATCCAGCGCTCTCCATCTGACCCAAGAAGCAAATGTTTAACAAACTGTGAAAAAAAATTACAAAAAACCATTCAATAGACCCCAAGCAGAGCACAGTATCCTTCCATCAACCCTCTTACAGACCCCAAAATCCTTCCATCAACCCCCCCACCACCCCTAACAGAGCTCCTAACCCTTCAATGAACCATTTTAAAGACACTGGAACCATTCAATAGACTCCACCAGACCCCAGCACCATTTCATTCACCTCAACAGACCCAATAACCCTAATACACCTCAACAGGCTGTGTATACAGGGGGAGGCTGAGTAAACAGGGGGAGGCTGTGTATACTGAGGGGAGGCTGTATATACTGAGGGGGGCTGTGTATATAGGGTGAGGCTGTGTATACAGGGAGAGGTTGTGTATACAGGGAGAGGTTGTGTATACAGGGGGAGGATGTGTTTACAGGGGGAGGCTGGGTATACTGAGGGGAGGCTTTTCATACCAAGGGGAGGCCGTGAATACATGGGGAGGCTGTGTCTATAAAGGAGGCTGTGTATACAGGAGGAGGCTGTGTATATAGGGAGCTGTGCACATAGGGGGAGGCTGTGTATATAGGGAGCTGTGTACATAGGGGGGCTGTGTATACAGGGGGAGGCTGTGCATACAGAGTGAGGCTGTGTATACAGGGGAAGGCTGTGTATACTGGAGAGGCTGTGAATACTTGGGGAGACTGTATATACTGGGGGGAGGTTGTGTCTACTGGGAGGAGGCTGTGTATATTGTGAGAAGGCTATTTATACTGGGGCTAGGCTGTTTATACTGGGGGGAGGATGTATATACTGGGGGGCTGTGTGTACAGGGGAAGCTGTGTACACTGGGGGGGCTGTGTATACAGAGAAGGCTGCGTATACAGGGGGGAGGGGGAATTGTAATAAAGCCCTCTTCCTGATGGAGCAGATCATCACCTGTAAGGTACTAGATGCCACTAATCTCTGTGTCATTGACTGACTACTAGTGTGTGAGGTAGCATCATTGGGCGCCGTGGGGGGGGGAGCATTTTCAAGTTTCGCCTCAGGCAGCAAAAAGGCTATTCTGATCCCTATCATAGATCTCTAGCAAATAACAGGACTCTTCAACTGATCCCCCAAACCCTTCAATAGACCTTCCCAAATGAAAAGACCTCCCGAATTTGCAAAAAAGGCAGGAATTATTTTTTTTAGTAATTATCCAGATTTTGCTCAACTACTTGGCTACCATAAGAAAATAACGAGATTAAGGAATTCAATTTATCGAGCAGAAACACGACTGTGCCATAAATGTTACTTCTAGCGGGAATGTAAAGGATCCCACACTGAGGGCTCAGCACGAGGTGACAGGTTTGTAAATGAAAACTTCTCGCATCTCCGGGAAGGAAGAAATCTCTTAAAATTTCTCTTCATAAGCAAATCTACAGGAAGTAATAATATTATATGAATCCATCAGCAGCAACGGGGGAAAATCTCCCTCTCGTTTCAATAAGTGTCATAGATACAAAGGATATTCCTTTAACATGGACTTTAAATTACATCCCATTTTGCCCTCATTTTAACCACCTGATGCTAGTAGTCGGGGGGAATCCTTATCATCTGAAAATCTTCCTCCAAAATTGATGTTTTTTTCCTCTCCCAAAAATAAAACTCAATAAAAAACTGCTTTCAAAACAAAGCAAGTACCAAAAAATGACCCCTATGAAAAGTATGAGTTATCCCACAAAAAACAAGCCCTGTAGGATCTCCATTGATGTCCAAGTAAAATTAACGTTGTGGTTTCCTGAACACTGCGTCACAAAGAAAAGATTGTAATTATTTCAAAAAAACGTTTCCAAAAACAACATTGGAAACAACACCCCCCACCCTCCCTGATAAAAATCATTTATGGTGCCATTTAATAGTTCCACAAAAAAACAAACCCTCAAATTGATGGAAAAAAACACTGATTTTATGAAACAGTGATAGGGAAAAAAAATGAAACACTTGTTTTATGATCAAGTACCAGGTCCATAAGGATGTACAATGACAATCACGAATGTGAATTTTCCCCCTTGACTTCTGACCCCATCCTAAGACTAACATGATATTATGTGCTGGTAAATATTTTCCTGCCGAAGCGGCGGATGTTCTGAAGCGTGACTGACCTTGGGGTATTTCTGTCTCCTAGACTAGTTTTGTATCGGAATCTTCTATAGTGTCGGAGTGATTGTGAATAGAACATCATGATCCTTCTTTATGTCGGAGAACATTGGAGGGTCATGTGTTATTGGTCGCCTTAGTAGACTGGATGTGGTGGGATAATTCTGACTTCATAACTGTTCTGCTGGTGGGGGAAGCCAGCACCAACATGGTGGAGAATCCTGACACTGAGTGGTGCTGAGCGTTAGACGAGCTGAGAGGTGTCCTGTTCTGATGCCAAGGTATGAAGGGTCTTTGGGTGGAACCAAACTGAGGCCAGGAGATTGTGTAGGCTTTGGGCCTGTGTTGGTGCACTGTGGGCCATTTGGGAGCTTAGGGACTAAGGGGCTGGACAGACTTGTCTCCTGCATGGGATATGGTGGGTTGGGAGACTCTAACCAGTGGTCAGTCTGGTGGATTAATATACAAGGTGCCAAGAGCTGATGTGTTGGGATCGCCAGATTGTGAACTTGTGCAAGACGAGGTCACTTGCAAGACAGACTTAGCCGAAATGCCAAAAGACCTCATGAAGTCTTGGAACCCTGGAAAAATCTTCTAAACTTTGAGGAACATTCATGTTCTCACTGGCCTTTTAGATATTTTATAGGTCCAACACTTTACCCATTGGTCTCATTCCCCTCCAAAAAATCATGACCATCACGTAGAGTGCTCAAGCTTACATTACCCTAATGGGAATTCGTTTGGGGGGGATGTGGAGATCCCTTGATCACCTCTCCACGTTAGCCTTCTAATGTTGTGAGGAGGTCTGAACCCAATGGTGACTTTTGACTCACACTATGGATTACAGTATGTGGGGGATAGATATTTTGTTATAACATATCTTGGGGTTGTGACCAGTAGTGGAGAAGCCCACCAGAGTATGAGAGAGAGTACCGGCCGTGGCCCAGGTTCTAATGGAAAAATGGAGCCAGGAGAAGGAGAAGACAATCCAACCTGATGTCTACTGTGGTTGATAAAGAGTGGACTTGAAGAATTTTGAGTCCTCCTGTCTGCCGGTAGTTCTCTCCCCTTCCACCGTATGACCTAATGGAAGGAAGAACGTTCTTCGAAGATTGATGATGTCTTCATGTAGGTTGATGATCCAAATGGACCTCCAGAGTTGCCCATCTCATGTGCTTGGACTGGACAGAAGGACAGTAGACTCTGCTCCCCATATGATGGACATGTGATTACATAACCAACCCGATCCTAAAATACCATAGCAAAGGTTTCTAGGTGTCCTCCACCTTTAAACAGCAGACAAACTGTTAATATTCTCTTCATTGTCTCCTTTCGCGAGCAATTTCTTCTTTTTGAAGTAAAATTGTTGTCACCTTTGAGTCCGAGATTATGGTGCAATTATTTTTTTAAGCCCATTTGCATCGGAAAGCAGAATTTCTATAGAAGCTTCTATCATCATCCGTCTCATTGTCTCCAGGAAGCCGATCCGGGTTCACAGAACACACGAGACGTCAGGTACTGGCCCACGTTTTCTTTCTTGAAGCATTATATTATTTTATCTGCATATGTAAAAATAATTACCAAGCGTAAAATGTATATAACAAAACTCAAAGGGACAATATCTTATCAGTCCTACAGTTTTATAACATGATTTATTCATTCATGGTTACTGTTAACCTATTTTTCATTATTCTCAAGTCTATAAAGACCGGAAGTACACTAGAATAAAGACATTACAATCTACTACTGCCCCCTATGTACAAGAATATAACTACTATAATACTGCCCCCTATGTACATATAATACTGCCCCTATATACAAGAATATAATTACTAATTACTATAATACTGCCCCTATGTACAAGAATATAACTACTATAATACTGCCCCTATGTACAAGAATATAACTACTATAATACTGCCTCCTAGAGGTGAGGTTGTGCGTGGTTTGAGCTCCTGAGACCTCTGCATGTCTGGAGATAGCCCAGGGCGGGGCCACCCTGGGTGGGGAAGCTCCCCAAGCAAGGCCCAGGCTCCAAGGCCTAATCTGGCAAACAGCAACCAGCCAGCTAAAGAAAGGGATGTAAATCCTAAAGTCTTTATGGAAGGAAGCAGCAGTGGCAGCAGTGCAAGTTCCAGTAATGGAAGGACAGTCGGTGTGGAAGTAGGAACATGTAAGAACCTGGTGAAGCCAGGTATGACTGAAAGTAAAAGTAAGCTGTTGGAAAGTCCAAGAGCAAGAAACATGCAGAGTGTGCAGCAGCCTCCATCCCAGGCCTCAGGTGGACAATCCACTTCCACCCCGGGCAGGCAGAGGAGGACATCGCTGGAGAGACAGACCATCCAGGAGAACCTGCAGCAGCGAGTTATGTTACCAGCTGAGCGCACCAGGTCTGGGGGAATGCAAGCTGGAAAGGAGACCAAAGGCGGCCAGGAAGGAACATCTAGAGGTACCACCAATGTTGTGTCTGCAAAACATCCGGGGCTCAATCGCCCATCAGCAGTTTGTGACCCCAGTGCAGTTACAGCGACCGCAAAACACCAGAAGTCCCAGGACTCTGTGCCAAAATCTCAGGGGCCAGGAAAGAGCGGTGGTAGTGTGGCTACAGGATCCAGGCCTGCAAGCAAACAGTGATGCACCACACGTCCCAGCAACCCATGGTGATGCACCACACGTCCCAGCAACCACTGGTGATGCACCACACGTCCCAGCAACCGCTGGTGATGCACCACACCTCAGAGGCCTCCGGGTCTCTGGTCAATCTTGAGAAGAGTCAAGCTTTCTGGACATTGGATACTGCTCCTGGCTTTGATCTGCCACAGTTTGTAAAGGCCTCCACCCATATTAAAATCCTTGGGGTTAAATTCGGGAGGGAAGATAATTCTGCACTAAATTGGGAGGAGAAGTTGGAAGCCGGAAATGTAAAGGTTCAGCGATGGAAGAACTGGAGGCTGACCTATAGAGAAAGGGTTGCTCTGCTGAAGACTTACCTGGTCCCTGTCTTCCTCTACGTCTCTGTTGTCTTTCCTTTGCCAGAATCTTCCTCCGCTAGGCTCTTTAGCCTGTTCTTCCAACTTTTATGGGGGAACAGGTCGGAACCCCTCCTCCGCCCTGATCCCGGTGTGGCACAGGTTTGCCACACCACAGGCTGTCTGTCCATAACCCAGTGCTTGTCTTTAGAACCTCCCTGACTTCCGAAAATCGTAGCCCTCAACCTCGGGAGCTTCCTACGTGAAACATTTGGCGCTGAGCACCCCAGCTCTTTTACTCGCCTCTCCGTCCCTGCCCCCCCACCAACTGCTCGAAGCCACACATATCTGGCCAAACTTTTCTTAGCTAATCAGTACTCGTTCCCCGCCTCCGGCTCACGAAGCACTTTGCTGTTCAAACCACCCTTCACCCCACTTCGTGCTGCTCCCCCCCCTCATCAATCCTCCTATCCCTCATTCTCTCCCCCCCCCACTCAGGAAATCCCCTCCTGCGCCTGACAAACACCTTCACCACCTGTCTGTCAACGCTGTCTCATCATCGTCCAACCCCTTTTTACGAACTTCCTTCCACTACATCAATCCACCATTTCATCATCACCCACAGACACCTCCGAACCGTGGCCAAACCTTGGCATCCGGGAAAAGAGTTCAAGCAGCACGCAACCGGACGCCCAGTGGGTTTTTGATGACATATAGGAGAAGGGTCCTCAAGAAAACGTTTAACCTACGCAGCAGTCATTGTCGTTCCGGGCCGGCTCAGAATGCCCAATTTTTCCTCCTGGGATGGGGGCAGACTGGGGGGAGGAGGGCCTGTAGGTGGAGCGGAGCTTGGAGGAGAAGCTGATTTTGGTAACATGGGTGGCCTGCGTGAAGAGGACTCGGTGGGCACCAAATGGTTCTGACAGCATGGGTCCGCATCCCACTCAATCCCTGTTCGCACTGTTCGCGCCTCATCACTGCTCCTACTAAACAACCCACCCCACGAGTCCCAGTAACTTGAGAACATGAACCTAGGGAGTGTAGCCCGGCAGCTTCCCCCTGCTACCACCATCCATCACACGTGCTTGTCCACACCCCACCCCCAGGCACCACGGCCTCTGACCCCTGCGTAGTTTGGACCCGGCAAACGCCCTCTTCAATTCCGCTACCCTTCCCTCGGGTTCAAACATTTTCAAAATTAAAGTGTAAATGTAAAATTTTTTTTGTTTTCTTTTTTGTTCTTTGTGTGTTTGTTTGTGGCTTCTTAACAAAACGATCCTATCCTAACTGCTATGGCTAGTTTTACTAGCCTCCACTGACAGCACACTACTGATTTTATCGTGCGTGCCTGATGACTTTGAGTTTACTAAACAAAAATCCAGCAAAAAAAAGGAAAAAGCAGACTGTTCCTACTCAATCAACCCCCTAATACAATTGCGCCACTTAGCTGTTTTTGACAAATGGATATGTGTTTCACTCACAGAGCTAAAGATACCGTTCGCAAGTCTCAACCTGCATTCCGTCACACATATGGTGCAGATGCACTATACGAGTGCCAGCAAGGCCAGCCACAGCAAATCAACAAAAATCTATATACTACTCTTACATTGTGTCCCGAAGACCGTCCAGTTTCGGGTTCTTGTATGCTAGGTTTTCCTCTTAACCTACACTGACACACCCAACTGGATTTTAATTCCTTTAAGCTTTTGGAAACAAAAACACGATCGTCAGACTCCTGTGCCTAGTTCAATCAACAAACCCCGCTACTAAACTTGTCCCCACTAGGTTTTTGAATGGTGTAGATGTGTGTCACTAAGAGACTAATAGAAACGTTTCGCAAGTCCTCCGCAGAATTCGTCACAATATGGTACTAGCTGCCTTACCTCAGCTGCCAGCAAAAACCAGCCACGCAAAAACACACAATATATATATATACCCCCCCTCTATTCGTAGCCCGGTAGCCCTAACGAAAGCCGTGGTTTCTTGTATGCCTAAGCTTCTAACCTGCACTGACACGCACCCAACCTGATTTTATGTCACTTTGACGTTTTGGACAAAAAAACAAAGAAATCGTCGACTGTGAAGTGCCTAATTCAATCAAACCCTAATAAATTGTCCAACTTAGGGTTTTGAGATGGATTGTGTGTCACTCGAGCTAATATCATTTTTCGCAAGTCGCCCTGCTAAATCGTCCACAAATGGTGCCTAGCGATGACACCTACGCCACTATTGCCAGCATGGCACGCCCACAGCCAAATCAACAATTCTATAATATACGCTATTTCTTACGCCCTAATCAAAGCCGGTTGTGTTCTTGTAGCCTAGTTCTGAACCTACACTGACACACACCCACTGGATTTTTAGGTCACTTTAAGGTTTTTGAAAAAAACAAACAAGATCGCAGAAGCAAGACTGTGCCTAGTTCAATCAAACCGCTAAAATTGTCCCACTTAGGTTTTTGAGATGGCTATGTGTGCCAACTAAGATCTAATATAACGTTCGGCGAAGTCGTCCCTGCACATTCGTCAGCAATATGGTACTAGCTGGCCCTTCCTAGTGCCAGCAAAACCAAGCCACACAATCAAACAACACAAATATAATATATAACCGCCTATTGTAAGCCCTAAGAAATCCGTTTGGGTTTCTTGTCTGCCTAAAGTTTTTCCTAACCGCACTGCACAGCACAATGACAACTGGATTTTAAAAGGTCACTTTAAAGTTTTGGAAAACACAAAAGATCGTCAGACCTGTGCCTAATTCACTCAACCGCTAATAAAATCTGTCCACTTAGTTTTGAGATGGTAATGTGGTCACTAAGAGTTAAGAAAACGTTCGCAAGTCCTCCCTGACACATTCGTCACACAAATGGTACTAGACTTCACTACAATAGTACCTTAAGGCCCGCCACCAAGCAATCACAAATATATGTATAGAACGCTAATTGTAGCACCTAAGAAGCTCGGTTTGTGTTTTCTTGTCTGCCTAGTTTCTACACCATACATTTAACAGCCACAAACTGGATTTTAAGTCACTTCCCAGTTTTTTGAAAAAAAAAAAAAAATCATCAGACATGTGCCTAATCCAACTCAAACCGCTAACATAATGTCTGCCCAACTTATGTCTGTTTGATGATGATTGTGTGTCCACTAAGAGCTAAATATTAACGTTCGAGTCTCCCACTCCCTGCAAATTCGTCAAATATGGTCTAGCTGCCTTCACTAGTTCCACGAAACACCAGCCACAAGCAAAACAACACAATATATCTATAACAGCTATTGTCCCCCTAAGAAAGCCCGGTTTGGTTCTTCCTGTATGCCTAGTTTCTACACCTGCACTGACACACACAAACTGGACTTTTAAGTCCTTTAAGTTTGCGAAAAAAAAAAAGATCGTCATACTGCGTGCCCCTAATTCAATTCAAACGCTAAAAATTGTCCCACTTAGGTTTTTGAGATGGATTGTGTGTCACTCAATATGCTAATATAATGTTCTCACGCCAGTCCCCTCGCAAATTCGGCACAACCAAATGGGGCTAGCTGCCACTACTAGTCTCCCAACAAGGACGCCAGCCCACAACAAATCACATATTATATAAATACCCGCTATTGTACCCGTACGACCGAGCCGGTTGGGTTCTTGTATGCCCCTATTTTCCCTAACCTACCACTGACAGAGCACCCAACTGGATTTAAGTCACTTTACGTTTTGCGCAAAACAAAAAAAGACTCGTCAGACTGTGCCTAGTTCAACAAACCCGCTAATAATTTCCCCACTTAGGTTTTTCGAATGGACTACTGTGTGTCACTAAGAGCTTAAAATAACGTCTCGCGCAATTCTCCCTCCGCGCAAATTTACGTCCAATATGGTATCACTAGCTGCCTTACTATCGGCCACCAGAACAAACCCAGCCACCCCACAACCAAAACAACACAATATATATATAACGCTATTTTAGGCCCTCAAGAGCCTTTGGCGCTTCTTGTATGCCTAGTATTCAAACCGACCACGGACAGCCACACCACACTGGATTTTAAGAAGTACTTAAGCAAGTTTGTAAAAAAAAATACACAAAAAAATCGTCAGACCTCGAACTTGTGCCTCAATTCAATCAAAAAAACTCGCTAATAAATTGTCCACCTGAGGTGGTTTGAGATGGATATGTGCTGTAAACGAAGAGCGAAATAGACATTCGCGTCAAGTCTCCCCTTGCAAATTCGTCACACCAAATGTTACTAGCTGCCACCCCTACTGTACCCTCGGAAGGCCAGCCCACAAAGGCAAATCACAAAATTTGTAATACGCTATTGTAAGGCCCTAGAAAGCAAAGACCCCGGTTGGTTTCTTTGTATGCATAGTTTCTACACTAACCTACTTGACAGCACACGCAACTGGATTTTACGTCACTTCCAGTTTTGAAACAAAACTAAAATCATCCACACACAGTGCCTAATTCAATCAACCGCTAAATCATTGTTCCCACTTAGTTTGTGAGACATGATATGTGTGTCCACTAATGCTAAACTATTACGTTCCCCGCAAATCTCCCTCGCAAGTTCGTCCCCATATTGATACTCAGCATGCCCTTACAGTGGCCAGCAAAACCACCACAATCAAAACAAAACCACACATAATATATAAGACACCGCTATTGTGCCCTAGAAGCCGGTTGGGTCTTGTATGCCCTACGTTTTCCCTAACTCTACCCTCCACTGCAGCCACCCACACTGTATTATTAGTCACTTTATTATTGAAAAAAAATAAAAAATCGTCAGCACTGTCGACCTATTCAATCAACACCGCTAATAAATTGTCCCACTTAAGGTGTTTTGAGATGGAATATGTGTGTCAACTAAGAGCTTCAATCTAACGCTCGCAAATCTCCCTGCAAATTCGCGTCACAATCTGATACTCAGCTGCACCTAACTCGTGCCAGCAAGCAGCATAACAACCATCAACAAATACTATACAATAACGCTATTGTGCCACTAAGAAAGCGATTGGGTTCTTGTAATGCCTAGTTTTCTTTCTTCCTAACCTACCGGACCGCACACAACTGGATTTTAGGTCACTTTAAGTTTCCTGAAAAACGAAATCGGTCAGACCTGTTCCTAATTCAATGAAACCCCCCCTAATAAACGTGCCCCCTTAGGTGTTTTGAGATGAATAATGTGTGGCACTAAGAGCCTAAATATACGCTTTCGTCAAGTCTTCCGCCCTCCCTGCAAATCGTCACACATAATCCAGTACTAAGCGGACACATATGCCAGTAGCCAGCAAGGCCAGCCACAAGCAAACAAAAAAATTATACTATCCTTTACCGCTATTGGTAGGCCCGAAGAATGCCTGTGGCATTCCTTGTATGGCCTAGTTTTGCTAACCCTCACACTCGACAGCACACACTGGATCTTTGTCCCGTGGCCTGTTATGACTTTTAGTTTTCGAAACAAAAATTAACAGTCAACAAAAAAATTCCCTGCCAGAACTGTGCCTATTCAATCAACCCCTAATACATTATCCGCACTTAGGTGTTTGACTGATAGGTGTGTCACTAAGAGCTAAATGTTAGCGACTTGTGGATCTCTGTACCACCCGCCCCACCGCGGGAGATGGAACTAGCCAACACCTCGTCCCGAACTGCGGATCACTACGCTCGGCACCTGTGATTCACAGATCCCCCCCGCCGCAAAGCGTTGTTGGACTTGTGCCGGCAGGATACCACTTAGGACGTTCCTCCCAGGTGCACGACCCTCCCACCCGTGCAGCCGAGGTCGAGTCGTTAGTCGGATGACAATCTCGTTACACTCTCATGCACAGGGTCAGGGCAGGTGGCAGAGATGCAATGTCAGGGTCCCAGTCGGGTCAGCACACGGAGGTTCCAGGCAGTTGGGACGGGAACACAGGCACACAAGCAAACACGGAGGAACACACAGGTAACACGGCAACCCAAGGACCTCAGGAACTATAACACACAGGAATACACAGGAACCAGGAATAGCACAACACAGAATACTTCGTAGAGGCTTTCCTCTAACTGCTATAGGCACAAACGATCCTGCAGGGAATGACTGCGGAGACTAAAGGTTAAATCAAGACAGGAAATGACCAGCGCCAATCACTGCGCTCTGACCCCCTTTAAAATCTTGAAGATGTCCCCGCGCGCGGCACCTCATCCCTAGGGCGCGCGCGGGTCCCCGCGACTGCGGAGCGTGAGCAGGAGGGCGGGTAAATTGCACAAGGTATCGAAGCGGGCCCCCGTGGCAGCGGAGCAGAGGCACGGGTGCACGGGCCGACAAAATCCCGTGGGTGTGGATCGTCGGTGGCTACCCGTGACACTAATAGACCGTTACCACTTTCCCCTGCCAATTCGTCCCCAAATATGTACTCAGCTCAATATACGGACAAGAAAATAAAAAAAAAATATACTATATAAGCTTTGTCAAGCCCCAAGAAGGCCGGTTGCATTCTTGTAGACTCATCCCAAAACACAAAAAAAAAAAAAAAACTCTTCGCTAACGTAGCTAACTATACACAGCCTAACGCTATCCCTTCAGCAGCACAGCTCTCTCCCTAACGGCACTCCAACAGAGAAGAATGCGATGCAGCTCGGGCAGGGGCTAGTCTCTTCCAGGGTCACCTGCTCAGGACGCCAGCCACCACTGCCCGAATCGACGTGCCTACGGTCCACGTCATGCTGGTTGGGACGCGTGGCATATTTGCTCCTGGCTTGTGATTTGCCTCTGATTCTGTGTGCTGCCAAAAATCAAAACGGGGGACAGAGCGCATTTTGGCTCCGATCTGGCGAAGAATTCTTCCGAGGCAACCAAGCACCTTACAAGTACGCTATCTATTTCTCGAAACGAGTCATAAAGCCTCGGACAGAGATGTCAGTTCGCTCATCCCTGAACATAACATTTTAAAGTTAACAAACAAAAAACATGTCGGGAAAATCCGAAAACGAATGAATTTTTAGGAAGGCGAATTTTCGAAATTCAGTGCTGCACTACAGGTATAGAAAGGCAACACTCAGATACTGTCACACATGATCAGACTAATGGTAACAACGTATAGATCGGGCATAGATTACACCCCACCGTGGCTTACAGCTACAGTTAAAAAAGGCAAGAATGATGAAAAAGGACATTCCCAAACCATAAATCTGACGACACGAATAGGTCCGGGAAAAATAACAAAGTCCATCAACTAAAACCTTAAGAATTAATAAACGTTTTTTATCCCCGCAATCCCGCATAATCCCTGATATTTTTTTCTCTCCGCAGCAGGCATCCCAGGCCCTCTCTTGAACACGTACACTAGAGTCCGCCATAAACAACCCCTCCTGCGGCACGAAGAGTTTCCATAGTCCTCATTGATCTACAGTAAATAACCTTTGTCTGTGTTGATGTAGAACCGCCACTGTCCTCAGGTCTTAGAATATGTCCCATCGTCCTGTTCACAAGGCCTAGGTCTAAAAAAGTCTTTGGCAGAGATCTTTGTACTGTCTGTTCAGGGTACTTTGTACCTTGTCATGAGGTCCATCCCTCAGTCGTCTTTTTCTAACTGAATACCCCAACATTTTGTAATCTGTCCCTTGTATTCTAGTCCCCCCCCATCACCCCCACAATCTGGTCTGTTCTCCTCTGCAACCCGTTCTAGTTCTACTCTGTCCTTTTTAAGCACTGGTGCCCCAAAACTGTACAATATTCATGTGCAGGTCTGACCAGGGATTTATATAAGGACAAAACTATGTCTTTATCATGAGAATCAATTCCTCTCTTCATATATCCCATGATTTTATTTGCTTTAGCAGAAGCCACCTGGCTCTTGTCACTAGAATTAAGTTTATCATCCACCAATACCCCCAAGTCCTTTACAGCTCCAGTTTTACCAACTATTTGACTGTTTAGAACACAATTATACTTTTTGTTTCCATGGCCCAATTGCATAACTTTACATTTATCTACATTAAACCTCATTAACCATTTCTCTGCCCACTTCTCAAGCTTCCACAAATCAACCTCAGTATTTATTACTTTACACAGCTTAGTATCATCTGCAAATATTGAAACTTGACTGTTTAAACCCTCTACAAGGTAATTAATAAAAATATTAAAAGGAAGTGGCACTAATACTGAGTCCTGTGGTACTCCACTGGTAACGTCATCCCAATCTGAGAATGTGCCATTAATAATGACCCTCTGTTTTCTATCACTAAGCCAATTACTTACCCAAATACACAGATTTTCCCCTAGTCCCAGCAGTCTCAATTTATGTACCAACCTTTTATGCGGCATGGTGTCAAATGCCTTTGAAACATCCACAGCGTCCTCCAGATCCAGTTTGGAACTGACTTCCTCGTAGAAACCAATCAGATTAGTCTGACAAGACCGATCTCTCATAAACCCACCCTGACACTGTCTTATAAGGTTATGTACAGTGAGATACCCCAGGATAGCATCTCTAACAAACCACTTAAATATTTCCCCACCACAAAGTTAGACTCACTGGTCTGTAGTTTCCGGGATAGCTTTTTGATCCTCTTTTGTATATTGGTACCACATTTGTTATGCGCCAGTCCTGTGGAACATAACCAGTCCTCAGTGATTTGAATTGATTTGAAAAATATTTTAGGTTTTTATTATAATTTTTTTTATTTTAACTTTTTATGTAATTTTAATTTATATTTCAGACGCCATTGGGTACTTTAACCATAGGGTGTCCTGGGTTACCAATCCATATCTATACTGCCCATTACGAAAGTTATGGCAGTATATGGGGATTTTTGCTATACTCATAACTTACAATGTGACTGGACCAGACATTGTAATGAATGGGTTAACCCGAAAGTAAGCTTGGGTCTTCAGTAGACACGAAAGTTCCAGGATTGGATCGCGCTCCACGATGATGTTATGGGGGGCGACGCACCACGGAAAAAAAGGAAAGTGGCAGCGCTGAATGTGCAGCCGCCCGTCTCTTTTTGAAGCTGCCGGCACATTTTCTTTGCGGGGGGGGTGGCGATCAGCGGTTAAAAACAAGGCGACGCGGGTATTTATTAAGCTGGTAAAGACTCTGGCTGCAATATTGGCAGCAAGCAAAGAATCTTTACCGGCTATGGAGAGCGGATCGGCCCGCGAGCCCCTCTCCATTGTACCGGGACCGACACGTAACGTACTATTCGTACATGCGGGAAGGAGTTGAAGGATGTTAGTTTTTAATGCTCATACCTAAACCCCATGCAGAGATCTGCTATTTACTCATTCAGCATAGTATTTAATAGAGCTCTCTCTCTCTAAAAAAGGCGTATAATGACTCCCTCTTGATAGTGGTGAGGTGGTGCAGTTGTTACTAACTTGTAGCATAGTACAGGTTATTTATATCAATTTAATACCTTGTGCTCAGTCAATATAATTAGAGGATTATACAATGTGATGATGAGAAACTGAAATTTTGATAACGCAGGAATGATAGAGACAGGTTGGAATCATAATTGTGAACAGTGTGAATTAGGAGAAAAAGTTATTTTTGTTATGTGAGTACATATAAAAAAAATAGTCACAATAGACATGAGAGTTCTCTTATATTAGAATCCCCACCTAAAATTGTAATTAAGTAAAGCAATATTTAAGGCTTACTGAAAATGCAGGCAAAAAAATACCAATATATAATTCAATTGTAAATGAGCAAGGCTCTTTACAATGTAACAAACAACACATTTAAAGTTGAAGACTCATGGTACAAAACAAATAGACGGAAATGGCAAGTGGATATTACACCAAAATTACGTAGGCATTCCTTTTTTTTTGTGTTATCCTAACAGGATGGAATATGCTTTTCACAGTACCAAACAAAAAATCAATAGAAAGAGATAGATTTTATAGATATAGAAATGAAAATAATAATAAAAAAATAATAATTCCTTTATTATATAGCGCACACAGAGTATGCAGGCTACACAGAGCTTCGGACAAAGCGGGTCCCCGGTCCTCATGGGTTACAATCTAAATCAACTACGTGTATGTTATAATTAAGAATAGAAAAATTTTTGACACGAGGTACAATAAGAAAATCAACAGCAGTAAGTTAACTTCCTATTATACTTCGTATGCTATCATCCATACTACCTTAAAAGCGGGCCCCTAAAGCAGAATGTAATGAAAAATGACGAACTTAGCCCATGAACAATGAAGATCAGGGAGTCTTAAAACAAAATGAAGTAGAGAAACATCAAGACAACCTTTTTTTTTTAAGTGTTTCTGTTTAAAAATAAGCTTTCTTTCCTCATTCTGATAGAGAAGATAATAAAAAGTAAAGAACACTAAAAAGACCCATAATCCCAATTGAATAAATAAATCATTACGAATAGAGAAAGATTTTATTTTATTTGATACTAATGAGAGATGAGCGCGAAACATGCTCGTCGAGCTGATGCAGCGTCGAGCATTAGGGGGTACTCGAAACTGCTACGTTGCTGGCGAACGATACTTCGAATTGAAATACTTTGCCCGCTTCGAGCACCCGCTTCGAGAAATGGCCAAGCTCCGCCGTTTCGTTTTGCTTTGGCGGCCCGAAACAGAGCCACTCACAAGCCAGGCGAATCGCACTCCACCCAGCATGACGTGGTTGGTACCCTTACAAGTCGATAGCAGTGGTTGGCTGGCTCAGATAGTGACCCTGCGGATAGACTAGCCGCTGGCCGCGCTGCTGGAGCATTCTGTCTCTGGATGCCGCTAGGGAGAGAGGATGCTGCTGGGTCAGGGAAGGAAGCGTTTTTTACTAGGGTTGTCTATTAGCCTTACTGTAGGCAGGAGGAGTGATTCTCGAGTAGTGATTCTCAAAGAACCAACAGCCCTTCTTAGGGCCTACAATAACTTTTACTTTTTTATACTTTGGCTTTTTACCATTTTGTGAGGAATTAGAAGCGGGGGACTTGGCTACCGATTGGTTTAGCTCTTAGTGGGCCACCAATCCATAGCAAAGAACGAAGTTGGAAATCCAGTAGGGGTTGGATTTCTATTAGGCAATAACTCAGTTGCCTCATCGGGCATCATCATAGTAGTGTGCCTCCTGATTTACGTGGCGAGAAAAATAGCCATAGGAGACACAAATAGCTTCTTGAAGACTACAGTAGCGTTCTATATATTTGATTATGGTTTATCTGCTGGTGGCTGTAGTTCTGAGTGATGTACTGGCAATTTGAGCAATTTGTAGTGAGACTTGCGACCGCTGTGTTCTGCGCTTAGTGGCGCACATTCTTTTTCTCCATAGGCAAAGGTGATTGAAGTGAAGTGGGAGACTATTTGAGTGGGAAATTCAGTACGGGGTGGGATTTCTATAGGCAATAACTCAGTTAATCTCATAGGCATCATAGTCCATAGTAGGTGCTTCCTTTGATACTTGGCTAGAAAATAGCAATCATAGGAGAATTACAAAATAGCTGCTTGAAGCATACAGTAGCGTTCTAATAGGTGATTTCTGGTTGATCTGCTGGTGGCTGTAGTTTCCGCAGCAGTGCATGTACTGTGCCAATTCTGAGGCAATTTTTATAGTTGAGACTTGCGACCGCTTGTGGTCTGCGCTTAGTGGCGCACATATCCATAGCAAAGCCTGCTGAATAGTGGAGAAAAATCCAGTAGGGGTTTGGGATTTCTATTAGGCAATACTCAGTAGTGTCATTCATCTGGCCATAGTAGTGTGCTTCCTTTGATATTGGCTAGAAAAATGCCATAGGGAGGAATACAATAGCTTCTGAGCCTTACAGTAGTCGTTTATAGTATTTGATTTCTGGTTGATCTGTGGTGGAATGTTAGTTTCTGCAGTGAATTTGTGTATTGACAATTTGAGGCAATTTGTAGTGAGACTGGCGACCGCTGTGTTCTGCGCTTAGTGGCGGCACAATCCTGCAAAGGCTGAAGTGGGAAAATTCCAGTAGGGAGTTGATTCTATTAGGCAATCAATAAAACTAAGTGTCATCTCAGCTGGACATAGTAGTGTGCTTCCTTTGGACTTGGCTAGAAAATAGCCATAGGCGAATACAAATAGCTCTTGAAGCCTTACAGTAGCGTTCTATATATTGATTTCTGGTTGATCTGCTGGGTGCGTGTAGTTCTGCCAGTGCATTTGTACTGGCAATTCTGAGCAATTTGTAGTGAGATTGCGACCCGCTGGGTTCTGCGTTAGTGGCGCCCAGTATTCCATAGCAAGGGCTGAAGGGGAAAATTTCAGTGGGGTGGATTTCTATTAGGCCATAACTCAGTGTCATCTCAGCTGGCATAGTAGTGTGCTTCCTTTATACTTGGCTAGAAAATAGCCATAGGAGAATACAAATAGCTCCCCCTTGAAAGCCTACAGTAGGTTCTATCTATTGATTTCTGGTTGATCTGCGGTGGCTCTGTAGTTTCTGCAGTGCCATGTACTTGCCAATCTGAGCCATTTGTAAGTGAGACTTATTGCGAACCGCTGTGTTCTGCGATTCTTAGTTGGCGCACATATCCATAGCAAAGCCTGAAGTGGGAAAATTCAGTAGGGGTGGATTATATAGGCAATAACTCAGGTCATATCATCTGGCTATAGCGTGCTTCCTTGATACTGGCTAGAAAATAGCATAGCCAATAGGATAGGATTGTTTGGTTCTAAAAAAATCAAAAAAAAAAACAAAAACACAAAAAAAAACAAAAAAAAAACACAAAAAAAACACCACAAAAAAAAAAAAAACAAGTAAAAAAAAAAAAAAGTTATAACTCTCATTAAAAATGTTTAACCCCAGGCTAGGGTAGAGGACGAGGGCTGGGGACGTGGGCGTCCAACTACTGCAGGGGTCAGAGGCCGTGGCCTGGGAGGGTGAGACACCACCTGCTGATGAGGGGAGAAGGGGACGCCGCAGAGATACACTCCCTGGTTCATGTCTGAAGTTAGGGATCGGGTAGAGCACTGTTGAGGCAAGAACAGGGCGAACAGGTTGATGTCGTGGATTGCTGCAATCTTCGGAGAAATTTGTACACCACCAGTACAAGTTTCCAGCAGTCAACCCATGTCCCCGAAATCCCCCACTCCCAGCTCCTGCCCCTCAGCCTCCTCCCCCACGTCGGCGCCCTCCAAGGAAAATTGCCATTTGACCGGCATACTCGGAGGAACTGTTTTCTGGACCCTTCACACAGTACCAAACCACTGGTCGGTCTGCTGCTGAGCCATTTCCGTATGCCCAGGTTTTCCACCAGTCACAGTCTGTGGGTGGTGATGAGACCTTCTTGACGTAGTGAAAAGTGTGTAAAGAGCGTGTCGACAGAGAGGAGACACGAGGTTTGTTGTCAGACCAGTGGGGAAGTTGTTGTCAGGCAGGGCAGGAAGTCCGAGGGGGGGAGAGACTGAGGATCGGAGGATGATGAGGTGACAGACCCAAGCGGGTTGAGAGGCGGGTGAACACAGTGTTCTGAGACGGAGGAGAGTCCTAGACCTGAACAGGTTGGAAGAGGCAGTGGCAGTGATTGGGGCCAACGGAGAGGCAGGCCAGAGCTGGCGCATCAGCGGCCACTGTCAACTAGTGAAGCTCCCGTCGGTGAGGGGCTCTCTGCGGCGAGGGCTAGATCTTAGAAGTGTGGAGGTTCTTTAAGGAAAAAACCGGATGCCCGACGGGACTGTGGTGTGAAACATTTGCCAAACCAGGCTCAGCAGGGGTTCCCACCACTACTAGCTTAACTACACCAGTATGCGCAGGAATATGATGCTAAGCACCCAACTCCAGTCGGCAACAAAGCCGTTCACCTCGGCCGTGCACACCCGGCTCCTTCCTGTGTCAGTGCTAGTCAGCCCCTGCCCAGGACCCTGGCCCAAATAACCCCTCGTCGCATCCAAGATCCCAAGCATCCACCAGCGTTCAGGGCTCTCCATACCCCCAGACCTGGGAGGGAAACGCAGAAATAGTGCAACGACGTAGCTGCCGCACGCCCCCCACCCAAGCCAT
Organism: Engystomops pustulosus; assembly: GCA_019512145.1. Classification (NCBI taxonomy): domain Eukaryota; kingdom Metazoa; phylum Chordata; class Amphibia; order Anura; family Leptodactylidae; genus Engystomops; species Engystomops pustulosus. The sequence goes on from CM033645.1 coordinate 102,858,437, forward strand.
TAATGGTGCACGATCTCAGTTGCTTAGCGTGGAGATGCTGCCATTAGGGGAGTTAGAGAACGAGGGGCCTTTCGCAACATCATGGCGGCGCACGGGCAGCCGCTCGGTGATTCGGTCCCCAGCCGCCACTACTGTTTCCCGATGTGCCGTCCAGGCCTGCACCAGCAGGGCGTGGTCAGACCAAATCACCTGCCGGATGACCAACGCCGTTTGTCTGACAAGGTCGCACCTGACCACGGGACACGGTGGACGACGAGTGTGCAGGCAGGGCCACTATATATCGCTAGACGGAAAATGGGGTTAACTTGGTGGAGGCTGGGGACCGAGACGGACCCTGGGGCTGCCAGTATACTGCCGAACGCCGAGGATTGCGGGGCCTACCTCGTCCGCAGGTGTTCAGGCATACTAGGCGTCCTCCTCCTACCACCCCTCCTCCACCTCTCCTGCCGGAACTAGCAATCGCTGTGGGCCACGGCGCCACAGTCGGTTTTTTAGCTTAGGCACCGTAGCGAGCAGGGTTGCCACGTCGCTAAAGCCGACAGCAGGCCGGTGCCCAAACTGCTGAGGCCTGGAGGCCGACAAAGAGGGCACACCGCCCGAAGAGGCTATTACAGGCGATCACGGCGCAGACTGATTCTGTGGCTGGCACGCGCGCACCTCAGGCCGGAATGGGTGTGGTGTGACAACGGCGGTAACCTGGGGGTGGCGGGCTCTGCAACTCGGCCAGAGGGCAGACTGACACCATGTCCTGCCGGAGCCCAGGTGTTACATCTGATAGGCAGCGTTTCCTCAAGACATAACCCAATATGTCTGATTGCTCACGAAGGGGGTGCGCCGCATCTGTGGCGCATGTCAGGAAGTCCAGCCCAGCTGCTGCAGAATCTCAGGGCAAGCGCAGCGCCGCCTCACAACTGCGCGCTCACCGGGACGTTGTGCGAGTGCCCACGAGTTGGAATTCACACTGACCAGTGTGGATGCCAGGTTTTACAGCAGCGAAGAGCGAGTTGTAGAATGCCAGATGTCAACGCGTCGCACCAGAACTGGTAGTGAAGGTCAGTCGCTTCCTCAAGTCTACAATGAGAGGGGACGTGGATGTCTGATAGACTGTCAGGTGCTGAGTAACGTTTGAGGCGTCAACAAAGTGGTCAGTGCGATGACGACATCATCAGCCGCACCATCCCGCTGCTTGGCCTGTTGAAAAACTCTGCGTGGTCAGCAGAAGTCGGAAGATTTTGCGATCGTTCACAAGACGACGGGGGAAGAAGATTCCCGTGTTGATAGCCCAAGCACCATGAGGTCGTTCTCAGCGCATATAGGAGGAGGTGGATGGTGGAGGAGGATGAGGAGAGAGGAGAGGGAATGTGGCGAGAACAGAGGGGACAGGTTGGTTCCTCACGGTTCAGCGTGTATGGGCAGAAGGAAAGAGGAGAGAGAGTGGGAGGAGGGGGGAAATGGACAGTCAGGCAGGTGAGGGGAGGTGAAAATTCTTACGCGCGTTGGTACTCTGGGCGCATTATGGCAGATTTCATGCTAGGGCGTGCCTATCCCGTGACCCTCGCGTGTCAAAGAATTTATTACAGCACCGAGTACTGGGTGTTCACGTCCGGGATTCCACCGGTACAAGCAAGAATGCTTGCCACTCTCATCCCGCAGAGGGAAAGGAGTGTGAGAATGCATTGATACAGCAGGCCCGGGTGCACAAGCTGAAACAGTGTTCCCTTCTGACCAGCGCTAGCGGGGCAGAGTGCGGAGTTCTGAGGGACAAGTCGGCGAGGGAGAGTAGGCGATGGCAGGCAGCTGTCCAGCACTGGCACAGGGTACGTTACAAGGCTTTTGCCAAGCTTTTATGTCACCCCGAGCAGACAGTCAACGTCCCAAGTCTCAGGCAGAGGAGGGCTGATCGTTGACGGAAAGGGCTGAGGGAGTAGTGAGTCCGTAGCTGACCATAGCCATCGTTCCTACATGATCAGCACCAGCTCCCTACAACTACTGGGTTTCAGAAGGCTGGACATGTGGCACGAAAGGAAATGGGACGCTGTTACGCCTTGGAGGTCTTGCTGCCCTGCCGCTAGCGTCTTGTCCGAGCGGGTTGGTCAGTGCAAGCTGGTTTGGCATCCATCACCGATACGCGTACACGCCTGTCGGACTGACAGCGCTGACAGGCTGACGCTTATTAAAGATAAGGCTGATTTTTCAGGAATTTCCATCCCGACCAGGTGAAGGAGTCAACCTGAGATAATGTGATCCAGCTCGCCTCCTCCTCTCCTAATTTCCCCTTCTGTCTCCTCGTGTGTAAAGTAAAAGCAGGAGGAAAAAATGGCTGATGGTTTTTGGGACAGGGCCACCGGGCTCTGCATACTTTGGAGGCACTAATTTTTATGGAGGGCCACCTACCGGAGTTCCTCTGTTTGAAACCGGTTGTGGAGTGCCACATACAGACACTCAACTATTCCATTTTTCTGGAGGGCCACCTACCCGGTCAATGGTTTGAACATTTGGGACTGCCACATACAGGCCCACTCAATGCTATTCCCATTTTACCGGGGAGGGCCACATACCTGCCTCCTCTGGTTTTGAGAGAATTTTGGGACTGCGACATACAGCAACAATCTATTCCTTTTACTGGAGGGCCAACCTCTGCTCTGCTGGTTTTTGAAACATTTTGGGGACTGCGCACAAATACAGGGCCCTCAATCTTATCCATTGGTTTACGGAGGGCCACCGACCTGCCACTCCTCTGGTTTTTGAAGGAAGTTGGGACTGCCGACGATACAGGCACGTCAATCTATTCCATTTATGGAGGGCAACCTACTGACTCCTAGGGTTTGAAACATTTTGGGACTGCCAATACAGGCACTCCATCTTATCCATTGGTAATGGAGGGCCACCTACCTGTACTGTCTGGTTTGAAGCAGAATTTTGGGGACTGGGCGCACTAGCAGGCACTCAATCTATTCCATTTGATGGAGGGCCACCTACCTGCTCCTTGTTTGAAACATTTTTGGAGACTGACACATACAGGCACTCAAGTTCTATACCATTTACTGGAGGGCCCCTACCTGCTCCTCTGGTTTGAAACATTGTTGGGACTGCCACATACAGGCACTCATCGTATCCCATTGTACTGGTAGGGCCACCTACTGGGGACTCTCATCTGGTTTGAAACCATTTTTGGACGGCAACAGAGCGAGGGCCACTTCAATCTATCCAGTGGTTGACTGCACGGGCCAGCCTACCTGCTTCGCTATTGGTTTGAACATTTGACAATTTTGGGGGGAAGCCACTCTACAGCACTGTCAATCTATTTCCATTTTAGCTGCGAGGGGCGCAGGCCGCACCTGCTCCTCTGGTGTGTTTGAACAATTTTTGGGAACTGCACACAAGTACAGGCAGCCTCAACTATCCATTTTACGGAGGGCCACCGACCTGCTCTGTATGGTTTGAACAAGATGTTTGGGACTGCCAATACAGGAACTATCGCAGAATTAATGGCTCCATAGGCAGCCTCCACACGTGTGGTGTGTCTCCATTCCCTACCCTCCCAAAGGTCGGACAAAGCTGCATCCATACAGTCGGTCCCTGTATCAAAAGACGGTGGTGTGTCAGGGCGAGAAGAAATTTGGGTGGTTTGTTCATGGATCCACATCAAAGTTGTGAACTTGGTCGCCACACCTGGGTGTAATCCACATAAATATTACTGGCAAACTTTTACCATTAGGGATATCTCTTCCAGCGGCTTCTTGCCGCATTCTTTTTACATTCCTCGACCCGCAATATCCAAAAGCTTAGGATGTATAAGGACGCTTACTACACTGCTCTTATACAAAAGCTGCTGTGTGGGAGTAGTCCTAGAGACAGGGGCTTGGATTTGAGAAACTGCGCGTGCAGCGGGGAGCGCCGAGCCTCACCAGTGCGCATCATGCGCTGTCTTGCACGCATTGTTTACATGTCGGCCTCACCCGGCATATCTAAACTTATAGAAGAGCGCTACTACAACTTGAGTCTGTAGACAAAAAGGTTCTTAGAGGAGTGCTGTTGGGGGGAAGGAGCATAGAGACAGGGGCTTGGATGTGGCGGAAAGCTCGTCTGGCAGGACGGAGGCGCCGCAGCTACGCATGCCAAGATCCAACTAGACTAGTGTTTAACTGCAGCACCTTGTAATCACTACTAGTGTCACTGCCTCACAGACATGGTCCCCTTATCAAAACGAAGCTGTGTCAGGAGAATTTTGGGGAATTTTGGGTTGTTTCATGGCTCCATTGTTAACTTATGTCGCCACCCTGCTGTGTAATCCACAAAATATCATGCCAAGACTTTTATCATGGATCTACCGATATTATTGAGGCACTTCTTGCTGCACCTCCTTGGGTTTCCATCTCTGCCACAGATTGTTTGAAGCCTGAGTTCATTTAGGGTATGTGCCATGAACTCTCATAGCTGCTGGCCGCTGCCTCTGCCTCGCTTCCCTATAGGTGTCAGGGTCAATTATTGAATGTTTTAGATTTGCATGTTTTTGTCACGGAGTATGTCGCAGGGCCATGCGGCTGGCCAATAATTTTGGCCATAAATCACCAAAATGGTGCGTGTAAGCAGGCCCTCAGCGGAATCAATGCATGCCTGCCCCTGCTGTTACGTCCATTTCCGGGCTGTTTCCATCCTGTTCTGAGGTTCCAAGGTGTTTGGCCAAGTCCCTTGAGAGCCTGGCGTCCCCTTTGAAAAATGCTCGAGTCTCCATTGCTTCACTGGGGTTCGTGTATCGGAAGAGCACTCGAGCATCGGGGAAAACGTTCGTCCGAATAACGAGTTACCCGAGCATTTTAGTGTAGGGGTGGGGTGGGGGGGGTCGCATCATCTCTAAGTATCAATGCCATGACATTCCGCAAAAATAAGTAAAATCTATGCTCTGTGGGGGACTGGGGGAGGGCTAAAAATGGGGGGTCTCCTGGTGACAGGTTCCCTTTAAGGTGCTAAAACACGAAGGTAGCTATGAGGCTAGTACTAGGATTATAGAGAGAAAATAAATCTAGCAAAGAATAGGACTGAGAGAATGATTGCTAGGGAGCAAAAAGCATCCCAAATTATTGTTTCAAGTATAAATGATTAAACAAAACTAAAAACTGAGAGTGGTGGGGCCATACTTAGTTACCATAACATGGAGGGGCATGCTGGAAGGAGGATGAGGAGATGGGGCCAATCTAGCTGAATCGCGTTCGTAGACTATCTTATCAGGGAAAGATGTTGTAAATCTCTTTGGTGAGTGTCAACAGTAACTCCAGAAGAGTAGTGCGGCACCTCGAAAACCATAAGATAGGAAAATCAACGTGGCCAGTATGGCGGTACACCCTGGGTTCTGCGATGAATATGTACCATTAGTAAACAGGAGCCGTTCTTTTTAATGTATTTGAGATTAAGTCAATACTCGGGTGCTCGTTATTCGAGACAAACTTTTCCCGATGCTCGAGTGCTCGTCTCGAATAACGAACCCCATTGAAGTCAATGGGAGACTCGAGCATTTTTCAAGGGGACCAAGGGTCTGCACAGGGAAGCTTGGCCAAACACCTTGAAACCTCAGAAAATGATGGAAACACCACAGAAATGGAGAGGAAACAGCAGGGGCAGCATGCATGGATGCCTCAGAGGCTGCTTAATCGTACCATTATGCCAAAATTATGGGCAACAGCATGGCGATGACAGAGTGACTGTATGAGGCTAGATAGCATCTAAAATATCCAATAATTGACCCTGACACTATAGAAGACGGCAAGCAGCGGCAGCAGCGGCAGGCTAGAGATTGGCATGGCGACATACCCCAAAAGGACTCAGGCTTCAAACCAATTTAAAAAATTCCTTTTGGCGAGGATAACGTGTAGCACTGTATGTATCAGTATTTTGCCTGGTTAAGGCGTCAGAGAGGAACCAAAGGAGGTGAGCAAGAAGCGCTGAAATGATTTCCTATGTGAACAAAAGGTTGACGGTATATTTAGTCGATAATACATCATGGTGATGACATAGTGACCAAGTTCCATAACGTATCTGGTGAAACACCCGAAAAATGAGCCTGACACAGCTCTTTTGATAAGGGGACGACATGTGGAGGCAGACATGGAGACGACTTCCATGATTAAGAGTGACAGTATGGGGCATCCATATTGCGCTGCTTTAATTGAAACTTCAGGTCTCCAGCATGGCGGCGACAGATGCGCCGAGTTCCATTATCTATCTGGTGAAACACCTGAAAATTCTGCCTGACACAGCTCGTTTGATAAGGGGATGATGTGCTGTATATCCTCTCGCACTCCAGCGTCTGGGGTATAGACAGTTGAAGGTTGCGCATGGAGACATTGGTGGATGCTGTGGAGGATCGTGGAGGCGAAATGGACAGGAAACAGCAGGGGCGGTATGCATGGATGCCTCTGTGGCTGCCTAATCTTGGGATGGAGCTGGCGGTCCGCTGCCAGACGAGGTTTTGCCTGTCCAAGCCCCTGTCTCTCGGCTCCTCCCCACCCAAAAAGGGCCTGGGGGCCAGAAGCGTTTCATTTGAAAAAAGTATCATTTTCAAAGCAGGCGGGGGCTACAAACAGCACTTCTAAGAACCTTTTGGATAAGATCAAGTATAGTACTGTTCTTATAAGTTTTGGTTATGGCGGGTGAGGGGAATGTAAACAGATGCACAAGAAGCGCTGAAATAATATCGGTAAATGATAAAAGTTTGCCAGTATATTTTGTGGATAACACAGCAGGGTGGCGACAAAGTTAACAAGTTTGATGTGGAAGCCATGAAAACAACCCAAAATTCTGCCTGACACAGCTCGTTTGCTAAGGGGATGATGTGCTGTATATCCTCTTGCGCTCCAGCGTCTCGGGTATAGACAGTTGAAAGATGTGCATGGAGACATTGGTGGACGCTGTGGAGGATCTTGGAGGCGAAATGGACAAGAAACAGCAGGGGCGGTATGCATGGATGCCTCTGAGGCTGCCTAATCTTGGGATGGAGCTGGCGGTCCGCTGCCAGACGAGCTTTTGCCTGTCCAAGCCCCTATCTCTCGGCTCCTCCCCACACAATTTTGGCCTGGGGGCCAGAAGCGTTTCCTTTGAAAAAAGTATCATTTTTAAGGCTGGCGGGGGATAAAACAGCACTTCTAAGAACCTTTTGGATAAGATCAAGTGCAGTACTGTTCTTATAAGTTTTGGTTATGGCGGGTGAGATGCGCAAACAGATGCGCAAGAAGCGCTGATATAATATTGGGTGGGTGGCCCTGCAGAAAAATTAAATACATAGAGTACCTGTATGTGGCACTCCCAAAAATTGTTTAAAACAGAGGACCAGGTAGGTGGCCCTCCAGAAAAATTAAATACATAGAGTACTATACCTAGAGCCAGTTGGCCCTGGCAAAAAATATCCAGTTTCCTCTGCTTTAGTGTACAAAGAGGAGGAGAAGGAGGAAAAAAATTTGGCATATTTTGTTGAAACCGGATTACTTGAGTAAACTGTTTTCTGGACCCTCCATAGTCACAAAACCACTTGTCCGGTTGCTGCTGACTCTTTTCCTGATGCAAGCGTTTTTCCACGTCGGAGGTTCTGTGGGTTGTGATGATTGACTTGTTGATGTGTAGTGGAAGGAAGAATCATTGTAGTGAAGAAGTTCGTAAAAAGGTGCTTGGACGATGATTGAGACAAGGTTGACAGACAGTGGTGAAGTGTTGTTCAGGCAGGAATTTCCTGAGGGGGGGAAAGAGCCAGAGAATGAGGGATAGGGAGGGATTGATGAGGTGACAGACCCAAGTGGGTGAAAGTTGAAGGTGGCGTGAAACACAGATGCTTATGAGACGGAAGGCGAGTCATTTATTTACCACGAACAGTTGGAAAGAGGCAGTTGGAGGGGAACAGGACGGAGACCCGTAGTGGGGGGGCCCAGCAAGGACGGCAAGAGGCAAGTACCAGAGCTGGTGCAATCCAAGCGCCAAATGTTTCACGTAGTGAAGCTCCCGAGGTAAGTCGGTGAGGCTAGATTTTTCGGAAAGGAAGTCTGGGAGGTTCTTAAACGAAACAGAAACACTGGATGACCGACACGACTGTGGTGTGCAACCTGTGGCCACACCGGGGATCAGCAGGGGCCACCACTACCAGCCTTTTCTTAAACCAAAACCAGTCTGCGCAGGCATATGAATGCTAAACACCCCCACCACCACTCAATGGAACCAAGGCCGTTCATCTACGGCAGGGCACACCACAGATCCTTCCCCTGTGTCACCTGCTGCCTCGATGTCAGCCCCCCGGCTAGGGACCCCGAGCCCAAACACCTCCCGTGCGACAACAACACCTTTCGTCATCACGAATCCTCCATAGCATCCCACCCATTGTCTTCCTATGCGCCAGAGTTCAGTCTCCATTACCCCAGACACTGCGATGGAGGGCCAAAGACTGGAAGTAAGACCACAGAGGACTAAGTACGGTCAGAACCCACCCACCGCCCAGGCCTATAACGCGTCCACGCATCTCCAACTGCTACCTGGAGATGCTCCTAATAGGCTGTTAGATATTGAGGCCTTGGGTCGCAACCTCAATGGCGGGTGGACCGCCCCTCAGTATATTCTGTTCCCCAGCATCGCCATATTTCGGTATATTTGTCCGATGTGCCGCCCCAGCCTGACACCACAGCCAGTGTCAGAAGACATCATCCGTGCCCTGACCAAACGCCGTTTTCTGACAAGGTCCACCTTGACCTACGGGACAACGTGTGACGGGTGCTGCCAGGCATTGCCTTACATAGAATCTCTGACGCACACGGGTAAATCAGTGTGGGGCGCTGCGAGGACGAGGTATCATGACCAGGGGCTGGTCCAAATAATGCTGAGAGATGATTTCTGGACCGAAGGTTCGTGGGGAGGGCTGGGCCTAGCATATCACACAGAGTCTATGTCAGCTCTCACACTATGATACCTCCCAAACCTAAAACTACAACCTGAACGAACACTGGTCTCCGAATGCGGCCTGCCGTGGGAAACTGGGGGCATGAATGCGCCATCAATCGGTAGCTCTAGGCCAAGCAGAACAAGTGCCGTCGTAAGGGAGGCCGCAGCGGTGTCTCAAACTGCTGAACCTAGCTATAAAAGGCACATCCGCCACAAGAGCTATTAAAGGAGGAACTCAGAGAAGGAATAAGAGGGCGTTTAGCCTGTTTCAAAATGAGAGAGACAAAGAAAGAAGCAGGATGTGGTTAGGGTGGAAACGAGGCCGTAACTACGTGGCGCTTCCTGCAACTGCACCCAGACTGCGCACATGTGCCATCCCTGGCCCATGTGGTAACTACCACAAGTTCAGCGGTGTCCTCAACAAACCCCAATCTGGTCTGATTTGCCTCATGAAGTTGCCCGCAAGCTGTGTGGCACTTTCAGGAGAAGTCCATTACAATGCTGGCACACTCCAGGCGCAGAGACGCCGCCAAGCTCCAACTGCCCGCTCCACCGATCTGTTGTGCCGACGTGCCCACGAAATGTGAATTCAAACATTAAACCATGTTATCCAGAGTTTACCCCGGCAGCGCAGAGACGGTATTGTTAGACTGCCGATGTTCAACTTCCATCAGAACGTGTCAGGACAGCAGTCAGCGTCCGCACAGTCTAACAGGAGGACGGTGAAGTGGATGTGCTGATATCTGTAGGTGCGATGAGTAAACTTGGAGGAGTTCAACACAGATTGGTCGTGTGGCGAGCGCCCATCACCACAGCCTCACCTTCCGTTTTGGCTTGCTCGGTTGAAAAAACCTCTCGTAGTCAGCATGAACGTCGAGAAGCTTCGGCTCTCGTCACAAGAGACGGGGGGGAAGAAGATTCCCTTGTGATAATATGCCACAAGTACCTCAGGTCTGTTGTCGCAGAGCGACATACGGTGGTGGAGGGGGAGGAGTGCATGTGTAGGAAGAGGAAGAAGTTGGTTGAGACAGAAGAGGGGGAGCATGCTCAGTCCTTCAGGGTTCAGCGTTGTGTAGTGAGGGGGAAAAAGAGAAGAGGAGGGGGTGGAGGATAACGGCTGGCAGGGGGGAGGTAACACGGTGCCAGGAGACAGGAAGGGCTCTAGCTGTACGTATGGGGGCCGCACGGGAGCGCTGGACTAGTAGGGGGTAGTACGTAGTAACGGGAAAGTAAGGGAAAGGTAGTGAGGTTGGACGGGGGAGGAGGAGGGAAACAATAGACAGTCAGGACGTGAGGGGAGTGAATTCTTGGAGCATTTATGGCAGATTTCCTGCTAGGATGCCTAGTATCAATGACCCTCACCTGTCAAAGAATTATATTACGCACTGATTACGCGGTATTGTCACTCTCCTGGACACCAACAGGTAAAAGCAAAATGATCTTTCACTCTCATCAACTGGAGGAACGGAAGGAGCGTATGTGAGAATGGCACCTAGCGAATATCAGCAGGCCTGGGTTGTGACACAGCTGAAACATATTTCCCTTCTGACAGCCGATGAGATCGAAAAAGAGGGTTTGTGGATTGGAGGGGGGTCTGTGCGGGGGGACTGTATTGTTGTAATGTAGGCGGGACAAAGGAGCTGAGGAGAGAGTAGCAGAGTAGGAGGGGGCCCAGTATGTGAGCAGGGGAAGCTGGTCCAAGGGCACTGGGGGCGGGTGGTTCCGCGTTGGGGGGGGGCCTCTTTACAAGGCCTTTGCCAGTTTGTATGCGACCCAGCAAGACGACTGTCACCTTGTCCCCAGTCTGGCGAGTAGGCTGTATTTACAGAAGATGGTGGGGAGACGTAGCTTGACCATACAATCGCGTCCTAAATGATAACGCAGCTCCCTACAACTAACTGGGTTCCAAAAGCGGACCGTGGCAACGAAACTGGGAATGTACACCTGAGATGGTTCTTGCCCTGCCCTGCCCGCTAGCGTGCGGTCGAGCGGGTTTTTCAGTGCAGCTAGGTTGTGTGCATCATTTCACCGATTAGCGTAAAGCATGTCGATCTGACACGCGCTGACAGGCTGCGACTGATCAAGATGACTAAAATTGATAAAGCCGGATTCTCATGGATGATGCCATTACCTCCACAAGGTGAAAGACAAGAAGCTCAACCATGAAAAGTATGCAATGATACTCCTCATGCTGCCTGCTCGCCTACTCTCCCTCGCTACTTGTCCCGCAGAAGTACACCCTCTGCCGCTAGCGCTGTCAGAAGGGAAATACTGTTTCAGCTAGTGCACCAGGGCCTGCTGGTATTCATGCATTCTCACACTCCTTTCCTCTCCAGGGATGAGAGTGGAAAGATTTTGCTTGTACCGTGGGTCCAGGAGAGTGAACACCCAGTAATCGGTGCTGGAATAAATTCTTTGAACGCGAGGGTCACGGGATAGGCAGCCTAGCATGAAGTAGGCCTGAGAGACCTGGACCGAGGTAGGCCCCGCAATCCTCGGCGTCGGCAGTATATGACCAGTCCCAGGGTCAGACTCGGTCCCAACCTCCACCAAGTTAACCCAATGTGCTGTCAGCGATATATAGCAGCCCTGCCCGGCAGCACTCGTCCACGTGTCCGTGGTCAGGTGGACCTTGTCAGAAACGGCGTTGGTCAGGGCACGGATGATGTTGGCTGACACGTGCTGGTGCAGGGCTGGTACGGCACATCGGGAAAAGTAGCAGCGGCTGGGGACCGAATACCGAGGGGCGGCCACCGCCATGAGGTTGCAAAAGGCCTCAGTCTCTACCAACCTATAGGGCAGCATCTCCAGACTAAGCAGTTTGGAGATGTGGACGTTGAGGGCTTGGGCGTGTGGGTGGGTTGCACTGTACTTCCTCTTGCGCTCCAGCGTCTAGGGTATGGAGAGCTGAACGCTGCGCATGGAGACATTGGTGGAGGATCGTGGAGGCGATGGTGTGGTTTTCGCACGGGAGGTGTTTGGGCCGGGGTCCTGGGCAGGGAGCTGACTAGCAGAGGCAGCAGGTGACACAGGGAAAGGAGCAGTGGTGTGCCCGGCCGGAGGTGAACGGCCTTGGTTCCATTGAGTGGGGTGTTTAGCATTCATATGCCTGCGCATTCTGGTGGTGGTTAAGCTGGTAGTGGAGGAACCCCTGCTGATCCTGGTGTGGCTCAGGTTGCACACCACAGTCCGTCGGTTACCCGGTGTATCTTTAAAGAACCCCCAGACTTCCGAAAATCTAGCCCTCGCCATGGGAGCTTCACTATGTGAAGCATTTGGCGCTGATACACCAGCTCTGGCCCTGCCTCTCCGTCTGGCCCCACCACTGCCTCTTCCAAACTTTTCTCGTCGAGGACTCGCCTCCGTCTCAGAAGCACTGTGTTCACCCGGCCTATCAACCCAGCTTGGGTCTGTCACCTCATCATCCTCCGATCCCTCAGTCTGCTCCCCCCTCGGAAATTCCTGCCCTGACAACAACTTCACCACTGTCTGTCAACCTTGTCTCATCATCGTCCAACACCTTTTTACGAACTTCTTCCACTACATCAACAATGTCATCATCACCCACAGACTCCGACCGGTGGAAAACCTGGGCATCGGAAAAGAGTTCAGCAGCAACCGGACAAGTGGTTTGTGACTATGGGAAGGGTCCAGAAAACAGTTACTCAGAGTATGCCGGTTCAAATGCCAAATTTTCCTGGGATGGGGCAGACTGGGGGGAAGGAGGCTGAGGTGGAGGAGCTGGAGGAGAGCTGATTTTGGTAACATGGGTGGACTGCGTGGAAGACTGACTGGTGGACAAATGGTTAGAAGCATTGTCCGCAATCCACGACTGTTCGCACTGTTCTGGCCTCAACAGTGCTCTACCACGAGTCCCAGTAACTTGAGACATGAACCTAGGGAGTGTAGCTCTGCAGCGTCCCCCTGCTACCTCATCAGCAGGTGGTGTCTCACCCCGCCCAGGACCACGGCCTCTGACCCCTGCAGTAGTTGGACGGCAACGCCCTCTTCCTCTACCCCTAGCCTTCGGGTTCAACATTTTCAAAATTAAAGTGTAAAATGTAAATTTTTTTTGTGTTTTCTTTTTGTGTTTCTTTGTGGTTTTTTGTGTTTTTGTTTTTTTAACAAAACGATGCTATCCTACTGCTATGGCTAGTTTCTAGCCTACACTGTCAGCACACTACTGGATTTTGTGCTGTGCCTGATGACTTTGAGTTATAAAAAAAAAAATAAAAGGAAAAAAAAAGGAAAAAGCAGACTGTGCCTAATTCAATCAAACCCCTAATAAATTGCTCCACTTAGCTGTTTGAAATGGATATGTGTGTCACTAAGAGCTAAATATAACGTTCGCAAGTCTCCCTGCAAATTCGTCACAATATGGTGCTAGATGCACTACTAGTGCCAGCAAGGCCAGCCACAAGCAAATCAACGCTTTTTGATCCTTTTTTGTATATTGGTACCACATTTGTTATGCGCCAGTCCTGTGGAACATAACCAGTCCTCAGTGAATCTTCAAATATTAAAAATAACGGTCTGTTTATAATGGTACATAGTTCATGCAGAACCCAGGGGTGTACACCATCTGGCCACGGTGATTTATCTATCTTAGTGGTTGCGAGGTGGCGCAATACCTCTTCCTGGGTTAAACTGTTGACAATCCAAAGAGAATTTACATCATTTTCCTGAGTAAAGATAGTCTAGAAGGCGATTCAGTAGATTGGCCCATTCCTCATCTCCTTCCAGCATGACCTCCATGTTATTGATAAGATGGCCCACACTCTCAGTTTTTAGTTTTTTTTTATCATTTTTATACTTGAAAAATAATTTGGGATTCTTTTGCTCTCCCTAGCAATATTTCTCTCAGTCTCTATTTTTGCTATATTTATTTTTCTCTCTATAATCCTGTAATGCCTCATAGCTACCTTCGTGTTTTAGCACCTTAAAGGGAACCTGTCACCAGGAGACCCATTTTTAGCACTCCCCCAGTCCCCACAAAGCATAAAGATTTTATTTTTTGGAGTCATGGCATTATAATCAAATAAAATAAAATACTTTTCTCTATTCTTATGATTTATTTATCAATTGATTATGGGTCATTTTTAGTGTTCTTTATTTAGCTTCTATCAGAAATGATGAAAGAAAGCTTCTTTTCAACAGAAACTCTAAGTTCTTCAGTTTGTTTTAAGAATCCCTGATCTTCATTGTTCAGTCGTCATTGTCATACATACTGCATGTAGGGGACCGCTTTTAAGGTAGTATGGATGATAGCTAGAGAAGTATAATAAGGAATTTACTTCTGTTGATTTTCTATATTGTACATCGTTGTCAAAATTTTTCTATTCTTAATTATAAACATACAAGTAGATTGATTAGATTGTAAACCCCATTGAGGACGGGGACCGCTTTGCCAAGCTCTGTGTAGCGCTGCATACTCTGTGTGCGCTATATAAATAAAGGAATTATTATTTTTATTATTATTTTAATTTCTATATCTATAAAATCTATCCTCTTTCTATTGATTTTGTACGTGAAAAGCATATTCATCCTGTTAGATAAGCAAAAAAAGGAAATGCCACGTAGATTTTGGTGTATCCATTGCCATTCCGTCTATTTGTTTGTACCATGTGTCTTCAAATTTAAATGTGTTGTTTGACAGTATAAAGAGCATGGGCTCATTTACAAATTGAATTATATTGGAGTCTTTGCCTGCATTTTTCAGTATCTTAAATATTGCTTTAATTACAATTTTATGTAGGATTCTCATATAGAGACTCTCAATGTCTATTGTGACTAGTTTTTTATATGTACTCAGCATAACAAAATAACTTTTTCTCTAATTCACTGTTTCACAGATATGATTCCAACCTGTCTCTATCATTCCTGCTGTACAAAATTTCAGTTTCATTGTATATCTCTCTAATTATATTGACCTGAGCAACAAGGTATTGAGATAAAATAAACCTGTACTAGCTACAAGTTTTAGTAAAACTGCACCTCACCACTAGCAAGAGGAGCATTATACTCTTTTTAGAGAGAGAGCTCTAATTAAATACATATGCTGAATGAGTAAATAGCAGATCTGCATGGGGTTTAGTATGAGCATTAACCCCTTCCCGACATGTAACGTAATATTACGTTACATGTCGGGTCCCGGTACATGGAGAGGGCTCGCGGGCCGAGCCCTCTCCATAGCCGGTAAGTCTTTGCTGCATATTGCTTACCGGTAATACCCGCGATCGCCGGGTGTTTTACCGCTGATCGCCACTGGCAAAGGTGCCGGCAGCTTCAAAAAGACGGCGGCGCACAGGCGCTGCCATCTTTCCGTGGATCGTCGCTCCCCATGACGTCATTGGGGAGCGTAGATCCATCGCTATGGTAACTTCGGGTCTCACGAAGACCCGAAGCTACTTCGGATTAACCCATTCATTACAATGTGCTGTCAGCACATTGTAATGTATGAGTAGCAAAATCCCCATATACTGCCATACTGTAGTATGGCAGTATATGATAGGATTGTACAGACACCCTAGGGTTAAAGTACCAAGGGGTCGGAAAAATAGTAAAAATAAAAATTAAAAAAAGTTAAAATAAAAAAATTATAATAAAAAAACCTAAAAATTCAAATCACCCCCCTTTCCCCAGAACTGATATAAATATAAATAAACAGTAAAAATCATAAACACATTAGGTATCGTCGCGTCCGAAAATGCCTGATCTATCAAAATATGTTTGATACCCCGTAACGGAAAATCGCGCCCAAAGCCGAAAATGGCACTTTTTTGCCATTTAAAAAAAATTAATAAAAAATTAAAAATTCTATAAAAAGAGATCATAAGGTAGTACTGTCCTAAAAATGATAACATTGTAAACGTCATCAAAATCCGCAAAAAACTGCACCACCCACAGCTCCATACACCAAAGTATGAAAAAGTTATTAGCGCCAGAAGATGGCAAAATCCCCCAAAAAATTTTGTACAGGAGGTTTTAATTTTTTTAAATGTATGAAAACATTATAAAACCTATACAAGTTTGGTATCCCCGTAATTGTACCGACCCAAAGAATAAAGTAGACATGTCATTTGGGGTGCACAGTGAAATCTGTAAAATCCAAGCCCACAAGAATTCGGCACAAATGCATTTTTTTTACCAATTTCACTGCATTTGGAATTTTTTTTCCCGCTTCCCCGCATTCCCTTTTGAATGTGGGGAGTGGAAAATGAAAACGCAAAATCGAAAAAGGGCTGCGGCGGGAAGGGGTTAAATGGTGGTATATAGGTTGCTGACACTAATCAGAGGTAACGATTTTAATGGCATGATGAATACCTCTGGTTAGTGATAATGAATAATTTGAATATAATTTATAGCTAGGCAGGCTTATTTTACAGTTTTTAACATTTTTGGACAATCTTCATTCAAGTGGGTTGGTGTGTATAGCCTGTTAAACTGTATTCATGAATTGTAACATTTTAAAAAAGTTGCTTAAATAATGGGATGGTATAGAAATTAGCATAGAATCTTAGGACAGGCTAAAAGATGTGCTATTTTCAAGTAGTTCATAGATTTAGTGTAGCATTAAATTACCACAGTATTCAAAAATACTGCCTACAAAAAATCCAGGATGATAATTTCCTCAATAGGGGATAAGCCTATAAGGACAATAACGTATTTGAATGCCTACATTGTAACATTATAGTAAATTATTTGCATGACTTGTAAGTGGATCTCTTTGTCTGACACCACTTTTTTACTATTTAGAATAAGGTGGAGAAATTAAGATATCTAAAATTACAAGGCATTTGAAAAACAGCTGATAAATTAAAAGAAGAGTAAAAAAGGAAGTGTGACTACAACTTAAAGTGGTTTCACAATTTGTTTTTTAGCAATGTGTTTGGAACTGATGCTATGCTTCTGTATGGTTCATGGCTGGGTAACAAAATGGAGCTGTGGAGCAACAGTTTATGTGGTCATCCAAAGGATTCTAAATAATGTATTATTGAAATCCAAATATTTGAAATAAAGAGCATCTCTTTGTAAAGATGGCAAAACCATGCTTCGATTTTAGATATTGTTCTGATGCAGGAAGATTGTCTTTTGGTGCTGCTGCAGTTTCTCCTTCTCCTCCACAGTTCACACCCAGAGACCCTAGGTAGAAGACAGAAGCAGTTTATTAATGCTCCTGTATTCTTTTCTCCCTACCAAGTACTAAGTGAGCACTATGTAATGAATAAAGGCATTATTAATAATTGTGAATATATATATATGTATATATATTCGTAAATATTATCACTTATATGATTCAAGAACAACATCCAATAAACTTCCAGATTTTTTATAACATGTAACATTTACATTTCACTTGATAGAAATTGATAATAATACTTAATTAGCTCATATCAAGACAAGCTAATCTGATCTCCAAATAAATCAATTGTGTGTTTTTATTGTTTTGAATTAATTACATTGCAAACAAATGATTACAGCGTTAAAGTTTTGTCAGGCAATTAATTTACAATTTATGACACAGGAAGCATGTATTATTGAGATTTATATCAGAAAATCAAGTCATAATTAAATTGTTTCTGAAATTGAATTTACATTTGTGTCTAGCTTTAAAATTAGCAGTTTAATGGTCTGAAGTAAATCACTAAGCATTTTGCTTATCTACAGTCTTCACATATAAAATTGTTTCTGTTTATGGTTTCTTGAGGCAGTTCCACATTTCATGACATATTGAGAATTTGCTTAAAATCAAACAAATTCAGCAGACACATTTGGATCATTTAAAGAAAACTATGGATTTTAATTGTGGCCTTTCTTTATGTATTTTAAAGTAAATAACATTGATTGTCTCTTTAACCTCTTAAGAATCAGGCCACTTAAGTTTTTTTTTAGTTTTTCCCATTGCCGTCTTTAATAAACTATAATTTTTCGATTTTTCCATTCATAGAGCAGTGTCAGGGCTTGTTTTCTGTGTAACAAATTGTCCTTCCTAGTAACCGCATTTTATTCTCCATGCTGGTTACAGGGAAGCTGAAAAAAAATTCCAATTGTGATGATTTAGTGTAATAAATATTTGTGCATACATTTGTTACGGCTTTTACTGTACGCTCAAAATTACAACTGTACTTTTTTCCATGGGCCACTATAACCATGGGAATACCAAATTTATATAGATTTTATTATGTTTTAACACATTTTAAAAAATGAAAACGTGGTGTTTCGGACATTTGGGCACTATGTTCCATTACACTGCCAGGGAAAAATGTTTTTATGTATTGATAGATTAGGACTTTTGGGACGAGTCATTACCTTACGTTTTTATGTTTTTTTATGTTTGATTTTTTTGTTTTATTATTTTTGTTTACTTTTTTAACTTTTTATTTACTGCTTTTTAGATCTCCAAGTGTGCTTTAATCTACAGCATTGCAGCATATGCAGAATTTGCTATGGATTTATAACACTGTGCCTCTGGGCTGTGACAATCCAACCAAAGATGCACCAGCAGCTTTGCCCGTGGAAGGTAAATGCTTAACACCTGCGATTGGTGCTAGTTATTGTGGGTGTCAGCAGTGGGTGTTGACTGTGTAATGCTGATGTATAAAGAGACCTCAGCCAAAGGGTTAAGGTTTAAGTCACCAAGTGTGAATGTGGAGAAATCTTGAGGAATCCTGGTATATAGACCCTCCACATCTATAGAGGTAAGTTGAAAATTCTTCTGCCATCCTAAGTCTCTAACCACTAGAAGGATAAAAGTTGTGTCTTTGATGTAAAAAGGGAATATTGTCCAACAAAGGATACAAAAACCAGTCTAAGTATTGAGAGATTGGTTCCGTAAGCAAGCCCATGCCAGCCACAAGCCCATGAGCAGCCAGGTAAATTACCGAGGGTCCTGTGTTTTTTTGGAAGAAAATATCATATGGGGAATGTCGGGTTCTTTTGCATAAAATTTTAATTGGTAAATAAAAAAATGCTTGCAAGATTTTCTTATGGGGGTCTGTTTTTATGGCTTTCACTGTGAAGTCAGAATGACACATATCCTTTTTTCTTTAGATCATTTTGATCATTGGGATACCAGATTTATCCAATTATTTTTATAACAAATAAGGACAATATGATGGTGCCCACATGTGGTCAATGTATAGGTGCCAGTATCCGTAGGGATCTCTAACAAATGCTGAAGAGACCTTACCTAAATGGAGAAAGCTTAGCTTATAAGCCCTCTACATAAACCCTTGATGAGCCATCAACATATAGTTTAATTGAGCTGTATAAAGGTTAAATGAATTTTAGTTGAGTTGAGGTTCAGATTTTGAAAAAGACTACAATGGTATTACAACAGCTTGTTTTCATTCATTATGTGGTAGGCTTAGTTGGGTTTTCTGTCTTGTTGCATGACCCAGTTTTGATAAGATCCTTGCTGATTTCTTTGTTCCTTGGCATTGATATCAAATAGCTGTCTAGTCTCAGACCAGAAGCCTGAAAATATTTAATGATCAAAAATGACAGTATCTACAACTGAATGTAATAGTTTTTTCAGGAATCAACACAGATTTCTACAGGGGAATGTCCCTTCTTATTCAGCTAAATGGAAAAATAAATATTAAATCAATTATTTAATGATATCAAGTATGGTGCAAAGTATTCAAAAACCTTGATTGTGATGTTTATATATATGCAATATTCTTAGTAGAGAACATGAAAGTTTCCAAATACTGATTTGGCATATAGAAAATATATTTTTTTATTCCATTCAGGTTTCTAAACACAGCAGGCAAAATAACATGTGTTTTCTTGTTGTGTGTCAATTGATGTTGATTGTTTAGTTTTTTTATTATTTATTTTACAGCGCTATGTAGTGTTTTGTGTGGAAAAGGTGGTATTTTAGATTAAATAATTGATTGCCTAGAAAGATGCACAGAAGAAAAGCCCATATGCAATATTCACTTAGTAACAGTAGGAAATACATATCTAACAGCCCGGGACTTAATCTAAATGTGCTCCAATGTGTTTGTTTAACATCAGGGGATGTCTTTAAAGTTTGAATGTGTTTATTTCAGTGGAAATAATGTCTGTTGTGGAATACTAAAGCTATCAGAAACAGCTGTTTGTAATAAACGTGTTATACGTGTTTGAATATACAATAAACCTATGCGTTCAGATATCACTAGGCTTAGAAAAGAATAATAGTTGCCATATTTTCATATTGTCTTTTTAGTAGCACTTTCATATTTTTCTGCTACAACGAAAAAGATAAGCTTTAATGTGGTACTGGTATCTATGAAAATGTACTAGATTAGATCAGTCACTGTTGCAAAATATTGTGCATTTTTTTGTTTTAATATAATATACATGCAGTGCAAAATTAAAGGTACAGATGAAATGTAATTGGTAGCCCCAACTGTTCAAACACTGTAAAAATAGCAGATTTTAGGGGATAAGGCCATTTTCGAGGAACAGTGTTTCATTTGCAGCAGTGTTTCATCAAAAGATGAATATGTTTAATATGATTTTTCTCTGTAAGATCTACTCCTTGTTTACATTTACAATTATCATAGGGGGAATAAAGCCACAAAAGCAACAGAAAGATAATTTAGCTGCAATCTTCCTGTATCAGATGGGAGAATTGGAGATCAACCTTTGCAATGTTAAACAAACATGCTGTGCATTTGAAACCTATAGTGGAAACAGTTTTTTTTATTTTTACTATAAGCATAGTGATCTTTTAGTTGGTACAGTTAAAGTGTTCTTCTTGGTGGAGTACATGGAGTTATGCCCTGTCATCATCACATTGGTTTTGAAAGGTGCAAGTTACTCTAATTATTACACAAATAAAAATTCCATATATATGGGGGAGATTTATCACTAGCTTTCTTCTAAATGTTAGAATTAAAAAGTCGCAGATTTTTGCACAATGCTGTTTTTGCAGCATTTTTTTCCACATTTGTACCACAAGTCTTGTGTACTGTTTTTCAATGAATTTGTTGTATTTATCTTACAAATCCAGCTGTTTAGACTAAAATTAGATGCGTTTGCCAACTGGGACTTTATAAAAAAGTGACCTGTCTAACTTCAACACCATAAAAGAACATTTAGATTAAAGAAAAATATAAAAGTCATATAAAAACATTTTGGATTTAAGATGCAATACTTAGAAACATCAATAGCTGTGCAAATTTGGACACAAAACTGCTGATTGCAATTTTCTTTTTTTTTACAGAAATTTTTATATTCAATTAAGGAAAAAAACTTGTCAGAAAAGTATCTTTCAGCTGCAATACAGACAATATAACCAAAACCATTATATGTATATATATAGGGAGATTTATCAGACAGACGTCTGTGGGACATTTTTGCACAAATATTTGCAATTTTCTATACCAGGGACTGAGAAACTAGACAAAGAAGGAACTAGACGACTAGAAAACTATGAAGAGAAATGATAAATCTCCCCCATGGTGTCCTTACAAACACCTCACAAATGCTACACCCATGACCAAGGCAGTTAATTTACTACAATTTGCCCAATAATACAGTAAAAATTCTCTCTTGATCACTCATTCGTATACAGTACTTTACAGGAATTTACATTTTTTGCTGAACTAAAAAATGCAATCCATAAAGCTTCTCATTCTGTAAGAATGTTCCAATTTAAGCGAGTACAGTACAAGCAATATTATAATGGTGTTTGTTTGATTTAAATTGAAAAAGTAGATTAGCTCATTTCAACACTCGTATTCAACCATGTTCTTCTATTTTCCTAAATACTTAATGCTGATTTTCCAAGTTGTTATAGCTGATTTTGCCTTTGATAGAGGCAGGCTATCATTAAAAAGCAGTTCATGGCAAGGTGCACAGCAATGCTTATTGGAAGCACAGTCTGCAAATCGAAAAGCAATTAGCACTTCTGGATTGTAATAATTGCCCACAGCATGAAATCCTTCCAGTGTGAAGTTACTACTGTGCCTAATCACAGTGTACTTTAAATACTGGTATATGCTGTGGGTCTCTGGACACCAAATTTTGCTAAGTCGCCTTCTAATTTGCAATAAAGAGAGAACAATATACACAGTATCTTTAGAGAAAGAGTATTTATGATTACTTGCCTGTTTTCCTAACAAGACACACCCGAAAATAAGACGTAGTGCTATTTTATTAGGCTTAGACATATGAGGCCTCCCCTGAAAATAAGACCTAGTGGCAACCATTGCTGCAGCTCCCCCCACATAATACATTAGTATTAGTAGATATTTTTGGTAATGCAAGAGGTTGTGACACAAGCAAAGAATTCATGGGATACAATTGCTGACAGTTGTGCTGCAAAAGCACTACAAGTAGCTACCAGGACAAGAAGGGGTCATTGAAGTAAAGTGCTAAATATGAGAAATTGGGACCAATGATTCCAAAAGAAATGGCACAAAGGCACAAAAAATCCAGCAAGAAAATCATAATTTGCAGAGTTATAAGGATGTTTATAGAAGCTGTTGACATGATGGTCTTTAAAGGGATATTCTCATTTCAGCAAATTAATGTTTGCATGATGAAAAATTATACAATATTCCAATACACTTCCTTTGTAAATTCTGCATAGTATCATGGTATATAAGGCCGGAAAGATGTTTTATCCCCATAACCCCTGATATTTTTTCTCTCCCAAAAGACATCCAGGCCTCTCTTGAACATGTACATAGAGTCCGCCATAACAACCTCATGAGGCAGAGAGTTCTATAGTCTCACTGCTCTTACAGTAAAGAACCTTTGTCTATGTTGATGGTAGAATCGCCTCTCCTCTAGGCCTGGTCCCCTTGTCCTGGTCACAGGAATATGTATAAAAAGATCTATGGAGAGATCCTTTTACCGTCCTTTCAGGTATTTGTACATTGTAATGAGGTCTCCTCTCAGTCGTCTTTTTTCTAAACTGAATAATCACAAATTTTGTAATCTGTCATTGTATTCTAGTCCCCCCATTTGCCTAATAATCTTGGTTGCTCTCCTCTGCTCCAGCTCTACTATATCCTTTTTATACACTGATGCCCAAAACTGTAAACAATATTCCATGTGTGGTCTGACCAGGGATTTGTATAAGGGCAAAACTATGTCTTTATCATGAGAATCAATTCCTCTTTTGATACATCCCATGATTTTATTTGCTTTAGCTAAAATTAAGTTTACCATCCACCAATACCCCCAAGTCCTTTTCAGCTCAGTTTTACCAAGTAATTCACTGTTTAGAACATAATTATACTTTTTGTTTCCATGGCTCAAGTGCATAACTTTACATTTATCTACATTAAACCTCATCAACCATTTCTCTGCCCACTCCTCATGTCTCCACTAATCCCTCTGTAATGCTAAACTATCTACCTCAAACTTTATTACTTTTCACAGCTTAGTGTCATCTGCAAATATTGAAACCTGACTGTGTAAGCCCACTACAAGGTAATTAATAAAAATAGTAAAAAGAAGTGGCCCCAATACTGACCCCTGTGGCACTCCACTGGTAACATCAACCCAATCTGAGAATGTGCCATTAATGACCACCCTCTGTTTTCTATCACTAAGCCAATTACATACCCAAATACACAGATTTTCTCCTAGTCCCAGCAGTCTCATTTTATGTACCAACCTTTTATGCAACACGGTGTCAAATGCCTTCGAAAAGCCCAGATATACAACATCCACCGCGTCCCCCAGATCCAGTCTGGAACTTAGTTCCTTGTAGAAGGCAATCAGATTTGTCTGACAGGACCGATCTCTCATAAACGCATGCTGATATTGGGTTATAAGGTTTTGTACAGTGAGGTACTCCAGGATAGCATCTCTAATAAACCCCTCAAATATTTTCCCTACCGCAGAAGTTTGACTCACAGGTTGCCAGGATCGCTATTTGATCCTTTTTTGTATATTGCCATGATTTTCTAGATTTTCGCTTGCTGTCATTCTATAGAATGCTTCAATGTTTATTTCCAGTAGATAGAAATCTGACCATGTTCACACAGGTGCACAGCTCATTGAATCACAAAGAGTAATCAGATCTGTGTAATATAAAGAGTCGGGCACCTGTGTGGCCATTCTCAGATTTCTGTCCTCTGGTAGTTAACAGAAGCTTTTTATAGAATGACAGTAAGCCGAAATCTTACAAATGGAATATCCATTTTTCTGTATTTTCAGAATTTAATATTTTGCGGATAAATACTGTTTTGAATGAAATTTTACATATTTAACATTAAAACCCCCTGTATAATCAACCGATTTTCAAATCTGCACACCTCAAACTATCAAAAACAGCTTTTAGGAAGATTGTTAACCTCATGAGATCTTCATTGTAATTGAATCAAAATGGAGGTGAAATTTAGAATGGTTAAATTTTTCAGTTATATGTTTATTTTGCCCTAAAATTTATACATTTCTAAAAGAAAGAGTACATAGACCCCCCACATGTGGCCGTTACTTGTTTTATAGGTGCACAACAAGTTGCAGAAGAGAAGGAGCACCCTTCAGCTGCCCCTATTTTAGTTTCCTCATTGGCCCCTTTTGTAGGTTATTCAATTTTAGCATTTCACTTATTGGCGCAGTATGGCAACATATTTTTTGCGAGATGAGATGCTTTTTCCAGTGTATCCCATATTGTTGAAAATTCAGGAACTTTTTTTTAAGGGCAGGAGTAGAAAAGCTTCAATTCTGTACAGTTTTTTTCCGCTTTTTTTGGCTTTTATCGTACAGCCTAATAATCATGTTATCTTTATTCTATGGGTTGATACAATTACGGGGATACCATACATGAATATTTTTTCTTACGTTTTACTAAATTTGTCAAATAAAACCCTAATTTGGGAAAAATTTAGCATTTGTGCATTGCCGTCTTCCAAGTGGCATAACATTGTTAATTTTTTGGCTACGGAGCTGGTTGATGGCTTGTTTTTTTACTGGACATGTTGTTCAGCAACAATATCATTTTGGAGTACATATGTTTTTTAAATCACTTTTTATTGCATTTTTTGTAGGAATGAATAGGAAAAAAAATCATAATTTTTAGAGGGTTTTTAACATTTTTCTTTTTACGGCGTTCATCGCGTAGGTTCAATAATTATTATTTTTTTATTCAAAAGGTTGTTATGGATGCGGATGTGGGGTTTGTGTTATGATTTAGATTTTTTTTTTACGTTATATGTCTCTTTGTATGTTATGGGCCTTATGGGCATTTTTAGTGATTTCTTACTTTATTTTTTATTGAAAGGCAATTTTTTTTAACTTTTTTACATTTTCCACCATGGGACATGTACAAGCAATCATCTTATTGCTTGTTAATGATAATACTCTGCAATTCTAATGTATTGCAGGGTCAGCCTATGCAGTTGCATAGGCTGGCACTGTGCCTTTAAGACAGAGGCCATCTTTCAGCCAGTACAAGCAGGCAGCTCTGGGGTCCTAATCGAACCCCAGGGTTGCCATAGCAACGATCGGCGCCCCTCATAAACCACGCGGGGGGCAAATGTGGGTTAAAGAGCACCATAAGGCAGGTTAAATGCCGCGGTTGCATTGACAACGGCATTTAACCGGTTTGAATTTAACAGGTTTGAATGGAATTCAAATGTTTATGCTGATGTATGTGATGACATGACCACAGTAAATTAACCCCTTGATGATCAAGCTCATGTGTACCTCAATGACCAAGGCCTATTTTTCAAAACCAGCATGTGTCACTTTATCCGGTTATAACTTTACTTACCCAAGTGTTTTTGAATTTTTTTTTTGTGACATTTTGTACTTCAAAATAGTTGGAAATTTTGGTTAATATATTTAACATTTATGTATGAAAATAAATGAATTTGGTAAACATTTTGAAAACATTTGCTCTCTAAACTTCAAAATGTTCTGTTTTTCAAACTGATATTCTTACTACCCAAATTAGTTACTAACTAACATTTAACATATCTCAGCTTTGTGTTGGGGTCATTTCAGAAGTTTCCTTTTTTTATTACGACTCTAGAAAGATCACAAATCGAACAGCATTCTCTCAAATTGTCAAGAAAATTTTTGAATCAATTATGTTAGGGATCATTTCATTTCTATATGGGTTTTGGAAGTTCTGTTAATAGAAATCCACCACATATCAACCCGTTCTATTAACTTCTATTAAGTAACTATTGAACAAAATTAGTATGTAATGTAACTAGAATGTCCATTTAACACTCATCAGCCTCCCATCCTATCTCACTTCTGATTGGTGATTTATGTTGTAATGCTAAAGTGTGTGTTATATTCTAATTGGATAATGCATTACTGTTTCAGTGTACTGTATAATTTTTGCATTTAACCTGTAGCCATGATGGCTATAATTTGAGTTCTGACCTGTTGGACAAAGTTGCATATGCAATAAACACAATTAAAGAAATGGTGTGTTCTGATCTATGGAAGACTAAGAAGATTATATTCCACAGTACACCAATGTACAACGAAAACCATAAAATGGGTACTTCTTTCATTCATTTGTTACATTTAGGATCCTTTTATATATTCCTTTTCAATACTTTGGGCAAACATTAGTGCCATTTTTTTGCTTTCATTTTGGTAGTGCACACATCACACTTTAGTTGTTACTTTGGTGCTCCTAAGCTTATTTGAATTTGCGTCTACTGTATATATGTGCTGCGGCATATTGTTGTATAAGAGAGGAAATTAGAGGCTTCTATTGCCTTCGCTGAGCCTATACATCCTTCCATTCTGCCTTTTTTTCCTGATGCAACATATACTGGACAGACAGAGGCAACAACTATGCCTATGTCTGCCAGACAAAAACAAGCTATGGAACAGTGAAAAAAGAAGTTCCAACAACAAGTTGCACATCTGAGAGCATAGAATGGTGTATTGGCAGTTAACCTGTCTGTGGTAAAAATGGCGGTGGCATCTAAAGGTTCAGATGCAAAGAGTAAAAGTAGCCTTACTATGGGCAGGTTGATCAGTGCATTAAACAATGTCCTGTTGCTAAGAGGCCTAGTGTTTTGTTGGAGGTGCCATATAGGCATAATGAGGTTGTTGTTACAAGCATCCAACCTCGAAAATGCATGGACTTGTGAGAACTTGTAGGCAGTCGATGGAAGTGACACTGAATGCTGTGTGGCTGATTGTGACACTGAATGCTGTGTGGCTGATTGTACTCAGGTTTGACTGGAAATTTGGCTTAACTGAGTAAATCAGGCAGCAATGATCTGTCACTAACAGGGCTAGATTAAGGGTCCCAGTGGTATGGAGCAAATCAGGCAGAAATGATCTGTCATTGAAAGGGGCCAGATTAAGGGTCCCAGTGGTATGGAGCAAATCAGGTAGCAATGATCTGTCACTGCCGGGGCCAGATTAAGAGTCCCAGTGGTATGGAGCACCTCATTTAGGATGGGGCCCCCGCAACTTGGCACTTTATGTGGGGCCCCCTCCCACAGCAATATATGTGAAAAAAAACCCCATAGTTTTACTGTTTCAAATATCAGCCAGAGCTTTGGAGATATTAGAAATAATGGTATATTTAGTTTCAGATTGGCTCATGAATTCCTACCTATACTAAACCAATATCAATGTTGGTCCATGACAAATGAAAATATACTATGACCAAATAATGATACCACAATACTGTTACTAATTAAAACTACCATAAGACCAATATTCCAAACAAAGGCGCTACAATTTACAAATGATCTCTTCATAACTGCAACCCACAGCGACACCACAATGTGAACAAAATACCGCTTCACTGATAATGAACACAAGACTCTATACACAGACCAGTATTACCAATAATTTACCACACATAAACTCCATTTATAGATAATCTTTACCACCATATTGTTATTATACAAACACCACCATGCAAAGGACAATATCACTAATGGCACCTCTGTACAAGGCCCAAATAATAACACTTCATAATGATTATTACCACTACATAATGACTGAATTATACTGCAATAAAGGCAGTCCCCGGGCTACAACAAGATAGGCTCCATAGGTTTGTTCTTAAGTTGAATTTGTATGCAAGTCACAACTGTATATTTTAGAATTGTAGATCAAGACAAAAAATGTTTTTTGCCCCAGTGACAATCAGAGTTTCAATTTTTTTTATGTAATTGGACCAAGGATTATCAATAAAACTTCTTTACTGATATCTTACAGCTGATCATTGCAGTCTGGGACTATAGTAAATCTTCCAGAGAACTTCACCAGAGATCACAGTGGGCAAATGGGTCTGTCTTTAACTAGGGCTCATCTGTAAGTCGGGTGTCCTTAAGTAGGGGACTGTCTGTACTAAATGAAAACTTATGCACACAGACCATTATTTACCACCATAAAGTGACCATATATTAGTAGATACCAGTCCAGCACAGAGGCTGCAGTGTGATTAAATGACATACAGGTGACGTCCCTGATGTTGTCTCTTCCCTTCTGTCTGATCTTCCAGGCAACTTCTTCTATCCATGACTCATCTCTGTT
This sequence comes from Engystomops pustulosus, assembly GCA_019512145.1. Lineage (NCBI taxonomy): Eukaryota > Metazoa > Chordata > Amphibia > Anura > Leptodactylidae > Engystomops > Engystomops pustulosus. The sequence goes on from CM033645.1 coordinate 102,886,829, forward strand.
GGTTTATAAAACAAACATCGTTGGCATCATCCTATATACTCATCACACTTGACCATATCATATATACAACTCATACCACAATTGACCATACTGTGTCCCAACATATGTCATATATATTGCTCACACCACAACTTATCACAATGTGCTACCACATATATCATATAAATCACTCACACTACAGTTGATCCCACTGTGCTTCCTCATCTATCATATATATCCCTCACACCACAATTGATCACACTGCGCTCCCACATATATTTTATATACCCCTCATGCCACAAATGATCACACTGTACCCCCACATATATCATATTTACCCCTCACACCACAACTGATCACACTGCACTCCCACATACATTACATATACCCCTCACACCACAATTGATCACACTGTGCCCCCACATAGACCCCTCACACAACAACTGGCCACCTTGTGCTCCTAAATATATCATATATACCCATCACGACACAATTGATCACACTGTGCCCCCACATATATCATATATACCCCTCACACCACAACTGCTCACACTGTGCTCCCACATATATCATATATACCCCTCACTCCTCAACTAACTACACTGTGTCTACCACATATATGATATATACCTCTCACACCACAACTGGCCACACTGTGCTCCCACATATATCATATATACCCCGCAAATTGTTCACACATTGCCCCCACATATTATATACTAGCTGTAGCATCCAGCATTGCCAGGCATAGTAAATAACTGCACTTACCTATAGCAAAATAAAATGGGTTAACAAAAAATATTTACATGTATCTCTAGACTGTCGCATACTGTCTCTGATGTCTCTGATGTCACTGACTGTCTCTGTCTTCTTAGTATCTTTCAGTGACTGTCTGTCTCTGGCAGCCTCTTTCAGTAGCTTTCTGTCTTGTGAAGTCTCTTTCAGTGACTGTCTGTCTTTGGTAGTCTCTTTCAGTGGCTTTCTGTCTCTGGCAGTCTCTTTCAGTGACTGTTTCGGACAGTCTCTTTCAGTGAGTGTCTCTGACACTCTCATTGCAGTGACTGTCTCTTTTTCAGACTGTCACTTTGTCTATGGGAAGATTTATCAGAAGTATCTGAGAGAAGAACTGCTCTAGTTGCCCATGGAAATCAATCAGAGCTCAAGTTTAATTTTCGCACAGCTCATCTCTTAGTGGTTTCCATGGGCAACTGTAACAGTTTTACCTCCTACATTTCTAAGAAATCTCCCCCTATCTCTGTGTCTCTATCCATCTTACCTCACACATAAGCATCTTATACTCATTGCCTATAGTAACCAATCAAAGCTCAGAGCTCATATTAATGACCTGTGGCAGAACAGCAACTAGCTGCCACAGCAGCAGCAGACAATGGCTCCAATATCTGGTGATTAATAATTGGAGTTTGGTAAGTGTGTGGGGGAAAATTTCAGCTCAAAACTGAGTCTATGACATTCCCAAAGTCACAGAGAGCGGCTGTGTAAAATTTATTGATTGTAAACCCGACGATACAGAATTATTTAGTGGACAAACATTCACACACACATACACTTAGCTTTATATATTAGATACCCCTCACACCACAACTGTTTACAGCAAAAAAAGTGGTGTTTTGGATATTTGGGCGCAATTTTAGTTATGGGGTTCAACACTGGGAATAACCAATATTATATTTTATAGGCTGGACATTTTGGGATGTGGTGATACCGTCAATGTTTATGATTTTACTTGTATATTTTTATATTAGTTTTAGGGAAAGCAGGTGATTAGAATTTTTAGGTTTTATAAAAAAATGTTCTCAATTTTTTTTCAACTATTTTTCAGACCCCGGAGAGTACTTTAACCCTAGGTTGTCTGATTGATCCTATCATATACTGCGATACTACAGGATTTTCCTGTGACATCATGGAAAGCGATGATCAAAACAAAGTTGGCGGTGCCCAGGCTGTGATGAAAGGGTTAACAACCACGCATTTGTAACAATTGTGGTTGTTAGCAGTGGGTGTGCAGCAATATGTAGCAAAACCCATGTCTGTATGATGAGAGCTCACTTTGTGAGCCCTCTTCATACCTACTTAACAGCTCCACGCCGTAATAGTAACGCAGTGTTAAAAGGTTAATATACTTTATCACCTCTTGTATTATATATACAGGGCCCCCAATGAATTTTATATACTGGGCCCCTCAATTATTTAATATACTGGGCCCCCAATACATTTAGGGTACGTTCACAAGTAATGCTAGAACAGGGGGCAGTTGTAGCATTAGCATTAGCATTTTCAGTGAATGTCATGTAATTTCTCACTGCAAATGCATTCTAGCCAAGGAACGGTCCCTGCACTAGCACTGGGCTTTGAAACGCAACTCTAGTGGCATATGTGACCTCCACGCCGTAATAGTACCGTAGCCTTAAAAGGTTAAATACTGTGTCACCTCTTGTATTATATATTCTGCGCCCCCAACGAATTTCATATACTGGACCCCTCAATTATTTAATATACTGGGCCCCCAATACATTTAGGGTACATTCACAAGTAACGCTAGCACAGGGGGCAGTGCCTTATTTCATTAGCATTTCCAGTGAAAGTCATGTAATTTCTCACTGCACATGTATTCTAGCCAAGGCACGGTTCCTGCGCTAGCACTGTGCTTTGAAACGTACCGCTAGTGGCATATGTGACCTCACCCTTAATATACTGGGCCCCACTGCAATTCATTATTTAATATACTCAAGTTAACTATTTTATATATTGACCCTCAGTGAACTATTAAGTATACTTAAGTATATAGTATACCATTGTTGATCATGTTATGGAGTAGGACACAAGAAGGCCTGAATGTTATATAAAATTATATAGTGCGAGAGAGGATAAGATTTCACCCCTATAAATTCTGCCTGCTGCAGGATGTTGTAATGAAGGAGAAAGTGATTCCTGTGTAGCACTTGGTCATGTTAAAAGGATAAAAGAAGCCACAGACTTAGATTTCAGCTCTAGTTTAGTGAATAATGCTGCATAGCAGGAGAAGGTTTCTAACAGTTCTGTAGAAAGAACCACTACCACATGAGAAATATACAAACTGATTGATGGGAACTGTTCTTTGCAGACATGACCAAGCATTCAGAATAAGACAGAGGCAGAAACCTTGTTCTCCAAGGTGGCGGGAAGTGAAGCTAATGAATGTGGTTATGTTCCTGTGGATCTGGTGTTTCCTGATTTTGACATTTGTCTATAATTGCTGGAAATTTTAATGATCACAGTAATTGATTACAGCATGTGGTCATCGACACTGGGCGATCTTATTGATGAGTTTAAGTGTGGATCAGTACACTAGCATGTCGTTGGTAACAAGTACTCCAGGACATATTGGGGCATGTTTACTATGAACAGTGCAAACTGTACTGTTTGCCTTTGTATAGTGCAGAGTGTGCCAGATTCATTATTTCTGGAGCACCTTTTGATGCACCTTTAAAATAGGGCATACAACACATTTATGAAGTACGTTGCATGGTGGCTCCCAAATGTGACTCCCAAATGAGAATTGAATTGTGGCACAGACAGAATTGTGGCACAATATCCAACTGTGCACTAACATGTCCCTTCATGTGCACATTTTTCTGTAGGACATAGTGCAGCTTGCGACACAAAACTGGCCCAGACACTTTATAAATACATGTGCCAGCAGTTTGCACTAAAAAGAATGTGCAAAGCTAGACAGAAAACTGGTGCAAGGGCTTAAATTTGAGCGGATATGCAATATAGTATATAAAACAATATCCAGCATGGGTTTATGGAAGTTATTAGACTTTTGGGAGGAATCTATCCTGAATAGAATGGCAGTTTTCTGGAGTACAAGCCATGACAGAATTGAAAATTTTGGCGTATCACCAGGAATTTGGACTTGATATACCCCATCGCCATCCTCATGCCAATTGGTATAGAAGCGGGCATGGAGGGGCAGGGAGTTGGCAAAGACAGCTGTCATGCTGCTGTTTATAGCAATAATATAGGACCTAGAATAAGATAAAAGCCAGTGCTTTATCATGAAGCCAATTTAAAGCTATGAGGCTACAGTATCCTAGTACATAGGGTGCACCATGACCCCTTAGTCCCAACACTTACATAGAAATTACTAAATTGTGTTTGAAAGGTGCATCTAATTCTGTTACAGTTACTATTTGGTAGTTATCATATAATTTGTTAGTGTCATTATGGTGGGAAGATTATATACTGTAATACTAGACAATGCAAAACATGTGCATTTGAATAATAAACATTATAAAGTGAAATATTTCAGCAATTTTACTACAAGTGTAGCATCACGGGTGCTCCCGCAACCCATAGCGCGGGTCACGGGCTTACCTGTACCCCTCGTGCCCCGCCAGTGCTCGCACCACTCACCTTTTCCTGTTGCGGCTTACGCGTCTGAATGCGTTCGTCCCCGACTTCTAGGGCGCTCGCACACTAGGTCAACAAGATTTTAAGGGCCAGCGCACTACTGATTGACGCTGATCGTTCAAAGAAATAGATGAAAGCTGGCCTCTCCCAGCATTCCCTGCTGGATCTTTGTGCCATATGCCTCTGAGAAAGCTAGTATTGTTGCCCTGTGCCTGTTTATTGATTTCCTGTTGTGACCCTTGATCTGTTCCTGTTTACGCTCCTCAGCGGCCAGCCCTGACCTTCTTCTTTGCCTCTGACCCTGTGCCGCCTGCCCTGACCTCCTGCCTGTCCCTGACCATGAACCTGCCTTCCGTTTTTGTATCTCGCCTTGGCTGCCACCGTAGACAAAGTCGCACCTGTGGAATGACCTGGGGGTACCACACCACAGCAAGACCAACCCGCTTTGCAGCGGGCTCTGGTGGAAACCGCGTGTCACTTAGATTCCGACAGCATCAAGCTCCTGTGGCAGCTCCCTCTACTCTGGTTAGCCAACCCTCCACTGAACCTAGGCTGAGACTTTCCATGCCATCAAAGTACGATGGGGACCCCAAGTTGTGCAGGGACTTTATCACCTACTGCTCCCTGTACATTGAACTTATGCCATCTCAATTCATCACAGAAAGATTTACGGTGGCATTCATCATCAACCTCCTCTTCAAGAAGGCCCTGGCATGAGCTGCTCCTCTCTGGGACAGAAAAGACCCAGTTAAAGCTAACATCACCTCCTTCTTTGCTGAGTTCCAGACTGTCTTTGAGGAACCAACATGGGCATCTTCAGCTGAGACTGCACTGCTAAACCTGCATGAAGGGGATTCTTCTGTTGGTGACTATGCGGTTCAATTCCATACTCTGGCGACCTTTAAAAAGGGATTTTTGGAACAAAATAGATATTCTGTCTGCATGTGACCTGTTGTCTACTCCGAGTGAACTCATCTCGCTGCCCACTCGGGTCGATATCCGGTCTATGGAGCACTCTGAGGAGCAACGTTTAAAACAAGCACATGGCTGGGTTTGACGTGTGCCCCGTTGGCTCCTGACTTCCAGTGACCGATTCGGTCACCTGCTGTGACAGGTACTGAGGAACTGGTGCAGGTGGAGAGAGCTTGGATGCCTTCTCAGGAACATGCTAGGCGATGCCAGGAGAATCTCTGCCTCTACTCTGCCAGCCCGCAACATTTCCTTCAGGCCTGTGCAATCCGTCCTCAGCATCCGGGAAATGCTTGCACCTAGTGTTCTTGGTAAAGCGTCCCTTGAAAGAACAAAGCTTCTCCACGTCCGTCTTAATCTTCCCATTCTGCTCAGCTCAGAAACTGGTGTTCATTTCCAGATTTCTGCCTTCCGGCTCTGAAAGAAACTTTGTGGATGCCTTTCTGGTCTCCCGGCATCACTTCCCGCTAGTCCGCCTTGAGAAACCTCTGGCAAACTCCTGTCAGTGGCCAAATCCTCTTTGATCCGGTCCGGTACTGCACTGAACCTTTGTTACTGCAAGTCGGAGCACTAAACAAAGAGAGACTGTCTTTCTATGTGGTACCTCAGGAAATTTTCCCTTATGTTGGGTCTTCCATGGTTACAGCTCCATGCACCTTTACTTAATTGGAAGACAGGGAAGATTCTTCATTGGAGACCAGATTGCCAGACTCGCTGCATGGTGGTTCCTCATCCAGTACCTGTCATGGTCTCTTCTGTGGTTCCCAAGCCTCTGGAAGGTCTCCCAGCTTGCTATCAGGACTTTGCTGACATATTTTTAAAGAAACAAGCCGAGACTGCCCTGTTGATCTGCTGCCGGGTACGTCTCCTCCACGGGGTCGAGTGTACCCTCTTCTGAAATCGCAGCAATGTCGGACTATATTACAGAGAAGCTGCAGAGAGTGTTCATACAGGAATCCTCTTCTCCAGCTGGTGCTTGCTTCTTCTTTGTGACCAAGAAGGATGGGTCACTCCATCCATGTATCAACTATCGTTTTCTTAACAAGGTCACAGTTAAGAACCACTATCCTTTGCCATTGATAACTGAGCTGTTTGCCCCCCATTGTGGAGCCAGAGTCTTCTCCAAACTGGACCTTCATGGGGCCTACAACCTTATCCGTATCTGCAAGGGTGACAAGTGGAAGACCACCTTTAACAATCGAGATGGGCACTTTGAGTACCTGGTTATGCCGTTTGGACTTTGTAATGCACCAGCCGTCTTTCATCAACTACATCTTCAGGGACTTGCTATAGACCTGTGTCGTGGTTTATCAAGACGATATACTGATGTTTTCTGCGGACCTTGAATCCCACCGGTCCTATATGTGTCAAGTCCTGTAAGAGCCAATCGCCTCTATGCCAAGGCGTAATGCCAGTTCCATTAGAAGAGTCTTCCCTTCCTTGGCTACATTGGGGCTTAGTTACTAAGGGTCAGCGAATGCACTTTCATCAGACTTTTAAAATTTTCAGGATTCTCAGGATTTGCGCCCTTATTTAGAAGGGTATTGTGTTGCACGCGAGTCGATTTTGGTGCAGCGGTACCGGCTTTCATGCGACAGAAATCGGAGGCCGGGCCGTCAGACGATCTGACTGATTCAGACTGAGTGCAGGATTTAATATTCAAATTGTGTCACAACCAATGCACTTGAGCGGGGAAACAACAGAGGCAGGAAATGGGGCCCACAGTCTTTGTGAAGCGCGGCACGGTGCATTGTTGTCGGACAATGCACTTCGGGTGAACTCTGTCAGCCGGGTAAGTAAATGTGTCCCGTTACCTCTGATAGGGGTCCACAAATGGATCCTGCTAAGTTGTCTACGGTGCTTCAATGGCCATGGGAACTATTACCGGCAGTTTATCCCACACGTCTCCTCTCTTGTATCTTCTATTGTGGCGCTCTCTTGTGTCCTGTTTGAAGAAGCTTTCTCAAGATTAAAACTTGACTTTGCCTCAGTCCCAGTTCTCACTCAGCCTGATACAGAGAAGCCTTTCCATCTGGAAGTTGATGCCTCCTCAGTAAGAGCTGGGGCAGTGCATACCCAGAAAGGGCCCAAAGGCCAAATTCTCACTTGTGGGTTTTTCTCTAAGACTTTCTCCTCCACAGAGAGGAATTACTCGAGAGGAGATAGAGAACAACTGGCCATCAAACTGGCCTTGGAAGAATGGCGTTATTTTCTGGAGTGGGCTCACCATCCAGTCTGCGTGTATACAGATCATAAGAATCTCCTTTACCTCCAGACTGCTCAATGCCTCAACCCAAGGCAAGCCTGCTGGTCACTCTTATTGTTACATTTTAACCTCTTGTTTTAACCTCACTCTGTAGACCTCATTTCCCGTTTCTATTGGTGGCCTGATTTGGTAAAAGATGTATAGGATTGTGTGGGTTCCTGCACTTCTTATGATCGTAATAAGCCATCTCGCCTGAAACCAGCTGGTCTACTACTACCATTACCAATACCCAGCTGCCTGTGGTCTCACGTGGCAATGGAATTTATCAAGGATCTGCCATCTTCCCCTGGGATCACCATCATCTGGGTGGTAACCAACTGGTTCTCCAAGATATCCCATTTTGTGTTTCTTTCTGGTCTGATTTCTGCCTCTCGCCTTGCTAGCTTGTTCTTCACCCACATCTTCCAGCTACATGGTCTTCCTGAGCACATCGTCTCTGACCTGAGGGCCCAGTTTGTTCCCCGCTTCTGGTGTTCTCTCTGCAGTCAACTGCAATTAAAGCTGGATTTCTCCTCTGCATACCACCCTCAGTCCAATGGACATGTATAGAGAGTTAACAAGACTCTGGGTTGCTATCTCCATCATTTTGTCTCTGCCCGTCAGGACAACTGGTCTGCCCTGTTGCCATGGGCGGAGTTTTCTTATATTGCATCCACGCCCTCCTCTTCCTTTTCCTGTGTCCTCTGATGTCCCTGCTATTGAGGAGTTGATATGGGACCTAAAGTACATTTGGAAACAGACTTGTCTTTCTATGTTACAGGCTTCTGCCCAAACCAAGCTCCAGGCTGACAAAAAATGTAGGCCTCCTCCTAGCATCTCTCCAACAGCTGGAAACCTCAGAAAATGAAGGAAACACCACAGAAATGGACAGGAAACAGCAGGGGCAGCATGCATGGATGCCTCGGAGGCTGCTTAATCGCACCATTATGCCAAAATTATGGGTAACAGCATGGCGATGACAGAGTGACCTAAAGAGGCGAGATAGTTTCTAAAACACCCAATAATTGACCCTGACACTATAGGGGACGGCATGTGGAGGCAACAGCAGCAGCGGCAGGCTAGAAAGTGGCATGGCGACATACCCCAAATGGACTCAGGCTTCAAACCAATTAAAAAAATTCCTTTTGGCGAGGATAACGTGTAGCACTGTACGTATCAGTATTTTGCCTGGTTATGGCGGCAGAGAGGAACCAAAGGAGGTGAGCAAGAAGCGCTGAAATGACTCCCTATGTGAACAAAAGGTTGACGGTATATTTAGTCGATAACACAGCATGGTGGCGACATAGTGACCAAGTTCCATAACGTATCTGGTGAAACACCCGTGTGAAGGCAGCTATAGAGACGGCGTGTGGAGGCAGCTATGGAGACGGCGTATGGAGGCTGCTATGGAGACGACGTGTGGAGGCAGCTATGGAGGCGACGTGTGGAGCTTGGGGTGCCTCGGAGGGGCTGGAATAAAACTGGGGGCAGCAGTAGGGGACTAGAACTGGGGCAGCACGGGGCTAGAACTGGGTCTGAGTGAGGAGATAGAGCAGACATGGGGGGACTAGGTGTCTGTGGAGGGGGGAGAGCAATTTTATAGTAGTTATATTCCAGTACATAGGGGCAGTTTTACAGTAGTTATATTCTTGCACATAAGAGGTAGTAGTATAGTAGTTATATTCTTGTACTTAGGGGGCAGTATTATAGTAGTTATATTCTTGTACATTGGGACAGTATTAAAGTAGTTATATTATTGTACATAGGGAGCAGTTTTATAGTAGTTATATTCTTGTACATAGGAAGCAGTGTTATAGTAGTTATATTCTTGTACATATGGGGCAGTATTATAATAGTTATACTCTTGTACACAGGAGAAAGTATTAAAGTAGTTATATTCTTGTACATAGGAGCGGTATTATAGTAGTTATATTCTTGTACATTGGGGCAGTATTACAGCAGTTATATTCTTGTACATATGGACAGTGTTATAGTAGTTGTAATCTTGTAATTGTGCAGCATGTGCAGCAGAAAACAAGTATGAAAATTTTAAGCCGAATGAAGTCTCATTGCCACAAAATTAAACACGAGCAGCAACATCTAAATGTGGCCAAACACTTCTTAAGTCCTGGCCATAACACCATGGATATGACGTTTCTAGTATTGAAGAGCAATTTCCGGTCACAATTTGGGAATACAAATTTATTACCTTTCACATGGGACTCAGGGGATTCATGATCCACTACATCATCTAACAAATGTTATCCTGGGGTCATAAGAGACTCCAAAGTTATTAACTTGGAGGCAATAAACCACCACACTGCCTATGTAATCTAATTAATAGGGGATGGCATATGGAGGCAACAGCAGCAGCGGCAGGCTAGAGAGTGGCATGGCGACATACCCCAAATGGACTCAGGCTTCAAACCAATTAAAAAAATTCCTTTTGGCGAGGATAACGTGTAGCACTGTACATATCAGTATTTTGCCTGGTTATGGCGGCAGAGAGGAACCAAAGGAGGTGAGCAAGAAGCGCTGAAATGATTCCCTATGTGAACAAAAGGTTGACGGTATATTTAGTCGATAACACAGCATGGTGGCGACATAGTGACCAAGTTCCATAACGTATCTGGTGAAACACCCGTGTGGAGGCAGCTATGGAGACGGCGTGTGGAGGCAGCTATGGAGACGGCGTCTGGAGGCTGCTATGGAGACGACGTGTGGAGGCATGTGGGAGGGACGTGCACTCAGCATACAGCTTTGCATCCATTATCAAAATGAGTGACCCATATAAAACACCAGAAAATCACAGCTGGTAAACCACCCGAAAATGTAGCCTGACACAGCTCGTCAGGGGACAATGTGCTGTTTTTCCTCTTGCACTCCAGCGTCTGGGGTATAGACAGTTGAATGCTGCGCATGGAGACATTGGTGGATGCTGTGGAGGATCGTGGAGGCGAAATGGACAGAAAACAGCAGAGGCATCTGGTGAAACACCCGAAAATTCTGCCTGACACAGCTTGTTTGCTAAGGGGACAATGTATGGAGGCAGTAAGGTAGTAGTAGATTAAAGGTGCTGCAGTTAAAACTATGTTAGTTGGATCTTGGGATGGAGCTGGCGGTCCAATGCCAAGCGAGCTTTTGCCTGTCCAAGCCCCTGTCTCTCGGCGGGGGCTACAAACAGCACTTCTAAGAACCTTTTTTATAAGATCAAGTGTAGTACTGTTCTTATAAGTATTTGGCCTGATTATGGTGGGGGAGGGGACCGTAAACAGATGCGCAAGTAGCGCTGAAATAATATCGGTAAGTGATATCGGTTAGCAACAAAGTTAACAAGTTTGATGTGGAAGCCGTTAAAACAACCTAAAATTAAGCCTGACACAGCTCGTTTGCTAAGGGAACGATGTATGGAGGCAGCTATGTGGACGACTTTTGGAGGCAGCTATGGAGATTACGTGTGGAGGTAGCAATGGAGACAATGGGGGTCATTTACTAAGGGCCAGATTTGCGTTTTTTCTACGTGTTACCCGAATATTTCCGATTTGCGCCGATTTCCCCTAAATTGCCCCGGGATTTTGGCGCACGCGATCGGATTGTGGCGCATCGGCGCTGGCATGCGCGCTACGGAAATGGGGAGGGGCGAGGCCGAATGAAATCCCGACGGATTTGGAAAAACCGCCATATTTAAAACAAAAAATGTGTCGCAGAGCTTGCACTTACCTTCTCTCAGCCCGGCTTGGTGTATTCCAGTGCGTTCCAGGGAACTTCAGCGCAGCCTCGCCACCTGGTGGACGTCTGAGGAACTGCCTTAATAAATCCCGGCCGGACCCGGATCCAGAGCAGAGAACGCGCCGCTGGATCGCGAATAGACCGGGTAAGTAAATCTGCCCCAATGTGTGGAGGCAGCTAAAAAGACGACATGTGGAGGCTGCTATGGAGACAATTACATTTGTATAGTGCCTGCATGTGGCAGTCCAAAAAGGTTTTCAAAAAAGAGGAGCGGGTAGGTAGCCCTCCAGAATAATTGAATACATAAAGTACCTGTATGTGGCACTCCCAAAAATTGTTTAAAACAGAGCACTGGGTAGGTAGCCCTCCAGAAAAATTGAATACATAGAGTACCTGTATGTGGCACTCCCAAAAATTGTTTAAAACAGAGGAGCGGGTAGGTGGCCCTCCAGAAAAATTAAATACATTGAGTACTATAGCTAGAGCCAGTTGGCCCTGGCAAAAAAAAGGCAGTTGCCTCTGCATTAGTGTACAAAGAGGAGGAGAAGAAGGAGAATGAGGAGGAGGAGTTCATTTATTATTCAGGTTGAGCTGCTTTTACCTGGTGGAGAATGGAAATCATGAGAAATCCAGGCTTGATTCATCTTGATAAGCGTCAGCCTGTCAGCGCTGTCAGTCGATAAGCGTGTACGCTTATCGGTGATGATGCCACCAGCTTAAAACCCGCTCTGACAACATGCTAGTGGCAGGGCAGGCAAGAACCTCCAAGGCGTACAGCACCAGTTCGGGCCACATGTCCACCTTTGAAACCCAGTAGTTGTAGGGAGCTGTGTGATCATTTAGCACAATGGTATGGTCAGCTCCGTACTCCCTCACCATCTTTCTGTAAAGATCAGCCCTACTCTCCGGAGACTGGGGACAGGTGACAGTGTCTTGCTGGGGTGACATAAAACTGGCAAAGGCCTTGTAAAGTGTACCCCTGCCAGTGGTGGACAAGCTGCCTGCTCGCCTACTTGTCCTGCAGAAGTACGCCCTCTGCCGCTAGCGCTGTCAGAAGGGAAATACAGTTGCAGCTTGTGCACCAGGGCCTGCTGGTATTCATGTATTCTCACACTCCTTTCCTCTACAGAGATGAGAGTGGAAAGATTTTGCTTGTACTGTGGGTCCAGGAGAGTGAATACCCAGTAATTGGTGCTGGAATAAATTCTTTGAACGCGAGGGTCACGGGATAGGCAGCCTAGCATGAAATCTGCCATATGCGCTAGAGTCCCAACGCGCAAGAATTCCCTCCCCTCACTGGCCTAACTCTCCATTTCCTCCTCCTCCAACTCCTCTTCTTCTGCCCATACACGCTGAACAGTTAAGGACTGAGCAATGCTCCCTCTTCTGTCTCCCCAACATTCTCCTCCTCCACCTCCTTCTTTACACGCTGAGAAACAGACCGGAGGGTGCTTTGGCTATCAACAAGGGAATCTTCTTCCCCTGTCTCTTGTGATGAGAGCAAAGCTTCCAACTTCATGCTGACCAGAGTTTTTCAACAGGCCAAGCAGCGGGATGGTGAGGCTGATGATGGCGGCATCGCCACTGACCATCTTTGTTGACTCCTCAAAGTTACTCAGCACCTGACAGATATCAGACATCCACGTCCACTCCTCATTGTAGACTTGAGGAAGCTGACTGACCTGACTACCAGTTCTGGTAGAAGTTGACCTCTGACAGGCTACAATCGCTCTGCACTGCTGGTAGACTCTAGATAACATGGTTAATGTTGAATTCCACCTCGTGGGCACGTCGCACAACAGTCGGTGAGCGGGCATTTGGAGGCGCTACTGCGCTGCCCTGAGAGTGGCAGCATCTGTGCAGGACTTTCAGAAATGTGCACAGATGTGGCGCACCTTTGTGAGCAAATCAGACAGATTGGGGTATGTCTTGAGGAACCGCTGAACTATGAGATTTAACACATGGGCCAGGCATGGCACATGTGTGAGTCTGCCAAGTTGCAGAGCCACCACTAGGTTACGGCCGTTGTCACACACAACCATGCCTGGCTTCAGGTTCAGCGGTGCCAGCCACAGATCGGTCTGCGCCGTGATGCCCTGTAATAGCTCTTGGGTGATATGCCTTTTATCGCCTAGGCTCTGCAGTTTGAGCACCGCCTGCTGTTGCTTAGTGACGGCACTGCTTCTGTGCCTACAGCTACCGACTGATGGCACCATGCCCACGGATGGTAATTCGGAGGTCGAGGAAGGGTGGGAGGAGGAGAAGTAGGCATAGTAGGCCTGAGAGACCTGGACCGAGGTAGACCCCGCAATCCTCGGCGTTCACAGTATATGAGCGGCCCTAGGGTCAGCCTCCACCAAGTTAATTCAATGTGCCGTCAGCGACATATTTTGGCCCTACCCGACAGCACTCGTTCACGTGTCAGTGGTTAGGTGGACCTTGTCAGAAATGGTATTGGTCAGGGCACGGATGATGTTGCCTAAAACGTGCTGGTGCAGGGCTGGGACAGCACATCGGGAAAAGTAGTGGCGGCAGGGGACCAAAAACCGAGGGGCGTCCGCCGCCATGAGGTTGCGAAAGGCTGCGGTCTCTACCAGCCTATAGGGCAGCATCTCCAGGCTGAGTAATTTATATTAAAACATCTTACATTTAAGTTAGCTATTAAAAGGTAGCACAATCTCAAGAAGGTTACTTTATTTAACCTTTCAAAAGCAACAGGAATTTCTTGATCTGGCTAACACGGTACAACGGATGGTAATTCGGAGGTGGAGGAGGGGTGGGAGGAGGAGGAGGAGGCATTGTAGGCCTGAGAGACCTGGACCGAGGTAGATCCCGCAATCCTCGGCGTTCGCAGTATATGAGCGGCCCCAGGGTCAGACTCAGTCCCAGTCTCCACCAAGTTAATTCAATGTGCCATCCGCGACATATATTGGCCCTGCCCGGCAGCACTCATCCACGTGTCAGTGGTTAGGTGGACCTTGTCAGAAATGGTGTTGGTCAGGGCACGGATGATGTTGCCTAAAAAGTGCTGGTGCAGGGCTGGGACAGCACATCGGGAAAAGTAGTGGCGGCAGGGGACTGAATATCGAGGGGCGTCCGCCGCCATGAGGTTGCGAAAGGCTGCGGTCTCTACCAGCCTATAGGGCAGCATCTCCAGGCTGAGTAATTTGGAGATGTGGACGTTGAGGGCTTGGGCGTGTGGGTGGGTGCAGCTATATTTCCTCTTGCGCTCCAGCGTCTGGGGTATAGAGTGCTGGACGCTGGGTAGGGCGCTGATACAGGGGAAGGAGCAGTGGTGGACCCGGCCAGAGGTGAACGGCCTTGGTTCCATTGAGTGGGGTGTTTATCATTCATATGCCTGCGCATACTGGTGGTGGTTAAGCTAGTAGTGGCGGAACCCCTGCTGATCCTGGTGTGGCACAGCTTTCACACCACATTCCGTCGGTCATCTGGTGTTTCTTTAAAGAACCACCAGACTTGCCTCTCCATCTGGCCCCACCACTGCCTCTTCCAACCTGTTTTCGTATAGGACTCGCCTCTGTCTCACAAGCACTGTGTTTACCCGGCCTATCGACCCAGCTTGGGTCTGTCACCTCATCATCTTCCGATCCCTCAGTCTGCTCCCCCTTCGGACTTCCTGCCCTGACAACAACTTCATCACTGTCTGAAAACCGTGTCTCCTCATCGTCCGACACCTCTTTACACACTTCTTCCACTACGTCAAGAAGGTCATCATGACCCACAGACTGAGACTCTGCCTCACCCTACTTTTATAATTACATTTGGAAAGGGTGTCCGCAATACGCTTTTGGATTCGTACCGGGTGGATAGCCGATTACATTTATTATTGGTTGCTAGGGCTCCCCGCTTTTTTCAACCGGTAAACACATAAGGTGCCTCCATTAGAGGATGTATTTCTGTTTCGTCCAAATTGTTCACCAGAGGAATGTAGTGGCCCAGTAAGTGTGTGCCTGTTTGCGTCACCAAATTTCAACAGAGCAGTTGTGGCCCGCTAATATATTGTGCTGTTGTGCGTTCCCATGTTCAGCATGGCAGTGGCCATGATAATGAATATGGGTCCTTTGTGGCTCCCAAATTTTTCAGGACCAAGATGCGTAGTGGCCTCCATCCATGGAGAATTTATTGCCTGTATGTTTCTTCCTTTTCAACGAGCAGGTAGGTGGCCCTTCCGTGGGAAGTGAGTGAGCCTTATTGGGCCTCTACTTGTTTTCAAGAACTAGGACCCGTGTTGGCCCTCCGAGAATTAATCTGGCGGCTTAGCACCCAGGGGCCCTGTCAAATACCCCTTTTCCTTTCGTTTACTGTCACAGAGGGAAAGGAGAAATGAGGACGAAGGAGATGTCAATTATTCGGTGTGAGCTTACCTTCACCTGGGTTGGAGATTGGAAAATTCTGACAAATCCAGCGTTATCATTTTTTAAATAAGCGCAGCCATTTACCGCTTTCATCGGCGGGCTTTACGCTTAGCGTTGATGATGCCACCAGCTCACTGAAAACCCCTCGACAGACTCTATCGGCATTTGCGCTATACCTCCAACGGCTTAAGCGCCATTTTCGTGCCACTTGTCCAGCTTGAAACCCACGTTGTGGAGGCTTTGTTATCATTTAGGACGATGGTATTGGTCAGACTATACTCCTCACCCATCTTTTCTGTAAGATCCGCCCTACTCTGCTCCATCTGTGGACAGTTGAACAGTTTCCTTGCGGGTTACATAAAGCTGGCACAAGCCTTTTAAGCGTACCCTTTCCATTGCTGGACAGCTGCCTGCTCGCCTACTCTCCTCGCTCCTTCCGCGCAGAACTACGCACTCTGCCGCTTCGCTGTCAGAAGGTAATCTGTTTCAGCGTGTTGCACCGGGGCCGGGCTGGTAGTCTGCTTCTCACACTCTCTTCCTCTCAGATATAGTGGAAAGAGTTGCTTGTACCGTGGGTCCAGAGAGGAACACCCGTAATTCGTGCTGAATAAATTCGTTTGAACGCGAGTCAACGGGATGCAGCCTATCCTGAATCTGCCATATCGCCAGAGTACCAACCGTCGAATTCACTGCCCCTCACTGGCCTGACTGTCCCATTTCCTTCCCCCTCCTCCTCTCCAACTCCTCCAACTCCTCCTTCTTCTCCATACACGCTGACCATAAAGGACTCAACATGGTCCCCTCTGGTGTCTCACCAACATTCCCTCTCTCCTCTTCCTCTCATCCTCCTCCCCTCCCCTCCTCGATTGCGCTGATAAACAGACCTGAGGTGCTTTGGCTATCAACATGGAATAGTCTTCCCTGTCTCTTGTGACGAGCGGCAAAGCTCTTCCGACTATCATGCCTGACAGAGAGTTTGTTTTCAACGGCCAGCACGGGATTGTAGGCTATGATGGCGGCATCGCCACTGACCATCTTGTTGACTCCTCAAGTTCCTCACACCCTGACAGATATCAGTACATCCACGTCCCATCTCATTTGTAGCCTTGAGAAAAAAGCGACTGACCTGACTACCAGTTCTTGTGGAAGTTGACATCTGGCAGTCTAACAATCGCTCTGCGCTGCTGGTAAACTCTGGATCACATTTCAGTGTTGCATTCCACCTCGTGGGCACGTCGCACGCAACAGTCGGTGAGCGGGCATTGGAGGCGCGTGCTGCGCTGGCCCTGAGAGTGCCAGCCATCTGGGCTGTACTTCCCTGAAATGCGCACAGATGCGGCGCCCTTCGTGAGCAATCAGACAATGATTGTGGTATGTCTTGAGGAAACGCTGACTATCATATTTAAAACACATGGGCCAGGCATGGCAATGTGTCAGTCTTTCTGCCGATTTGCAGAGCCGCCACGCAGTTTAACGGCCGTTGTCACACACAAAACCATCTCCCCCGGCTTGAGGTTCATCGACCAGCGGTGGCCCTCCACAGATCAGTCCTGCCCGTGATGCCCTGTAATAGCTCTTGGGCGGTTGCCTTTTTGTCGCCTAGGGCTCAGCAGTTTTGGCACCGCCTGCTGTCGCTACGACGGCACTGCTGCGGTGGCCTAGAGCGAAACCGACTAGATGGCGGCCCGTGCCCACGGATGGTAGTTCGGAGGAGGAGGTGGAGGAGGGGTGGTAGAGGAGGAGGCATAGTATGCCGGAAACACCTGACCGAGGTAGCCCCGCAATCCTCGGGTCGGCAGTATAATGAGCAGCCCCAGTGTCAACCGGTCCCGCCTCCACACCAAAGTTAACCCAATTTGCCCCGTCAGCGATATATCATGGCCTGCCCGGCGCACTCGTCACTTCCGTGGTCAGGTGGACCTTGTCAGAACGGCGTTGGTCCGGGCACGGATTATTTTGTCTGACACGTGCTGGTGGCAGGCTGGTACGCACATCGGGAAAGTAGTGGCGGCTGGGGACCGAATACCGAGGGCGGCCGCCCCATGAGGTTTGCGAAAGTCCTCGGTCTCTACTAGGCCTATAGGGCAGCATCTCCAGGCTAAGCATCTGGAGATGTGCACATTAAGGGCTTGGGCGTGCGGGTGGGTTTGCACTATATTTGCGTTTTCGCCTTCCAAAGCGTCTGGGGGTATGGAGAAGCTGAACGCTTGTGTATGCTTGTGGATGATCGTGAGGCGACGATGGGGTTTTTGTGGCGGGTCCCTGGGCAGGGGGTTGACTAGGCCAGGCTGACACAGGGAAGGCGGCAGTGGGTGGGCACGGCCGAGGTTTAACGGGCCTTGTTGCCATGAGTGGGGTGTTTAGCTTCTATGCCGCGCATACTGGTGGTTAGTTAAGCTCAGTAGTGGTGGACCCCCCGCTGAGCCTGTGTTTGGCAAATGTTGCACCCACAGTCCGTCGGTCATCCGTGTTTTCTTAAAGAACCTCCAGACTTCTGAAAGATCTAGCCCTCGACGCAGGAGCCCTCGCCAACGGGAGCTTCATCACTAGTTGACACATTTGGCGCTGATCACCGCTCTGGCCTGCCTCTCCGTCTGGCCCCACCACTGGCCTCTTCCAACCTTTTTCTGGTCGGGACTTCTCTCCGTCTCAGAAGCACTGTGTTTCACCGCGGCCCTCAACCCAGCTTTGTGTTCCTTCACCTCATCGTGCCTGATCAGGGTCACTCAGGCTGCTCCCCTGCTCCCTCGACTTCCTGCCCTGACAACCAACTTCCCACTGTCCTGAAAACCGTGTCCTCCCATCGTCGGACCCCTCGTTACCACTCCCTTACTACGTCATAAGGTGTCACAGACCCCACTGAGACTGTTGGAAAACCGGTGCATCTGGATGCTCAGCAGCAGCCGTGAATCAAGTGGTTTTTGACTTGGAAGGTCCAGACACATGTTCCTTAGCTATGCCGGTTCAATGCCAATTTTTCCTGGATGGGGTGCGCAGACTGGGGAAGGAGGCTGAGGTGCAGTAGGAGTGCTCGATTCGGTGACATGGTGGACGGCTGGAAGGCTGAACTGGTGGTGACAAATTGCTCGAGCATTGTCACGCATCACACCCTAACGCCGTTCTGCCTGGTTCTATCCCTCAACAGTGCTCTACCAATACCAGAGTCTCCAGTACTTTAATACCTTAACTAGTGGAGTGTAAGTCTCTGTGTGCGGCTTCCCTGCCCTCCTCCAATCAACATTTGTGGTCTTCACACCCCCGCCCAGGACCTACTGCGCTCTTACCCCTCAGTAATTGGACACGCCCCGCCTCTCCTCTACCCTAGCCCTCGGGTTAACATTTTCACATGAGTTTAACTTATTTTCTATTTTCTACTTTTACTAATAAATGTTTTTGTTTGGTTTTGTTTTTTTTTTTTTTTGTGAGATTTTTTTTTTTTTTTTTGAAGTTTTAAAACCAAAACAATGCTATCCTATTGCTATGGCTATTTTCTATGCCAGTTCAAAGCACCCTACTATGAGGCCAGATGAGATGACACTGAGTTGTGCCCTCAATTGAAATCCACCCCTACTAAATTTTCCCACTTCGTCTTTGCTATGATTGTCGTCACTAAGCGTCAGAACACAGCGGTCCGCCAGTCCTCCACTACAAATTGCTCAGATTGGCTAGTACATCGCTGCGAAAGTACAGCCACCAGCGATCACCCAGATCAAATATATAGAACGTCTGTATGCGTAAAAGTAAGCTCTTTGTATTCCTCCTATGCTATTGTCTAGCCAAGTTCAAAGCACACTCGATGGCCTGATGAGATGACACTGAGTTTAAGTGCCATTGTAAATCCAACCCCTACTAAATGTTCCCACTCTTCGGTCTTTGCTATGGATATGTTCGTCACTAGCGGCAGACACAGCGGTCCGCAAGTCTCACTCAATTGCTCAGAATTGTGCTAGTACAGGCACTGCAGAAAGTACAGCCCCATCAGATCAACCAGAAATCAAATATATAGACGCTACTGATCGTAGTAAGCTCTTTTGTTTCTCTCCTATGGCTTTTTCTAGCCAAGTATCAAAGCCCACTACTTATGGCGATGAGATGACACTGAAGTTAGTGGCCTACTTGAAATCCAAACCCCTACTAATTTTCCCTTTCCCAATTCGGTCTTTGCTATGGTATGTGCGTCACTAAGCGCAGAACCACAGCGGAGTTGCAAGTCCTCACTAAATTGCTCAAATTTGCTATACATGCAACTTGCAGAAAGTACGCCACCAGCAAAGATCAACAGAATCAATATATCGAACGCTACTGTATGCGTAGTAAGCTCTTTGTATTCTCCTATGGCTATTTTCTAGCCAAGTATCAAAGGCACACTACTATGCAGATGAGAATGACACTGAGTTGTTGCCTAATTGAAATCCACCCCCTACTAAATTTTGCCCACTTCGGTCTTTGCTCATGGATAGGTGCCGTCACTAAGCGCAGAACACAGCGGTCGTTCAATTCCTCACTACAAATTGCTCAGAATTGGCTCGTACATGCACTGGCAAAGTCAGCCACCAGCAATCAACAGAAATCAAATATATAGAACGCTACTGTATGCGTAAGTAAGCTCTTTGTATTCTCCTATGGCTATTTTTCTAGCCAATTATCAAAGCACACTATATGTCCAGATGAGATGACACTGAGTTTAGTGCCATAATCGAAATCCCCCCCTACTAAATTTTCCCACGTTCGGTCCGTTGCTATGGATAATGTGCGTCCTAATCGCAGAACACAGCGGTCCGCAAGTCTACTACACAATTGCTCAGAATTGGCTAGTACATCGCACTGCAGAAGTAGCAGCCACCCAGCAGATCACCAGAAATCAAATTATAGAACGCTACTGTATGCGTAGTAAGGCTCTTTGTATTCTTCCTAATGGCTATTTTCTCTAGCCAAGAAGTCTCAAAGCACACTCTATGCCAGATGAGATGACACTGTGCGTTAGTGCCTATTGAAATCCAACCCCTACTAAATTTTTCCCCTTCGGTCTTTGCTATGGCTATGTGTGTCACTAAGCGCATAACACAGCGGTCGCACGTCTCACTACATTTCTCAGAATTGCTAGTACATGCACTGCCAGAAGTACACCACCAGCAATCACCCAAGAAATCAAATATATGTACGCTACTGGTATGCGTAAGTAAGCTCTTTGTATTCTCCTATGGCTATTTTTCTAGCCACGTATCAAAGCACACTACTTGCCAGATGAGATGACACTGAGGTTAGTGGCCTAATTGAATTCCAACCCCTACTAATTTCCCACTTCGGTCTTTGCTATTGATATGTGCGTGACTAAGCGCAGAACACCAGCGGTCGCAAAGTCCCTCACTACAAATTGCTCAGTAATGGCCTAGACATGCACTGCAGAAAGTCAGCCACCAGCCATACAACAGAATCAAATATATAGAACGCTACTGTATGCCGTAAGTAAGCTCTTTGTATTCTCCTATGGGCTATTTTCTAGCCAAGTATCAAAGCCACACTACTATGGCCGATGACGATGAACATGCGTTAGTGCCTAATTGAAATCCAACCCCTACTAAATTTTTCCACTCGGTCTTTGCTATGGATATTGGGTCACTAAGCGCAGAACACAGCGGTCGCAAGTTCTTCACTAAAAATTGCCTCAGAATGGCTAGTACATGCACTGCAGAAAGTACAGCCAACCACAGATTCAACCAGAATCAATATATAGAAAGCTACTGTTATGGTAGTAAGCTCTTTGTATTCTCCTATGGCTATTTCTAGCCAAGTAATCAAACACACTACTATCGATGAGATGACACTGAGTTAGTGCCTAATTGACATCCCAACCCCTACTAAATTTTCCCACTCGGGTCTTTGCTATGGATATGTGTGCCACTAGATTAAAACAACGGTGCAAGTTCCCCTGCTAATTCCTCACAAAATGGTACTAGATGCAAATTAAAATAAAAAAAGTAGAAAACGTTATTGTAGCCAAGAAGGGCTGTTGGGTTCTTGAGAATCACTCCTGCCTAACAGTAAGCTAATAGAACACCCCTACCTTTCCGCACAGCAGCAGCTCTCTTCCCTAGCGGCATCCAGACACAAGAATGTCCGAGCAGCGCGCGGGCAAGCGGCTAGTCAATTCCCAGGGTCACCTGATATGGCCCAGCACAACACTGTATCGATGTAACGGGTCCACCACGTAGGAGCTGGGTGGAGTGGCAAGTCTCCTGCTGTGATTTGGCTCTGTTTCTGGCCGCCACAAAAGCAAAACGGCGGGAGCTGCCATTTCTTCTGAAGCGTGCGCTAGTATTGTCCGAGCACAGCGAGTTTCGAGGACCCTCAATGCTCGCGAGCATACAAGCTCGGACGAGTGTGTCATCTTCTAATTCTGATCGTATCAAAGAAATAGATGAAAGTGTGGCCTCTCCAGCATTCCCGCTGGATCTTTGTTGCCATAGCCTCTGAAGAAAGCTAGTTATTGTTGCCTTGCCTTGTTTATTGATTTCCTTTTGTGACCCCCTTGATCTGTTTCCTCAGTGGACCAGCCCTGACCTTTCTTCTTTGCCCTCTGCCCTGTGCGCCGCCTGCCCTGCCCTCCTGCCTGTCCGATGACATGAGCCTGCCTTCCGTTTTGTATCTCCGCCTTGGCTGTCACTGTGGACAAGTCGCACCTGTGGATGACCTGGGGGTACCACACCACAGCAAACCACCCACTTTGGCCGCGGCTTCCAGTGGGAAACCGCGTTGGGGTCCACTTAGATCAGACAGCATCAAGCTCCTGTGGCAGCTCCCTCTACTCTGGTTAGGCCAACCCTCCACTGAACCTAGGCTGAGCTTTCCATGCCATCAAAGTTACGATGGGCGACCCAAGTGTGGCAGGGACTTTATCACCTACTGCTCCCGTACATTGAACTTATTGCCATCTCATTATCACAGAAAAGATTTACGGTGGCATTCTCATCAACCTCCTCATTTTACAAGAAGGCCCTGGCATGAGCTGCTCCTCCTGGGAGACAGAAAAGGACCCAGTTAAAGCTAAACATAACCCTCCTTCTTTGCTGAGTTCCAGACTGTCTTGATGAAACACATGGGATCACTTCGCTGAGACTGCACCTGTAACTGCATGAAGGGGATTCTTCTGTTGTTGACTATGTGGATTCAATTCCATAGCTCTGGCGACCTTTAAAAAAGGGATTTTTGGAACAAAAATAGATATTCTGTCTGCATGTGATCTGTCGTACTCCGAGTGAAACTCATCTCGCTGCCCACTAATCCGCGCGATCATCCGGTCTATGGAAGCCTCTGAGGAGCAACGTTTAAAACAAGCAAATGGCTGGGTTTGACTATGCCCGTTGGCTCCTGACTTCCAGTGACCGATTGCGTCACCTGCTGTGACACGCTACGAAAACTGGTGCAGGTGAGAGAGCTTGGATGGCTTCTCAGGAAAATGCTAGCGAGGCCAGGAGAATCTCTGCCTCTACTCTGCCAGCCCGCAAAATTTCCTTCAGGCTGTGCAATCCGTCCTCAGCACCGCGGAAATTCGCACCTAGTGGGTCTTGGTAAAGCGTCCCTGTGAAAGACACAAGTTCTTCCCACGTCCGTCTAATCTTCCCATTCTGCTCAGCTCAAAAACTGGTGCTCAGTTCCGATTTCTGCTTCCCGAATTCGTTTCTGAAAGAAACTTTGTGGGATGCCTTTCTGGTTCCCGGGCATCAATTCCCGCTGAGTCCCTGAGAACCTCTTCAACTCCTGTCAGTGGCCAACATCCTTTGATCCGGTCCGGGTACTGCACTGAACCTTTTCAACGCAAGTCGGAGCACAAACAAAGAGAGACTGTCTTTCGATTGGCACCTCAGGAAATTTTCCCTATGTTGGGTATCTCCATGGTTACAGCTCCATGCAACCTTTACTTAATTGGAAGACAGGGAATTCTTCATTGGAGACCAGATTTGCCAGACTGCTGCAATGGTGGTTCCTATCAGTCTGGTAATGGTTCTTCTTGTGGTTCCCAAGTCCTCTTGGAAGGTCTCCAGTTGCTACAGGACTTTGCTGCACATAATTTGTAAAGAAACAAGCGCGAACTGCCGTTGATCTGCTGCCGAGTACGTCCCTCCTCCAGGGTACCGAGTGTACCCTCTTCTGAAATCGCAGCAAGTCGGACTATATTAAAGAGAAGCTGCAGAGAGTCTTCAACAGGAATCCTCTTTCCAAGATTGTGCTTGCTCTCTTTGTGACCAGAAGGGATGGGCAACTCCATCCATGTATCAATATCGTTTTCTAACACGGTCACAGTTAAGAACCACTATCCCTGTTGCCATTGCTAACTGAGCTGTTGCCCCCCATTGTGGAGCCAGAGTCTTCTCCAACTGGCACCTTCATGGGGCCCTCAACCTTATCCGGTATCTCAGAGGGTACAGTGAAGACCACCTTTAAACAATCGAGATGGGCCACTTGAAGTATCCTGGTATTGCCGTTTGGACTTTGAATGCACCAGCCGTCTTTCAATCAACTCACATCTTCAGGGACTTGCTATAGACCTGTTTCGTGGTTACAAGACATATCTGATGTTTTTCTGCGGACCTTGAATCCCCCGGTCCTATAGTGTGTCAGTACTGTTAGAGCCATCGCCTCATGCCAATGGCGTAAGGCAAGTTCCAATTAGGAAGAGTCTTCCCTTCCTGGCTACATCTGGGGGCTTAGTGTACTAAGGGTTCACGAATGCAATTTCATCAGACTTTTAAATTTTCAGGATATCTCAGGATTTGCAGCCCTATTTAGAAGGGTATGTGTTGCAACGCGAGTCGATTTTGGTGCAGTCGGTGTACCGGCTTTCATGCGACAGAAGAATCGGAGGCCGGGGCCGTCAGACCGATCTGACTGATTAGACTGAGTGCAGGATTTAATATTTCAAATTGTCACAACAATGCACTTGAGCGTGGGAAACAACAGAGGACAGGAAATGGGGCCCACAGTCTTTGTGAAGGCGGCACGGTGACATTGTTGGTCGGACAAGCCCTTCGGGTTGAACATCTGTCAGCCGGGTAATAAATGGTGTCCCGTTCCATCTGATAGGGGTCCACAATGGATCCTGCCAAGTTGTTACGGTGCTTCAATGGCCCATGGGAACTATTACCGGCAAGTTTATCCACATTCTCCTCTCTTGTATCTTCATTGTGGCGCTCTCCTTGTGTCCCTGTTTGAAGAGAAGCTTTCTCAAGATTAAAACTGACTTGCATCTTTGCCTCAGTCCTCAGTTTCCACCTCAGCCTGATACAGAGAAAGACCTTTCCATCTGGAAGTTGATGCCTCCTCAGTAAGAGCTGGGGCAGGCATACACAGAAAAGGCCCACAGGCCAAATTCTCACTTGTGGGTTTTCTCTAAGACTTTCTCTCTCACAGAGAGGAAATTACTCGAGAGGAGATAGAGAACAACTGGCACATCAACTGGCCTTGGAAGATGGCGTTTTTTTCTGGAGTGGGCTCCACATCCAGTCTGCGTGTATACAGATCATAAGAATCCTCTTTACTCCAACTGCTCAATGCCTCAACCCAGGCAACCTCTGTGGTCACTCTTATTGTTACATTTTACTCTTGTTTTTAACTCACTCTTGTAGACCTCATTTCCCGTTTTATTGGTGGCCTGATTTGGTAAAAGATGTATAGGATGTTGGGTTCCTCACTTCTATGATCGTAATAAGCCATGCGTCGCCTGGAAACCAGCTGGTTACTACTACCATTACCAAATACCCAGCTGCCTGTGTACTCACGTGGCAAGGATTTATCAGGATCTGCATCTTCCCCTGGGATCACCCATCATCTGGGTGTACACAACGGTTCTCCAAGATATCACTTTGGTGTTTCTTCTTCTGGTCGATTTCTGCCTCTTCTTGCCTTGCTAGCTTGTTCTTCACCCACATCTTCCAGCTCACTGTCTTCTGAGCACAATCGTCTCTGACCGAGGGCCCAGTTTTGGTTACCCGCTTCTGCGGGTTCTCTCTGGCAGTCACTGCATTAAGCTGGATTTCTCCCTCTGCATACCCCCCCCTCAGTCCAATGGAAGTATTAGAGATTTAACAGACTCTGGGTTTGCTAAATCTCCATCATTTTGTCTCTGCCCGTCAGGACACTGGTCCTGGCCCTGTTCCCAGGGCGGAGTTTTCTTATATTGCATCCACGCCCTCTCTTCCTTTTCCTGTGTCCTCTGATGTCCCTGCTATTGAGGAGTTGATATGGGACCTAAAGTACATTTGGAAACAGATCTGTCTTTCTATGTTACAGGCTTCTGCCCAAACCAAGCTCCAGGCTGACAAAAAATGTAGGCCCCTCCTAGCTAGCATCTCTCCAACAGCTGGAAACCTCAGAAAATGAAGGAACACCCCAGAAATGGGCAGGAAACAGCAGGGGCAGCATGCATGGATGCCTCGGAGGCTGCTTAATCGCACCATTATGCCAAATTATGGGTAACAGCATGGCGATGACAGAGTGACCTACAAGGGAGAGATAGTTCTAAAACACCCAATCATTGACCCTGACACTATAGGGGACGGCATGTGAGGCACAGGCAGCAGTCGGCAGGCTAGAAAGTGGCATGGCGACCTCCCCAAATGGACTCAGGCTTCAAACCAATTAAAAATTCCTTTTGGCCGAGGATAACTGTAGCACTGTAGTATCAGTATTTTGCCGGTTATGGCGGCAGAGAGGAACCAAAGGAGGTGAGCAGAAGCGCTGAAATGACTCCCTATGTGACAAAAGGTTGTACGGTATATTTAGTCGATAACACGCTGGTGGCGACATAGTGACCAGTTCCATAACGTATCTGGTGAAAACACCGTGTGAAGGCAGCTATAGAGACGGCGTGTGGAGGCACTTGGAGACGGCGTATGGAGCTCATGGAGACGACGTGTGGAGGAAGTCTATGGAGACGGCGCGTGGAGGCTGCTATGGAGACGACGTGTGGAGGCTGTGAGAGGGACGCGCACTACAGCATACAGCTTTGCATCCATTATCAAACTGAGTGACCCATATAAACACCAGAAAATCACAGCTGGTAACCACCCGAAATGTAGCCTGACACAGCTCGTCAGGGGACAATGTGTGTGTTTTCCTCTTGCACTCCAGCATCTGGGTATAGACAGTTGAATGCTGCGCATGGAGACATTGGTGGACGCTGTGAGGATCGTGGAGGCGAAATGGACAGAAAACAGCAGAGGCATCTGGTGAAGACACCAAAATTCTCCTGACACAGCTGTTTGCTAGGGGACAATGTATGCGGCAGTAAGGTAGTAGTAAATTAAAGGTGCTGCAGTTAAAACTATGTTGTAGTTGGATCTGGGAGGAGCTGGTGTTCCCCTGCCAGGCGAGCTTTCGCCTGTCCAAGCCCCTGTCTCTCGGCGGGCTACAAACAGCACTTCTAGAACCTTTTGTATAAGATCAGTTAGTATTGTTCTTATAAGTATTTGGCCTGGTTATGGTGGGGGAGGGGAACGTAAACAGATGCGCAAGTAGCGCTGAAATAATATGGTAAGTGTATCGGTTAGCAACAAAGTTAACAAGTTTTGATGTGAAGCCGTTAAACAACCTCAATTCTGCCTGACACAGCTCGTTTACTAAGGGGACGATGTATGGATGCAGCTATGTGGACGACTTTTGGAGGCAGCTATGGAGATACGTTGTAGGTAGCAATGGAGACAATGGGGGTCTATTTACACGGCCCGATTCGCGTTTTCCCGACTTGTTACCCGAATATTTCCGATTTGCGCCAATTTCCCCTAATTGCCCCGGATTTGGCGCACAGCGATCGGATTGTGCTGCATCAGCGCTGGCATGATGCGCCGACGGAATCGGGGGAGTGGCCGAACGAAAACCCGCCGAATTCGGAAAACCACCATATTTAATACAAAAAATGTGTCGCAGAGCTTGCACTTACCTTCTCTCAGCCCGGCTTGGTGTATTCCAGTGCGTTCCAGGGAACTTCAGCGCAGCAGCGCCTCCTGGTGGATGTCGGAGGAACTGCCTTAATAAGTCCCGCCGACCCGGATCCAGAGCAGAGAACGCGCCGCTGGATCGCGAATGGACGCGGGTAAGTAAATCTGCCCCATGTGTGGAGGCGCAAAAAAGACGACGTTTGAGGCTGCTATGGAGACAATTACATTTGAATATTGCCGGTATGTGGCAGTCCAAAAAAGTTTTCAAAAAAGAGGAGCGGGTAGGTGGCCTCCAGAAAAATTCAATAGATAGAGTGCCTGTATGTGGCAGTCAAAAAGTTTTCAAAAAAGAAGGAGCGGGTAGGTAACCCTCCAGAAAAATTAATACATAGAGTCCTGTATGTGGCACTCCCAAAAATGTGTTTAAAACAGAGGAGCGGGTAGGTGGCCCTCCAGAAAATTAATACATTGAGTACTATAGCTAGAGCCAGTTGCCCCTGGCAAAAAAAAGGCAGTTGCCTCTGCATTAGTGTACAAAGAGGAGGAGAAGAGGAGAATGAGAGAGGAGTTCATTTATTATTCAGGTTGAGCTCTTTTACCTGGTGGAATGGAAATCATGAGAAATCCAGGCTGATTCATCTTGATAGCGTCAGCCGTCATCGCGCTGTCAGTCGATAAGCGTGTACGCTTACGGTGATGATGCCACCAGCTTAAAACCTGCTCTGACAACATGCTAGCGGCAGGGCAGGCAAGAACCTCCAAGGCGTACAGCGCCAGTTCGGGCCACATGTCCACCTTTGAAACCCAGTAGTTGTAGAGAGCTGTGTCATCATTTAGGACGAGGTATGGTCATTCCGTACTCCCTCACCATTTTTTCTGTAAAGATCAGCCCTACTCTGCCGAGACTGGGGACAGGTGACAGTGTCTTGCTGGGGTGACATAAACTGGCAAGGCCTTGTAATGGTACCCCTGCCAGCGCTGGACAAGCTGCCTGCTCGCCTACTCTCCCTTGCTACTTGTCCCGCAGAAGTACGCCTTCTGCCGCAGCTCTGTCAGAAGGGAAATACAGTTGCAACTTGTGCACCAGGGTCTGCTGGATTCATGCATTCTCACCTCCTTTCCTCTACAGAGATGAGAGTGGAAGATTTTGCTTGTACCGTGGGTCCAGGAGGGTGAATACCCAGTAATCGGTGCTGGAACTAAATTCTTTGAACGCGAGGGTCACGGGTAGGCAGCCTAGCATGAAATCTGCCATATGTGCCAAGTCCCAACGCGCAAGAATTCACTCCCCTCACTGGCCTAACCTCTCCATTTCCTCTCGTCCTCCAACTCCTCTTCTTCTGCTCATACACGCTGAACAGTTAAGGACTGAGCAATGCTCCCTCTCTGTCTCTCCCAACATTCTCCTCCTCCACCTCCTCCTTTACATGCTGAGAAACAGACCGAGGGTGCTTTGGCTATCAACAAGGGAATCTTCTCCCCTGTCTCTTGTGATGAGTGCAAACCTTACAACTTCATGCTGACCAGAGAGTTTTTCACGGCCAAGCAGCGGGATGGTGAGGCTGATGATGGCGGCATCGCCACTGCACCATCTTTGTTGACCCTCAAAGTTACTCAGCACCTGACAGATATCAGACATCCACATCCACTCCTCATTGTAGACTTGAGGAGCTGACTGACCTAACTAGCATTTCTGTAGAAGTTGACCTCTGGCAGTCTACAATCGCTCTGCACTGCTGGTAAACTCGGATAACATGGTTAATGTTGAATTCCACCTCGTGGGCACGTCGCACACAGTCGGTGAGCGGGCTGTTGGAGGCGGTACTGCGCTGCCCTGAGAGTGGCAGCATCTATGCAGGACTTTCTGAAATGTGCACAGATGTGGCGCACCTTTGTGAGCAAATCAACAGATTGGGGTGTGTCTTGAGGAACCGCTGAACTAGGATTTAACATGGGCCAGCTGGCACATGTGTGAGTCGCCGAGTTGCAAGCCACCACCAGGTTACGGCCGTTGTCACACCACCATGCCTGGCTTCAGGTTTAGCGGTGCCAGCCACAGTTCGGTCTGCGCTGTGATGCCCTGTAAGCTCTTGGTGGTATGCCTTTTATACGCCTAGCTCAGCAGTTTGAGCACCGCCTGCTGTCGCTTAGTGACGGCACTGCTGCTTGCCTCACTACCGACTGATGGCGCCATGCCCACGGATGTAATTCGGAGGTGGAGGAGGGGTGGGAGGAGGAGGGAGGCATGTGGCCTGAGAGACGGACCGAGGTAGATCCCGCAATCCTCGGCGTTCGCAGTATAGAGCGGCCCCAGGGTCAGACTCAGTCCCAGTCTCCACCAAGTTAATTCATGTGCCATCCGCACAATTATTGGCCCTGCCCGGCAGCACTCATCCACGGGTCAGTGGTTAGTGGACCTTGTCAGAAATGGTGTTGGTCAGGGCACGGATGATGTTGCCTAAAAGTGCTGGTGCAGGGCTGGACAGCACATCGGGAAAGTAGTGGCGGCAGGGGACTGAATATCGAGGGGCGTTCCGCCGCCATGAGGTTGCGAAAGGCTGCGTCTCTACCAGCCTATAGGGCAGCATCTCCAGGCTGAGTAATTTGGAGATGTGGACGTTGAGGGCTTGGGCGTGTGGGTGGGTGCAGCTATATTTCCTCTTGCGCTCCAGCGTCTGGGGGTATAGAGTGCTGGACGCTGGGTAGGGCGCTGATACAGGGAAGGAGCGTGGGGCCCGCCAGAGGTGAACGGCCTTGTTTCCATTGAGTGGGGTGTTTTATCATTCATATGCCTTGCGCATACTGTGTGGTTAAGCTATTAGTGGCGGAACCCCTGCTGATCCTGGTGTGGCACAGCTTTCACACCACATTCCGTCGGTCATCTGGTGTTTCTTTAAAGAACACCAGACTTGCCTCTCCATCTGGCCCCACCACTGCCTCTTCCACCTGTTTTCGTATAGGACTCGCCTCTGTCTCACAAGCACTGTGTTTACCCGGCCTATCTGACCCAGCTTGGGTCTGTCACCTCATCATCTTCCGATCCCTCAGTCTGCTCCCCCTTCGGACTTCCTGCCCTGACAACAACTTCATCACTGTCTGAAAACCGTGTCTCCTCATCGTCCGACACCTCTTTACACACTTCTTCCACTACGTCAAGAAGGTCATCATGACCCACAGACTGAGACCGGTGGAAAACCTGGGCATCTGGAAAGAGCTCAGCAGCAACCTGAGAAGTGGTTTTTTACTCTGGGAAGGGTCCAGAAAACAGTTCCTTAGAGTATGCCGGCTCAAATGCCAAATTTTCCTGGGAGTGGGCAGACTGGGGGGGAAGGAGGCTGAGGTGGAGGAGTGCTCACTTGGGTAACATGGGTGGACTGCATGGAAGACTAACTGGTAGACAAATGGCTAGAAGCATTGTCCGCATTCTACAACATCACCCGTTTGCACTGTTCTAGCCCTCAACAGTGCTCTACCATGAGTCCCAGTAACTTGAGACATGAAGCTAGGGAGTGTATCTCTGTGGCGTCCCCCTGCTCCCTCATCAGCAGGTGGTGTCTCACCCCGCCCAGGACCACGGCCTCTGACCCCTGCAGTAATTGGAAGCCCCCGTCCTCTACCCCTAGCCCTCGGGTTCAACATTTTCAAAATTAAAGTCTATTATATATACAAACCGAAAAGAAAATGTAAATTTTTTTTGTGTTTTTTTAATTAATTAATTTATTTTAATTTATTTATACAGAAGATGATTGCTATGGATAGTTTCTAACCTACACTGACAACACACAAAATGATTTTGTGCTGTGACTGAGTGTTTCACTTTAACTTTTGAAAAACGCTAATGTAGCCCTAACAAGGGCTGTTGGGTTCTTGGAGAATCACTCCTGCCTAACAGTAAGGTTCTTTCGAGAATCACTCCTGCCTAACGTAATCTACAGCACCCTAACGCTATCCCTGACCAGCAGCAGCTCTCTCCCTAACGGATCCAGACAGAGAATGATCTGAGCAGCACGGGCAGGGGCTAGTCTATTCCAGGGTCACCTGATCAGGCCAGCCGACCACTGCTTTAGACATGTAAGTGTACCACGTGATGGTGGGTGTACTGCAGAGTCTTCTGGCTTGTGATTGGCTCTGTCTCTGGCCGCCAAAAATATAAACGCCGCGAGATGACATTTTCTCGAGCGGGTGAAATACTTGTCCGAGCACCGAGCAGTTGCGAGTATGCTAATGCTCGAATGAGCATCAAGCTCGGACGAGTATGTTTGCTCATCTCTATTAAGGACCTGTTGTCTCAACTTTTTTTTTGCTATTGTCTTTTTGTTTAAATTTTTTGCATCACCTTTTATACCTAAGCTGTAGCACAATCTCAAGAAGGTTACTTTATTTAACATTTCAAAAGCAAGAGGAATTTCTTGAACTGGCTAACACGGTACAAAACTTATTTTGCTTTCCATTTAAGGGGCCATAGTGTTGTGTGAATGTGTAAAAATTGCTAATCTGAAAGCCCAGATTTCAATTGCTGTGTTCAATTGACAATACGGAGTGAAGTTTGCTGTACTTTGAGCACAAACTCAATGGAGAAGATGGGTGTGCAGGCTCTGCAGCAGGGAACGGCTGCATCTCAATGAGGATGGTGTGGGTGTTTTTTGGGAAAAAAGAGGGTTGGAGAAGTGCTTAAATTGGAGACCTGTGGGAGGGCAGCTACATAGAGCAAGACAGTGAAGATAGAGAACTGGGAAGACATATGGTATATGGGGGGTGGGGGGGGGGGCTGAGATAAGATTAGCAAATAAGAACCAAAGTAATAGGGATAAGGAAAACCATTTAAAGTCTATGTACACTAATGCCAGAAGACTCACAAACAAAATGTAGGAACTGGAGGTTTCAATGTTGTTGTGAGCTTCAGTGAAACACAGCATTACATTAAAGCTAAACTGGGCAACTGTGCTGTTAATATAGATAATTATGATCCTTTTAGAAATGATCAGATAAATAAACTACTCCAGTTTTTTTTATGTGAAATTTTGCCTCCATCACATCTTGCAAGATAACATTGGGGAGGAAAATAAAACTATGGAGTCCATATGGGTGGAGATAAGGAGAAGAAAAAAAGAATAATGAAATATTACTAGGAGACCGCAGAGGAACTGCTGGTAAGTCCCCTAAAAGCAGCCTACTTATGTACTCATGTGGGACTTCAATTACCTGGGGGGCAGAAACCTGCAGGTCCTTCAAAGTTTGCAAGTTTTTGCCATACCAAAAGACACTTACCTGTCAGAAATAGTCTGAGACCCAACAAGAGGGGAGCACCCCTTATCAGACCTGACAGAAAATCAAAATGACAGGTTGCGGGGCACCTGGGTAATAGTGAAAACAATATAAATTATTTTGAATTATCCTTCACTAAAATGGTTAGTAGAAAGGCAATGAATACTCTTTACTTCAGGAGGGCAAATGTTTAGCAGACAAGGGTAGATCTTAATCGAATAAACTGGAAGAATTTTCTCAAAAGCAAAAGCACTCAAAAAATGTGACATTTTTAAAAAGATTTTTTAAAGGTCATGTGAAAACACTTAACAAAAAGTGTAATAGAAAGTGGTTAACTAGTACCGTAAGGGGAGCAATAAATGAGAAAGATAAGATGTATAAGACTGAAAAAAATGAAGACTAAAAGAAATATTGCCAAGAAAGTAAAAGTAACCGCTAATTAATTTTGAAATACTTAAATAACTAGAAACTAAAAACAGAAAGTGTGAGCCATCTGAGAAATAACCTGGGGGTCATGGTGCTAATAGATGGAAGAAGTACCATCTATGGACTATCCCCTTCTCAAAAGTCTTTATCCAGGAAAATCCCGTGGTGGAAGACATGATGAGAAATTAAGAGAATCCTCCATTAAACGTCACTATTAAGAACCATCAGAACCATCATGGAGATAACAAAGTTGTATAGGTTTTATAATGTTTTCATACATTTACAAAAATGAAAACCTCCTGTACAAAAAAAATCTTTATTTTGATGTATTCTGGTGCTAATAACTTTTTCATACTTTGGTGTACAGAGCTGCAGGTGGTGTCATTTTTTCAATTTTTGATTACGTTTTGAATGCTATCATTTTTAAGACTGTGCACTTTTTATGGAATTTTTTATATTTTTTAAAATGGCAAAAAAGTGCCATTGCGAATCCGTTAAAGGGTTAAATGCAGTGAAAAACCATTATTATATTTTGATAGATCAGGCATTTTTCAGACCCCCTAGGGTACTTTAACCCTTGGTTATCTGATTGATTCTATCATATGATTGATTCTATCTGATTGATTCTATCACTTCAGTATGACAGTAGATGGATATATTGCAAACCATGTTTTACAATGTGCAAATCACATATTGTAATAGATAGCCTAAAACATGATAGACTCGAATCTTTGTGTGACCCGAGGCTGTCAGGGCAATGAATCGCTGTTCCCCGATGATGTCACTGAGAGAGACAATCTGAGACAAGATGATGGCGTCTACAAACTGCCGGCTCGCTAATGCCGCCAGCAGCTTTGCCCGTGACAATCAAAGGGTTAACACCCATGATCGGTGTTAACGACGGGTGTTTGCTCCATTGTGAAGCAAAAACTCGGTGAGTATGAAGAAGGCTCAGTCCGTGAGCCCACTCCGTACTTCCCCCTACACAACAGGATGTACAATAACGTCTTTTTGCGTTATGGGGTTTATAATACCCAAAGCGCCTACCTTCTATATACACACCTAAAATAGTATAAAAAATCCACATAAAAACACGGCATATTTGGTATAGGTTTGTCCATTATAATTTGTACAATAAATCCGAACATTAATTGAACCCACAATTTAACACCGTAAAAAAAAAGCCTAAAAAACACACCAAAAAAGTACATTTTTTATCAAATTCCTTCACAAAACATGTCCAAAAATGTGTTGCATAATGATGAAAGTGAATAGAACACATCTTCTTGCAAAGAATAAGCCCTCAACCAGCTTTGTCAACTGAAAATGAAGTTATACATCAGTAAAATCAGCAATGCTAAAAAAAATTAGATTTTCCAAAATCATAGTGATGCGTGGAATAGATATAACATATTATTATGTTCACAGAAAGTGAATGGTGCCCAAAAGTATGCTAAAAGCCCAAGGTAAGAATTTATGATTAATAAAGTTTAGAGTTAATAAATTCTTCTCAATAAGATATAGGTTCTCCAAATTGAAGTATCTGAAATGTGCATCTTTTGTCTATACTAGTAAAAAAATTTTATGTCCTGTACAAGGTGACAAAGCACATTGGCTCTAAATGGCTCTCCTTCTATTCAATGCCTACATATGTGATCCTGGCATATGGGATACTGGCACACACAGGATATATTGGGTGGAAAACTTTGCAGTGCATTTTGGAAATGTATTCTTTGTGTATGTGTACATTATTTTG
Source organism: Engystomops pustulosus (assembly GCA_019512145.1). Lineage (NCBI taxonomy): Eukaryota > Metazoa > Chordata > Amphibia > Anura > Leptodactylidae > Engystomops > Engystomops pustulosus. The sequence goes on from CM033645.1 coordinate 102,921,920, forward strand.
AAAAGTACATTCATTAAGCCAAACAAATTACAATTTCAGAATTTCACCACCATTTTGTATCAACCAATCTGAAACACTTGCTTTACAAAGTTTGAGGGGTTTAGTTTCTATAATGGGTAAGTTTATTGGGTTCCTTTATTATTTAGGCCTCTCAAAGTTACTTGAAACTCTAGCATGTCCCTCAAAGCTCGATTATCATGAAAACATGAAAGTTCTAAGCCTCCAAACATCCTACAAAAATGAGAGGGCACATAAAAAAACATGCCAACATAAAGCAGACATTAGGAAAATGTTAGTTATCAAGTTATTTGGGTAGTCTGACTATCTGTCTGGAAAGAAGAAAATTTCAAACTTTAAAAAACAGATTTTTTTTAGAATTTTTTAGAATTTTCACCAATTTTTCAATGCCTTTCATTTTTTTTAATGAAACTTAATCACTTAAATTTTTCAACTTACATTAAGTACAGTGTGTCAAGAAAAATCAATCTCTAAATCATCTAGATATAATAAAGCATTCTAAAGTTATAAAAAAATGGGTTGTTTAAGGAAGGTGCAAAATAGCCACGTCATTAAGGGGTTAATATATTTTATTATGATTCATGGGGTACTTGTATCATAGTTATTCAGCTGCCACTTTTTCAAGTTTCTCTTTTTTCAAGTTGGTCTACTTTATCATTGCAATGTATCTTCAGTTTTTTCCCATCTTCAGTTTTTTCCATCTTTAACATTTTATTAAGTACATACAAACCTACACAAAAGATAATCTTTTGTTAAACAACAGAAAAACAAAGAAAATCTTATCTGACATAATACATCATAACTTAGACATATCAATCTCACTTTTTTTTCCTTTCAACAAATTATAATCTAATATTCATACTAGTTTTTCCAAAATCAACATCCACAATACCATCCAATAGTATCATATAATGTCAATTTCTAATCCATCTTTCACCCAAGAGGGGTGCAAGAATAATAAAAGAAAGAAATAAGAAAAAGAAAAGAAAAAAAAGAGAAAAGACAAAAAAAAAAGTAGAATCAATGTTAAATTCATATTCAACTTCTCCTCTATTCTAGGTCCGCCCTCCATATTTTTCCTATCTCCATAAAATCTGGAAGTTTTCTTTTCTCTTTAGATATTCAAAATTCATATTGGTAAAATGTATTTATTCTTGTGATCGTCGCTTTTAAAGATGGAACCTGCTCTTTTCTCCAATGCCGAGTTATCTCAATCTCTTGAACTCGATCTGTTAAAAATAACTCTAGCACTAGGAGACGGATAGAATGAGATTGTAGATAAAAAGGGTCCTTCAAACCAATAGCCCTTAAGAGCTTTAAGCATAATGCCTCCGTCAATCCGATCGAGGGCTTTAGCAGAATCCAAAGACAGAAATATGGTCGGGATATCCTATTGTATACAAAGTTCTATTAAATTTATTACCTTTCGTGCTGCATCCGTAGTTTGTTTCCCGGGCATAAACCCAACCTGGTCTCGTTCTATTAAAACGCCCATAACTTTCCTTATCCGAGCGGCCAAAACAGCAGCAAAAATTTTTATGTCCGCGTTTAACAAGGAAATCAGTCTGTAATCCTCCGGCGATTCTAAAGACTCACCGGCTTTTGGTATTTTTTACAATCAGACCTTCTAACATTTCTTTTGGTATACTTTCCCCATTGGCAATACAGTTATATAGTCTAACCATATGTGGTACTAGAATCTGGCCAAAGTATTTATAATATTTATTACATAACCCATCCGGACCGGCTGCTTTACCAACCTTTAACTTTGAAATAACTTTCAAAATTTCCTGACCTTAAAAAGGTGTATTCAATTCGCATTTTTGTTCTGTTAATCTGGGCAGTTAAATTCTATCCAAAAAGACAGAAGAGCCAACTTGCCTCTTATCTCTTTCCTCTCCTAACATTCCTCTCAAATTATATAGTTCTGAATAGTAGTCTGCAAAAACTTTAGCAATCTCTTCTAGTGAAAAGACTGCTTCTCCTACCTTTTTTTAATACCATATCTAAAATTCTGCGTCTTTTCCCTTTTAATATGGTAACTTAATATTGGACCTACTCTATCTATCTACCTACCCACCTCATAATGCTTAGCTTGTATTTTCTTAAGATTATCAGCATATTCATCTAGTAATACATTTTTTATCCTATCCCGTATACCCTCGATTTCATCCACTAGTTTTTGTGATGGTGATATCTTAAGTTCCCTTTCCAATTTTGCCAACTCATTATGCAATTCATCAAATTTAACCATCTTTTGCTTTCTAAGCCTAGCAGAAAACTGAGCGCATTTATTCCTAGCCACTATTTTATGGAATGCCCATACAGCATAGGACTTGGAAGGATCATTCTGATTGTACCTAAAATATTCCTTTAGATGCTCCAGTATTTCTAGTCTTATACCTTCTATATTCAACAAAGATGGCCTCAATCAACAGTTATTGGGGAATAAACTAGGGTACCTAAAATTATGTATCTCCAGTGTAACTGGAGAGTGATCAGACCACGTTCTCAACCTCAAATATGCATTCTGTGCCCTTTCAAACAGTGGCCTGCTCACCAGAAAATACTCAATACGCGAAAAAAATTAAGTGAGATGCCTGAGTGCATATACCGCCAAACATCATGGAGATTTTGCCTGTAAAGAAATTCCTTAAATCTTTCCATTTATCTATAGCTTGAGATTATGTATCCTTCACTTTTTCTACCGGGTGATCAACTTTTTAGTCCCAAAAGTAAGTCTAGGTCCAGAATGATACTTTTGCAAAGAACAACATGTCCCGCAAAAAAGAAGCTATCAACCAGCTCTGTAGCCAAAAACATAACAATGTTATGCCACTTGGAAGACGGTGATGCACAAATGATAGATTTCCCCCACATTAGGGTTTTATTTGGCAAATTTAGTAAAACATAAGAAAAAATATTCATGTCTGGTATCCCCGTAATAGTATCGACCCATAGAATAAAGATAACATGATTATTGGGCTATACGGTGAACACGAATAAAAAAAAAAAAAGTTAAAAATCCAGTACAGAATTGATGCTTTTCTACTGGAGACCTCAAAAAAAGTTCCTAAATTTTCAACAATAGGGGATAACAACCCCAAAATGGTAAAACTGGAAAAAGCATCTCATCCCGCAAAACAAATGCCGTCACATGGCTCCAATAATGAAAAAGCGGAAATTTTATAGCCTTCAAAAGGGCCAATGAGGAAACTAAAATCCTGGCAGCTGCAGGGCGCTCCTTCCCTTCTGTGCCTCAGTGTTCACCCATAAAACAAGTAACGGCCACATGTGGGGTGTCTGTACTCAGAAGAAATTTCATAACAAATTGTATGGTGGGTTTTCTCTTTTTATCTTTTGAAAATGTGTAAATTTTAGGGCTAAATGAACGTATAACCGGCACAATTTGACCATTCTAAAGTTCACCTCCATTTTGATTCAATTACTATGAAGATCTCAAGGGGTTAACAATCTTCGTAAAAGCTGTTTCTGATAGCTTGAGGGTGCAGATTTGAAAATGGCTTGATTATATAGGGGGGTTTCAATGCTAAATATGTAAAATTTAATTTCAAACATTATTTATCCCCAAAAAAGTCAATTCTGAAAATACGGAAAATCGCTATTCGATTTGTAAGCCGCGTGACATCAAAATAAATTATCCAGCCATTTCAAAAATTATGAAAATATAAAGTAGACATATGGGAAATGTTCAGAAACGCAGTTGTTCGTGGTGCACAGTTTGCCCCTTGAGGAGCTACTCACGGTATAAGACCGGTCCACACAGTCTTTGAAAAAGTCCACAGAAATAGAGAAAATAATTTCACTATGACCGGAGCTCCCAATATTCTTCTTCTCCCACTTTATTCCATCTTAAAACACAGATGAACAGCACCAATCCTCAGTTTCTCCTGCTGAAAGTATGTCACCACTCAGACTAGCACCATCGCACTCTCATTATCCTCCTTTAATTATATTTGTAGCTGGAAGAAAATATACAGGCAGATGGTGTGGTACGTTCCAACGCAAAACTTATCAGCCAAAATTTACCACTAAAATGAAGTACAACATTTGGGGAAAAACTATCTCAGAATCGTTTAGATAAGTAACAATGTTCCAAAGTTATAACCATATAAAGAGACGCAGGTCAGAATCCAAAAAATGGGACTGAGCCTTAAGCTACAAAATGGCTGCTTCCTTAAGGGGTTAAACATATTATATGAGAATTTAAAACCTGCACACAGAAATGCAGCAATTTTTTTGTCTCATTTTGTTTGCAAAAGTCTTCTGTAGTTTACATTGGATTTTATAAAAGGCTGATATTTGTGTATGAAGGTAAATGTACATTCTGGGAAGTGATATTGCATGGAAAGTGAAAAGCATGGATTTCATGTTCATTTTCTCTTTTGGTTTCTCTTTGGTTTAGTACATATGCCTCATGTCCTGATACTGAAGATAGGTTTGGATATGTTGCTAAGCCTTCAATGTAACTCTTCCATCCTTCTAGAGAACTGCAGGGTTTCGTAAGGGCAAATGTGACATGCTCAGTTATTTGGTGTGAATTTCATTCCATATTAGTGACACTTATAATTTGTTTTACGTAGAAAAGCAACCCTAGCCACGCTCTACAGGCCAGTGCCAATGGTTTAATGCATATTAAGTATTGTGCGGGCAAGCATGTATTAAAAGTTAAAAAATAATGCCCTGAACTTAAAAATAGTACAAAGAATAGAACAAAAGTCATTTAAATTCTGCAATATTTAACTGCCAAATAGAAAAATTCTGTAAATGTAAAACAGATCTATAGTATTATACATTATACATTACATGGGGCTTATTCACTGCATTGTAGTAAATATGCCAACATCCATACTTAAAATGAGCAGTATACTGCAAGCTGTGTTCAAAGCTCCTTCTTATGTATTATAAATAACAGTGTGTACTTGCAGTTCATTTTCAGCTCAGATCAATAAAACTAATCTTGCATCCTGTGCAGCATTATTTATCAAGTGTGATTCTTACAAGATACTAGAATCTGAAAATCTATATGCTGTAGCATATACACTTCTAAAGATTAACAGCTTTGTACACTTTTTATCCATGTGAAATTTTAATTCACAGGAGAAGAATCATGTAAAATGGTAAATGTAGAGTAGTAGTCTCTTTGTAGTTTTGCTGTCAGTCTAGCTACTTTTTTTGTCTTGTTTCTTAGTCTCATTTGCCTTAGATGAATTGTACCTGTGCCCGTTAGTCTAAAACTGCTGCCTGGTATGGAGGATGCAATTTTTTTTTTTTTGCATAAAATATCTGAAAAGTCGGTTGTCTGCTTTTTCCTCCCAAGTTAGCCTCATGAGAACAGTTGAGCTTTTAGGAAATGTTCAGCGACTTTTAACAAATTTGCATATGCCCAATAAAACTAACTTTAGTCTAATAATCTAATCAGCAAATCTATTAAAAAAGTCCATCACAATCTTACACTTAACCTCCAGAGAATCTTACAGGGCACATTTGTTGAGCCTGCAATGTTTCCCCTACTCCTCTTCTTTGCTGACTCTTCCCGCAGCAAGCCATGAGATGCACCTCCCATCCGGGCAGTCTAACAAAAGGAGACAACGCAGAACCAAAACTTTTAAGAAAAGATAAGTGCTTCTACACAAAGGAGAGCATGGATCATACCCCCAATGGCCATAAACAAACCCAACCACCTAACACCACTTCTTTGGGGGTAGCTAACGGGGGGGGGGTAGTTAGCGGGGTGTAGTCCTTTCGGTAGGACCCAAGGTGGCACAGTCTGGGGGAGTTTGGCATTTGATGATTATGCAAGTACATGAGGGAGTTGTGGTTGTGGAGGTAGGGGGAGGGTTTAGGAGTTGATGTTTTGGGGGCTATATGAGGCAGTAGGAGTTAGAATCCTTTTTATATCTAGTTACGTTAGGGTTAATGGGCAGTTATTGGGCTAGGGTTAATGTTGTAGGGTTAACCAGGGTTATGGTTAGTGGCTATAGTTAGTAGGGTTGTAGTTAGGTCCGGGTTACTGCTGTAAGGATAGTTAGTAGGCTATAGTTAGTGTTATTGGGCTATCAGGTTTATGATTAGTGGGATGTGGTTAATGTCATAAGACTAGCAGGTTTATGGTTAGTGGCGTTAGCAGGGCACCATTACAGAGGTAAAATTAACGGAAAAAAAACATACAATTTTTAAAAATGTTTTATTAAAATAAAAACTCTGCAGCATACGACGTGTAACCATTTTATTTAAAAAAGATCCTGGTCATCATTAGAATCCACCAGCATAGTCCACAGCATACACAAATCTGGTTAGAGAAAAACAAATAAATAACACTTTTAATTAATTTAAAATGCAGGGCATATAAGCAGGTTTGATTGATTAGGTAAGGGAAACTAGAGGTGTGTGTGCTTGGTTAGGTGCAATATATGGGAGATATTTGTGTGATTGATGAGGTGTGATAAGGGGTGTACGGTGAATTGTAGTTTGATGTAAATATGCAAGAAGGGCTTTGACCTGATCTGTTACATTTGTTCTGCATTGTTTACATGCTAAATATCATGGTGCTTTTCCCCAATTGCATTCTAACTTATATCTGTCTTATTAGTCTCATGATCTTTCTCATGCATTTTTTTTCTGTGTCAGATATTACTGGTAGAATCTTCAGAAAATAAAGGAAAGTGTAGTCAGCCCCTGTACCATGATAATCTAAGATGGCTGTCAGCACATTGTGGCAGGAGATAGGGAATGTATGTGTATAAGTATAACACAAAGGAATCAGGAAGTGTCTGTTAAGCACCATGTGACTGCTCGGCTAATACTTGCTCGCAGAGCATAAACGTATAATGAAATTTTATTTAAATAAAACAAGAAAGCCTTTAAAAAATAAAGAAGATAAGTAAGAAACAGCACAGCAAAGAAAAAATTTAGACCAAAATAAAAAAAGCTTAATTAATTTCAATGTTGTACAGAAAAATAAGCTCTCCAATAGCTACGTGAACAAAGAATTTCAAAAGTTATGGCTCATAAAAGGCAGCAATGCAGCGATCCTTCCCCCCAGAAACTCCACAATAAAAGAAGAACATTTTTAATTGAAAAAAAAACCTGTCAGATTTTATTTTTTAACTATACAGAAATGGTTAATAAAATTGTACATCAGTACAATGTATGAAACCCAAAATTGAGCTATTAAAAAATTACATTTCATCCTGCAAAAACCAAATACATACCATTGTGGAAGGTATTGACAAAAAACAAACAAACAAGAAATAGCCTGAGTAGAGTATATATAATTATATATAGACCACTGTAATAACTATATACACGTACCCTATAACAACTCTATACAGCCCCTTATTATAAATATATACATTTCCCCTATAACAACTATTTACAGCCCCCTTATAACAACTATATACATTCCCCTATAACAAACATATGCAATCCCCCTATAAAAATAATATACACCCCCCAGCAATAACCATATACTGCCCACTGTGATAAATATATGAAGCCCCCCTATAATAAACACAATAAATATATACAGCCCTTGGTCAAATAAAAAAATTTAACTCACCTTCCCCCAATGCGTGCTGACCTCCTCTAGTCTTGTGGTGTCAGGTTTCACGTCACTGCGCCACCAGCAGCAGGAAGCCGCCATTTTGTGTGAGCCCAATGGTCTATGGCAGAGCAAGGAGCTTTTTGTTCCCTCGCTTTGCTATAGAGTGAAGTCTATTGTATAACAACCAGTTCTCTGAACTGGCTGTTAAAGCAGCAACTAGTTAAGAGAAAAGCTGTAGAGCCGTAACTACAAATACTGGGGGTGATTAAAGTGGCTATGTGACTGCCGGAATTGCCCAGCTTTGCGACGGCCCCATTAAGGGCAAAGTGGCGGGGGGCTCCTGGGCATGCTCTCCAGGATCCCACCCAATAATCGGACCCTGATAGTGTCTTTGCTTGGTGTTGCAGCTCACTCTTTTTCTCTTGTATGGAACTTAACTAAAAACAGACCTTTTGCCAGTAGACATAACATCACAGCAGAAGAATTATGTACTCCTTCCAGAAACTTCAAACAGCCTATTTGTGGGGGTGCTAGGTTTCAGGTGCTAGGTGCTAGGTTTCAAAACCCCACCATTCTGATATTGATGACCTATCCTAAGGATAGGTGATAAAGAAAAGATTCTGAAATACCCTTCTCTTCTCTGAAAACAGAATAACTGCATTTTAGAACAATGACTGAGAGGTTTTGGAACTAGGTGGATAATATATACAACTGAATTATATCTATTCTGATTAAGATATTATTATTTAGCTATTACATGTCAGAAAATAATACACTTACTTTCCACAGTTGATATTTGCTCTGTTTGATAAACACAAGACTGTAAATTTCAGACTTAGTTCAAAATAAATCCTTCTACTTTATTCAATTTTAGAACAAGTCAACAGTTTTTGAATTACAGCTTATATACTGCACGGAAGTAGGAATTTGTTTTCAAGCAATCACTTTACTTTCCATACATCAACATGCTATAACAATGCAAATAGATTGTTTTTATTTGTCAGACTGGAAACATTTTGATGAAAGACTTAATATCTGTCTGTGGAGTATTGTGAGTTTCTTTTTTTGGTTATACTTTGAAAAGAATTTGAATATATTGTTGAAAAGGCCTGTTTATTTATTAATCAGTATTTTATAAATATCCAATTATCATTGCAAATTAAGAATTGGTTTTACACAAAATTAACAGAATGAATTACTAGACCAGTAAATCTGTGCCATGTAGTTAATTACAACACAGTTCCTGTCCAATAAGCACTTGCTACAGCCTGCAAACTTTCATGAGTTCACAAAGCCTTGTGATGTATCTGGTGGCACCAGAGGGGTAGATACTTTACTATACGCCACCACACGTATGCCGGCATATGATAACTGTCTCCCTAATAGTCTAGTGTAATATATAATGGCAGTTTTACTGATGTGCAGTGTTTAATAGACAAATGCTAAGGATTGGGGCCGTTCATAAGGCTCCCAGCTGTTTTTCATTGCATACACAATGCACTGATAACTCTGCTGGCACCTAGTAGTGTGACCCGAATGCAGAGCAGAGAATGCGACGCTGGATCGCGAATGGACCGGGTAAGTAAATCTGCCCCAATGTAAATAGGTTATGCAATTGAGACAAGCAGTTAACAAAATAAATTAATACAAGTTACAAAAATATTATGTTATCTAAAGCTAAACTTAAACTTTCAAATTTAGATTTAAAAAAAAATCTAAGATGCAGTAAAAATTCAATAGGTGGTGGTTGGTTGAAACTGAATTTTATGTCTGTAGAAATTTGGTCTCAAATGTATGCTTCACATCGTAAAGATACAAGACAGAAGTTGATAAAGATTTAAAGCTATTACAGGAGAATTCCAATACATAGTTGCCATATATGCAGTCAAGCCATGGTCATTTGAGGGAGTATTCTGTTATGTAAGATGTTAGTATAACCATATAAGCTGAGCAACTTCTGACCATTCTATTGAAACTAATATTGCTTTTCAATATTACCCTCTGAGCAATTTTTCCTCCTTTATGTTTACACATAATTAGGATTTGTTTTAGTATGGCTATTTTTACACTAAGTAACAAAAATCATAATGGGAGGGGGATGCAGATGGGAGGTTATGGAAAGAACAACATCTACAATAAGATTAACACATTGAATTTTTGATAGATTTGATAACACTAGTGTTGGGCTTTTGCCCCTGCATATGTTCACAAGGTACATACAGTTGCCTTATCTGGTAACATTCCAACAAACATACTCACTACTCCTTGCCCCTCCAGCTTCCTTAGGGTACAGGCGGTGTCTATCTACGCTTATTAAAGGAACAGGGCATGTACCAACAATAGTTCCAGACTATCAGTGCACACCTGTAGAAACATAGTCCTAAATACCCTGCTTCCCAGTGCCAAAGCAAGGGTTCCTAGTTTGACTAGTCCTGCTGCATGCTATCTTCAACTATTGACTACCTGTGTGTGACCTCCAGATTGATCCGTGACGCCACTCTTGATCTGTGTTCATTGGTATATGACCGGCTTTTCCTCTGATCCTGTGCTGCCTGCCATGACCCTCTGCCCGTTTCCCGATTCTGCTTGTATATTGCCTGCCTCAATTTCAGACTGACCTTGATCATTTGCTAGACTGACCCCTTGGTACTACGTATCAGTGTCTCTGTGCCCATTCAGCCAGCTGCTATCCTAACTGGGACCACCACAAGAGGTAGCAGCCTTGCGACCTCTTCAGAAAACAAAGTCCAGGGGTATAGGGGTGAAATGGTGAATGCCGGCAATGTACGGGGATAATGCCCTTATTGTGTGGTCCAATGTCAAAACAATAGGATAGCACAGTAGATTTACAATTTGCTGCTTGTTACATATTGGTGTTAATACAGTAGTGCATTTTTGTTATTTTCTATTTGATTAAGGCAATGGCACTGTGGATTCCTCCTTATCTGTAATTTGGAGATGTCCAGGTCTGAGCAGTTTCTTCTATGTCCTCACAGATTCACAAGCACAGAATTGCTTATGATCAGTTGTTTCCATATTCACAATGAGCACCATTATTATCATCCTATCTCCCATTTCATCTTCCATGAAACCTGTCATGACAAAGATATAGATACAGGTCCTCAGCTCACCCACATCTGTGTTTTTTAGATTTCAGACTGGCTTCTCCTATGAATTTAATTAAGCAAATAATCCTCTTGATACATTGTACAACTTATTCAAGGATTGATCATCATATCATGATTGCTATACCATAACATAAAGCTTGCTTCATTGTATACATACGAGGGCTACAGATACAATGTTTTTTTACACTCAAACTATTACTGCTCACTTGTTTGTATTTCCTGCAATTCTTACATGATTTTTAGTGATTTATCTTATGCACTTTTGTTACTATCACAGCGTCTGAAGATATTCTGTGTATTAGGACCGAAACGTCGTTTGCTGTGGAAAATAAAAAAGAAACTTCCTAAAAGCATTTTGAATAGTGTGACTGGAATCCTTATAGTATGCTCAGCTCATCCATGACCTCTGTCCCTACTTAATTGCCAACCCTTGCACTAACCCTTAGCTGGAAATTTGTCGACATTCTCTACTTAGTGTAATTGCTCAGAACAGATTTCAAAGGAAGAGATATAGACAGACAAAAGCAGACTCAGGATAGCTGGATCTAAACCAAGATGAAAGGGAGATATAGAATCATGAGGCAAAAAGTTATCAAAAATGTAGCAAGGGTTGGAATATACAGCAATATTGCAATATTAAATGTAGTACAACAACTTCAAGAAGCCACTGAGTGATGCAAGGAGCAGATACATGTGGAGTTTGCTTCATCCACTGATGGTCTTTTATATGCTTTTTAGTGGTCAATACCTTGCTTTTCAACAGGCTCTTGCAGGCCTGTGCCCAAACTGAACACATGCTATCAGGATTGAATCCATATCTTTAAAAAATGGTCACTTGCTACTAGATGGATAAATGTGTGTTGGTAATAAAAAAGTTAAATGTCCCCCCCTTACTTAGAGACAGTCAGAAAACAAAACTCCTGATTCATTAACCAAATTGGCTTGTGACAGGATGACAGTTGTATCCCTTGATCGAAGAAAACTGTCAGCAAAGAAAATTGTCAGCAAACATAGTGGCAAAATCCTTGGCATTAAGTAATTTTTCCAGTTAAAACAAATGACACATCTTAGAAATCTGATTCCACTCAAATCACAGTCATAGGTAGATCTGTGATGAAATCCATAGATAGATGTGTCCATCGTTCAGATGGAACAAGCAAAGGACAAAGTGTTTCCGTAGGAAGTTTCCTGGGAACCTCTCCCTTAGCACAATTATCACATGCTGCAATATATTTCTTCACATCGTGTGACCATTTAGGCCACCAGTAAGATTCAGAAATCAATTTTCTAGTAGCCGTGACACCATACTTGCTGAGCATTATGGAATCATGACATTCCTCCATGTCCTTGAGAAGGTACAAATAATTTGTCTGCAGTGGTTTTATTAGGTGCCAAATTATTCACGTTTATTGATAACAATTATCAATCTGCTCAGTATTAGACTCAGCAATGTTAGGAGACAAAAGAGTTACAGGTTCAGAGTTTTGCAAATCGCAGAAACCATGTCTGAGTATTAGTTTCATTGGCCCCTGAAACAACAGTGGATAGGGAGAGCCTATACAAACCTATAGTGAAGATATATGTGCCCAAAAAATAACTATATATTAAATAAAAAAACTGGTATAGTGCCACATGACTGGTGCAAGACAATTGTGGTGCCAATATTTAAAAAGGCTCTAGAGCTTTTGCCAAGCAATTGTAGGACTGTAAGCTTAACGTTCATTGTGGGGATAATTTTGGATGGGTTACTGAAAGACTACATACAGGAGTATATGTTCAATGTTAATTTGGTAGGGTAGAATTGTATGAAATCAGGGTGTTATTGATGGACCAAGAAATACAGAATCTGGACCTGCAGGGCATGCAAAACATGAGTGGACTAGAAAATGCAGAATGGTGGATTATTGGATAATAGAAATTGCAATAAAGTAAACTCATAGTATAAGATGTAACCAAATATGTAGTATAGGTTAATAGGTATCACATCTATCTAAGGATGCATCTAGGGGAAAATGTGTTTAAAATCAAAGCACTTTGCGAAATAGATATCAATAGACTGTGGAAGACTGTGGAAACATGCAACATCAAAAGTAAAATGTCTGTTTTAAACTAGAATTATTTGTGAACAGTTTGGAGTTCAGATTCAATTTTAGCAGGTGCAGGGAGATAACTGGTATATGTCGAGTTATCAGAAGACTCCACTGTGTCCATGTTACCTTAGTTACATTACTGCCCAGAGATATTGAAAAGTTTCAAATGCGATTAAAAACAGTCACAAAATAACCAGATGTTTATATTCTGAACAAGAGACATTCTTTCTGCTCTAATTTTCAATTTGAATGATATTATTTCTATTTTACCACATAATTAGCAATTAAAAAACAACAGCATGAGATCATGAAACTTGCTTTCATTGAAACATTGCAGCAATATAATGGCAGCTGCTGTCTGTATCATCTTTATTCAGCTGTTTTACTAACAGTCTAGGAACTAGTGAATTACCATTGCCAAATCTACAGTAACAACAGCTTTTTATTCTCAAACAATACACTTTCTCTATTGCACATTAAAAGTTTTTCACTTTGTTCATGTTTACCAGAATCAATGTTTTCTATACAAGGTAATGTTTTCTTATAAAAGGAAACTGTTCAGAGCCATGGGGTAAATAATAAAACATGAAACAAGATCAATAGTCATAATAGATACAATTGTACACTGGTCATAGGGTGATAATTCTTCAGGCAATTCAAAGAGACTTTGGATAAATCCAGAGGCGCTGAAATTCAAAAGTCCATTTAATAAAACATAACTTAGAAAGCTTCAACTAAGTTATTAGATAGTATACTGTTATGGACATAATGTCATAGTAAGAAATATATCCCACTATTCTATTTCCAGATGTACATGTATGTGTGCTGTATGTTCAAAAAATAATAATAATAATAATAAAAAGAAAACACTTTTCTATTCTCTATATTTCAAAAATCTTGAATATTATTGATATTTATTCTGGCAATTGACAATAACCTGACATTTACTTTTCTCATTATCATATGGCCAGAGAGAATTTCTGGGGTCAGATATGCCTCCAGGTGATTAGGGTTTATACAGTGGATACAGAAATTATTCAGACCTTTGACATTTTTAATAGTTTGATTGCAGCCAATCGGTAAGATATTGTTTTTCCCTTATTAATGTTCACTATGCACCCCATCTTGACAGAAAAAAAACAGAAATGTAGATATTTTTTCCAATTTATTAAACAAGAAAAACTGACATTTTTTTAAGACCCCACATCTACATTTATGTTTTTATCTCTCAAGATGGGGTGCAGAGTACATTAATACACATTAACCCCTTAAGGACCAAGCCACTTTAAGGCTTTCGGACCAAACACAATTTTTTAAATCCGTCCTGTGTGACTATAAGTAGTTATACGATTCGAGTGATTCGGTAATTTTGAAATGTTTTCTCATCACTCATTGTACTTGAAATTAGTGGAAAAATTTGGATGATATGTTTAACGTTTAATTATGAAAAAAATTTAATTTGGCAAAAAAAGTTATACATTTTTTGCTTTCAGGCACACCAACAGATTCATAACTAACATTTTCTCAATGTCTGCTTTATGTTGTTATGTTTTTATATGCATCCTCTCATTTCTCTAGGATGTTATGGGGCTTATAATTGGTGCTCTGATTGTTAAGGTTTGGCCACACTGTATGTACTTGTGGCACAGCATGCAAATTGCATGTGTTCTGCCTTCTGCATTCTAAAAGAGAACAAATGCCATGCTATGGGATGGCCTTTATTTCCTGGGTCTCTGGACACTGCCAATGGAAATGGACAAGTGACTAGGGTCTGCCCAGTGCACCATGGCCCCATTTTGCTTGTACTGCTGGCTGACCCCAACTTCACTCTGCACATTGCATAACGTCACAGCCATTGCCAGTTGTGATTCATCATCATCTTCTGATGCTCCAACACCCATACCCTCAACCTCCAATGAAAGTTCTTGGGAAGCTTGAAACTCTTTCTCTGCTGGTGGAGCAGGGTCAGATGGATGGGTCACAAAATCCCATCTAGGAGAGTCATCATTCAGGACGACTGACTGCTTCATGACTTGTGGCTGAAATGCTTTTCTATTTTCAAGGGGATGAGGTGGAGGGCTCTTCAACACTTCCAACTGAGAATGAGCTTGGAGAAGATAATCCCACTGAAGTTGATGCACTGTCTGCCATGTACTTGAACAAAGTTACAACTTTGTGTGGGCTACTGGGGCCTACAAGTACATACTGGTGCACACTTTCACTAAAGGAATTTGGAGCAGGCAAAGACAGAACTCATCCTCTCCATGCAGCACCTGCACCATTACCATAACCAGCACCACAACGGCCATGTTCCTGTCCCTTAATTCCTACTTTCTTCATTTTAAAAGACCTGCATTATCAAACTATACTGTAAAAGCACCTTTACGGTCAAGGTATTACTGGATACAATTCACTGTCAGATAAACTTTCATTATTCACATATAGCTGCATGCCATTCAATGATAGGAGCACTATATATTCCATGTATTACTCAGCACTATTCACTAACAGCACCACTTTTATTATCCACATATTACTGATGCTAATTCCTACCAGAAGCACTTTTAATCCATGTATTACTGCATGATAGTCACTAACAGGAACCCTTTTATTATCCACTTACGAATCTTCACAATTCACTGAGAAGGGCACTTTTAGTATCCCTTTCAGGGCATAGCCTGTTTGGATGTTAAGGCGGAGTCTTTTTTTAAATTTGGCCAGAGTCTCTTCCTGTGGTAATAACTTTCAACACTTTAACATATTCCTGTGATTTTGAAATTGTTTACTTGTGAGACATTATAGTTCATGTTAGTAGTATCATTTCACTGATCAGTTACTTTTTGGGGGGTAAAAACTCAATAATTTAGGAAAAAAAGTTTCAAATGTTCTACCTTTTAGACAAAAGGTCATACCACAATTTTTTTTTTTGTAGAAACCTTTTGCCATTTGTCTTCTTTATATTTCCATAACAGTAGAAACCCCTAGGAATGGACTCTATTTTGGAAAGTACCCCATGAATTAATCCAAGCATATAGTTAGCATTTTACCCTCACAGGTGGACCCCAAATGAAATGCATAATGAATAGTGCAAAGTAAAAAATATCCATTATGTCATATTGTACCCAGCTTCTGCCACGGGAGACAAACACCCCAAAAATCATGATGTGTGCTCTCTTGTCAATAGCAATTCCCCATATGGGGCAATAATCTACAGGCTGGACACATAGCAGGGCTAAGAAGGGAAGGCTAAGAAGGGAATGCAGCACACTCTTTCCTACATGGGGGCATATTTATCAGGGCCACTGCGTCATGTTAATGATCCTTTTATTATCCATGTATTACTGAGTGCTATTCACTAACAGGACCACTTTTATTATCCACGTATTACCAATTCTAACTCCTGACAGAAGCACTTTTTTATCCATGTATGACTGTATGATATTCACTGACAGGTACATTTTTATTATCCACTTATTAATCTGTGATAAATATGGAAGCACTCTTTCATTCATGGGAGCATATTTATCAGGGCCTCTGCGCCACTTCAAGGCCTTTACGCTAAGCCTCAAAATAATCACATATGCTAACTTGATGATAGCACTTGCGATTATTTACCCTAATCCGCTACTTTCATGGCAGTGGGGTATGAAGGGGGTCATGGTCGGCCGAGCAGAGGGCGCAGCCAGAAGTGGGGCGGTGCGTTACTGTCCCCGCGTCTGCGTCCTCACTGCAGCAGGAGACTTTTCACATGTGATAAGTTGTTGGCTGCATTTATTTCTATGTCAGGCAGAGCCTGGCGTGGAAACACTGCGCAGGACCCTGACCAATACATCAAGAGACAGAAGCCTCTAGATGCACTGCGAAAATGTAGCGGCGAGGCTATCATATGGCGGCACACGAGCATCGGAGTATGATAAATATCTGCCATAGCCCCGGTTTTTCTGAGCATGTGGCTTTGCTTCCAGAAGCACTAGCACTGCCCCCTTCCTGGTCTCCAGGAAATAATTAATAACAACCTCTTGAAATTCTAGGAAAGTTCCCCTCTGGCCTGCACATCAATATAACTCGTAACTCGTAATTGTAGGACAAAATCTGTATCTCCAAATAAAACCTGATTATTTTTTTAATCCCCGTGAGATTCTTAGATCTTTGAAGCTAAATTTTCAGGTACACTTTTTAAAATATTTGTTTTTGACAAATATTTTCCCCGTACATAAACACAAAATGCATTAAACAAAATGTAACATTAACCCTTTCACGACCTGTGACGTAATAGCACGTCATGGGTTCGCTGCTGGTGCATGGAGAGGGCTCAGGGGCTGAGCCCTGTACATAGCCGGTAAGCCGGGAAGGCTGACGGCGGCTTCAAAAAGATGGCGCCGCATGGCCTCCGCCATCTAATTGGAGATCGTCGCTCCCCATGACATCATCAGGAAGGGTCGATCAGTTTCCATGACTGCCTCAGGCCTTTCGAAGACCGGAAGCAGTCTGGATTTAACCCATTCATTACCATGTGCTACTTGCACATTGTAATGAATGAGGATGAAAATCCCCATATACTGCCATACTGTAGCATGGCAGTATATGATAGGATCAATAAGACAACCTAGGGTTAAAGTGCCCTAGGGAGTCTGAAAAGTAGTAAAAGTTAAAAAAAGTAAAAAAAAATTATAATAGAAAAAACAAAAATTCAAATCACCCCCCTTTCCCTAGAACTGATATAAATAAATAGTAAATATCATAAACACATCAGGTATCGCCACGTCTGAAAATTCTCAATATATAAAAATATAATAACAATTTTTCACTGCGTTTAACCCTGCGTTTGATCAGAAGTTTATACAGCCCTAAAAATGCTAGCATTAAAAACTTCATCAGAAATTGCAAAAAATGACACCAACCACAGCTCCTACACCAAAATATGAAAAAGTTATTAGCACCAGAAGATGGCACAATCTGAAAAAAAAATTTGTACAGGAGGTTTTAATTTTTGTAAATGTATGAAAACATAAAACCCATACAAATTTGGTATCCCCGTAATCAAAACGACCCAAAGTATAAAGTAGACATAGAAAAAAGTAGTCACTTGTGGCGCACAGTGAAAGAAGTAAAATCCAAGCCAGAAAATGACACAAATGGGTTTTTTCACCAATTTCACTACATTTGGAATTTTTTTCCGGCTTCCCAGTACATGACATGGAAGAAAAAAATACCAACACTATGAAGTGCAGTTTTGTTACACAGAAAACAAGCCACCACACAGTTATAGATTTTTGATTGTGGGGAGTGAAAAATAGAACCCTTAAAGGGTTAAAGTGAAGCACAATGTTCAACAAAAGACAATCTCAAAATCACTTGGACAAGTTAAAGTATGCTGTTGTAACATGTCTGATTTGAGAAATCAGCGAAGTTCTAATGATGCATCCAAATCTGGTCCTCCACGGGTTACTGTACGGAACACTAGTTATTTTTTAGGCGAAACGTTATACTTATTTATCTACAGTATATTTTATGTGCAATTAAACATTTAATAACATGTTGCAATATTGAAGAGTTGCAGCAGCAGCAAAAAATGTAACTTTACATTCTATACCTTCTACAAGGCCCTCTGGGAAAAGAGATAAAAAAATAAGGCTGTATTTTAGGTGTATAAATGCACCTGTGTATTGTGCCTTTATGTACATTTACAAACTGTGAAGCATTGGACACTTTTGCACACAACAGATCAGGGGCAAGTAAATGCCATCACTGTTGTTGTAATCCCACTGCAGTGTTTGGCAATTTATCATCCATTTTTTGGCAGACTAATATGATTGATTGAATAAATATTTACATGCTCTTTAAGGATCACTTTTCTGTTAAGAATAGTTTAATTATAATTAGCCTTTGTTTGTTGTAACAGATGGCAGAAATCTCATGGAAATTAAATGAAACCTCTCCTTGCAGATGTTATTACTGGAAAAAATACTTTTATGCATAGAATTTATAGTTTTAACAAAATGAATTATAATAGTGATGTATTTAGAAAAAAAATGAATAAGTAACTATTATCAACTTTAGAGATGTCCTAATATTAACGGATTTAAGTATTTGTAAAAAAATATACTAGTATGACATATTTGATAAGAAATATTTATTGGAAACATTTCGTTTGAAAAAACTGCACTTTTTTTTTTTATTTTAATAAATCTTCATTCATTTTTTTTAACATATTACATTATATAAAAAGATGAAGGTAGAAACCTTTACACAGAATACATTTCATAGGTTTATCTGGTACAACACAATCTACTGACAATTTAATATCACGTTGGATTCTTACCTACTTAAACATTCTCTCTCTTAAATACACCCACCCCTTCCCTCCCTGGTGGTTGACGATTATCTCTGTATGTATAACTGGAGCACCAAAAAAAAAAAAAAAAAAACAAGGCAAATTTTACTCAGCTATCAAGTTGTCTAGGATCTTATTTTACTTTGTAACTCTTCCCTCAGACCGGTGGAGTTCTTGAAAACCACACTTTCCTTAATTTTTCCCCTTACATACCCTGAGAGATAATGTGGGATATATTTTTAGTAATTCGTTTGGTCACCTTCAGCGAATCCTTCCACACTTCTAATGATAAATCAGGAATCACTGTTTTCCAGTTGTTAAATCCATCATTAGCCAGGGGGTTAACTTGATTATTCAACAGAGTTTTATAAACTCTGGACAGTAGTCCTTTTTGTTTAATTTTACAATCAAAGAGAGGACTGAGTGGATGCTTTTCCATTGAATATTTTTCCCTTTTTGCAAACTCTTCATAGGCACTTCTCAGTTGCACATAGAAGTACCAGTCTTTTTTATTTAATTTAAATTCCTCAGAGAGGTCTTCAAAAGATCTTATAACCCCATTGTTCAGTATTTGGTTAAAAAAACACAGTCCTTTCCCTAACCAGAACCTTGAACAGTCTGAAAGTGCTAAATTTCTATTTGTGAATCCCCACAGTGGTGAATCTAAAAAGCCCTTATAGTGTATCTCTCCTTAGTTTTTTTTCAGACCCAATTCATCAACTCAAACATAGGATATTGTGTTTTAAATTCTCTTTTTGAGAAAATTCCTGTTTCTAGTAGTGACCAAATATTATAAACATTCAAAGTCTTAAAGTTTTTATTTAGTGTGTAATTTATTATGAAACTATTGTGATCCATTATATTTTGCCATTGTGCTGCAATAAAATAAGAACAAAAATCTGGAAGGGCAAGCCCACCTTTATCTATTTGTGGATATAATTTGTTTAAATTTATGCGAGCCTTCTTCCCATTCCATAAAAACTCCCTTAACAAAGTGTTCAAAACATTTCTTACCTTATTTGGTATAATTACGGGGCTATTTTGAAGCTTGAAAAGAATCTGAGGCAATATTATCATTTTCAATAGCACCACTCTAGCTGCCATTGAAAAGTTCATTTTCCTCCATACAGATATTTTTTGCCTTAGGTTAAGGATCAAAGGTTTAATATTCAAAGTGATATAGTCTTTAAAATTTTTGCTCACCAAAAACTGCACATTGATGTGTTTCAGAACTAACTGCACCTTGCCATGCTGAGCCTGTGCTGTCACAGGGGGAGCACAGCAGTGACTGAAAGTAGGAATCCTGCTGAAACAGCTCACTGAATTTAAAGGGGTATTCCCATTTCAACGAGTTATTGTTATTCAAAGTTATACAAATTTGATATCATGCGTTTTTGTGTAGCCTTAGTCCATGGAGCAGCCTTGGATCACCCAGAGAAGCACAATGGATGTATATATACAAGGGCTGAAAATGAGCCCGGTCTCATTTTTATACACACAGACATTTTTCGTGTTTTAAATATCTGTTTTTTAGAAATAAAATAGCCTATATGTTTTCCATGTAAAATGAGTGCCTAATGGAATTTTTTGGAGTTATATCTTCCTAACCCCCATTTTTTCCTCTATAAAATGACAACAAGCAGAGATCTAAAAAAAACAGTGAGGACTTGATACAGAAAGTATATTGGAAAATTGTATAACCTTCTACAGTGAGTACGGAAAGTATTCAGGCCCCTTTTTTTACACTCTGCACCCCATCTTTACAGAAATAAAAATATGAAATATAGATATATTTGACAATTTATTAAACAAGAAAAAATGAAATATCACATGGTCATATGTATTCAAAAAAATTGTAAATAGAAAAACCAGCTCACCGATCCTGGTTCCACTCAGATTCCTCCAATGGCACGGAAAGCTCTGCTGTCAGAGCCAAACACACAATTCCAAAGAAGTATTTTCCAGCCAGGCGTCTGGTGTGATTAGGCTTTATTAGAACATTATACAAAACATCAAAAGTTGCAAACATTAAAAAAGTCCATGCATTTTAGGCTATCCTCTGCCCTTATTCGTGACTGATGTGCAAGTGGGAGGAAACTGTTTTTAATTAACTTCTATCCAATACGGAGATTATACAACCCTCCACACATATGAAATCCTGGTCTCTTATTTAGCTATATAAAACAACCAAGGATTTCTGCAACATTATAACAATCATTTATTGAGAGTTACATTCATACTGGGAATGTGTTGGGTGGTACGGCAGATTCATCAACAATATTCTCATTGTTTGGAATGGAGATGGGCTTGCTGTACCATTCAACATAGATTATATTACCATCAATGAAATAGGACTCCACTTCATATATTCATTGGAAGCAGAAAAGATTGTGTTCCTTCACTTGTTGTTGGAGGGCTCTCCGGGGGAATACAATCATCACATGCACTCATAGAAAACAAACTGCAGGTAACTCAATAGTAGCTACATGCTAGAAGTCAGCATCCACAATATACAAAGAAAGCAATATCAGTTGTAGAAATGTTCAGATCAAGAAGCAATTGTAGTGATAATATGGTCTTTAACAGAGAATGTAAAGAAATTAGCAGGAGATCATCAGCAAGGGGTTTATCCCCAGTGGATGTTAAGCAGAGCTAAAAAATTTAGCTGAAAAAAGGGATAGATCTATTCTCATTAACCCCTTCCCACCACAGCCCTTTTTCATTTTTGCGTTTTCATTTTTCACTCCCCACATTTTTATTTTTCCACGTACAGAGCTGTGTGTACCTAACAAATTACTCTTCAAAATGATGGTACATAATATTTCATGCCGTGTACTGGGAAGCGGGAAAAATTCCAAATGCAGTGAAATTGGGGAAAAAACGCATTTGTGCCATTTTCTTGTGGGCTTGGATTTTACAGATTTCACTGTATACCCCAAATTACATGTCTACTTTATTCTTTGGTCGGTTCAATTATGGGGATATCAAATCTGTACAGGTTTTATAATGTTTTCATACATTTTCAAAAATGAAAACCTCCTATACAAAAATGTTTTTTTTTTTTTAATTTTGCCATCTTCTGGCGCTTGTAACTTTTTCATGCTTTGGTGTACGGAGATGTGGGTGGAGTCATTTTTTGTGACGTTTGATGATGTTTTCAATGCCAACATTTTTTAGGACTGTACACTTTTGATCCTAATAGTGAAACATGGTGGCAGCAGTTTCATGTTATAGTGATGTTTTTCAGCTGCAGGGACAGGACGACTTGTTGCAATTGAAGGAAAGATGAATACAGCCAAGTACAGAGATATCCTGGATGGAAATCTTTCTCAGGAGTGCTCTGGACTTCAGACTGGGCCATATGTTCACCTTCCAACAAGACAATGGCCCTAAGCAAACAGTTAAAATAACAACAATGACTTCAGAAAAACTATGTGACCATTCTTGAGTGGCCTAGCCCAAGCCCTGACCTGAACCCAATTGAGAAACTCTGGAGAGACTTGAAAATGGATGTCCACCAAAGTTCACTATCCAAATTGAGGGAACTGGAGAGGATCTGGAAGGAAGAATAGCACAGGATCTCCAAATTGAGGTGTGAAAAACTTGTTGCATCATTCCCAAGAAGAATTATAGCAGTACTAGCTCAAAAGGTGCTTTAACTCAATACGGAGAAAAGGGTCTGATTACTTATGACCAAGTGATATTTCAGTTTTTCTTATTTAATAAATTAGCAAAAATATATGCATTTCTGTTTTTTTCTGTCGAGATGGGGGGCAGAGTGTACATTATTGGGCAAAAAAATACTTTTTTTATTTTAACAATTGGCTGCAATGAATGAAAGAGTGAAACATTTAAAGGATTCTGAATACTTTCCATCCCCAAAGTAAATAGTCCTAAAGGTAAAACCGCAGAGCAACCCCTATTTCTTATACTACAAAGTGCATCAATGCATTGTCATGGCAGCCATTCCTTAAGAAGAAAGTCTTAACGATATATATGGTCCTCCCAGGATCGGGACAAGGCATTTTGGTGTTCTAGGGGGGCAGCATCATGGCTCCCTCCCATCGCCACAGTAAATACATGCTTCACAATAATGTCACCATTCCCAGCCCCTAGGTATTGCATATATAGTGCAATACAAAATAACTTCACAGTATTGTCAAATAATACACTGTAGCCCAAACACCATCTCAGAATTAATAAATTATTTTGTAGACCCAAGACTATAGCCAATGAATATGCTATGGCAAATTCTACAGACTGCAGACTTCCCATTAGATGAGCACTACCAGGGATTTGTGTATAAAACCATACAGAGGAGATGCACATTGTGTCTTCCCTGCATGTCTCTCAGTCCCCTCTGCTCCAGAAATCCATCTGTTGCAATCGATGAAGTCACAGGATCCCCCTTCATTAATTAACACATCACTCAGTAGAGGCACAATTTTAGGGGGGCTGCTGTGACAGAACACTGATTAGCATCAGACTGTATTAGCCTCATATAGTTGGAGGAGACCTGGTTTTATCTTCATTGTTGGAGCATGATGCTGCCTCAAGCATAGAGGGGTCAAGCAGGTAGGATGGACTGAGCAGATGCGAAGCTTCTGCCTCATCGAACTTGGTTGATAGAAACAAAACTACCAACTTTGTGACTTTTTTGTTCAAAAAAGTTGCATTCTACAAACCATACAAATATGTTAGACTAAAAAGCAAAAGTCCAATTCAACAAAGGAAAAAACACCTACGACAATTTAGACCAAGAAACAAACCAAAAAAGAAACTAGAGTGACTAGGAAGCCAGAAAGAAAACAACCCCCCTCATATGTATTGCTACTAAAACCCTTAACAATAAGCAGCATATTGCACCAATATATTGGCTCTGATTGGCCTACCAATAAAAAAATGTAACCATTTTAAATACTGTATATCAAAAACCTATAAGTACAAATTGTCATACTTTCCCTACAGCTGAAATGAAAATAATCAGACATAAACATGGTAGGTATCCTCATATCACAATGCCAAATCGATCTAACAATAAAATCATTCTAATGGTGAACAACATAATGGAAAAAAGGTCCAAAATTGCCACCATATTGCCACCATATTGCCACATAAAAACTTAAATAGTGGGGGGGGGGCGGAGCCTGACTGAGCTGAATGGCGGACGTGTGGCTGAGAGCTCCTGCATTACAACTCTGAAGCTTACTAATTAGCGACCCTGATTCACCCCAAAATGGGCAAAATGCTAAAGGAAAGGGCGCAGGAACGCCTAGAAACACCCAGAGGAAGAAAAATCCAAGGTGATATGGAGAAATTCCTCTGCAAAAAGCTGACCACGCCACCCGCGAAACTTTGCAAAATGGCCGCCGCAATAGAAGCAAGCGAGGAGCAGCAAGATGACTCAGAGGCAGAGAGTTGTATAGAGGAGACCTCAACATCGGAACTGGTCCCGCTGTCCGGATCCATGCTGAAGAAGCTTCTGGCACAAGCACTTTCACCGGTGATGGAAGAGCTAGGAGCCATCCATAAAGAGGTACGAACAATAGGGCAGAGGGTAGAAGCACTAGAAGACACACAAGCAGCCATCATTGACCATAGTGCTGCGCTGGCAAGCAACTTTAAGCAACAGTCGGATGCGGTGAACACAGCCCTACTTCTCATAGAGGACCTGGAAAAATATTAGGATAAGCGGCTTACCTGAAACCATCCCATATGACCGACTGCCCGACACTGCGAAAGCACTCTTTGGAGATCTGCTAACTGCAGCAAGAGCAAACTCCATCACAATTGAGCGCATACACCGCTCCCTGCGACCACCACCTAAAGGCTCTGACCCACCGAGAGACGTTGTCTAAGCTAAAGAGATGCAGCAGATATATTAAAAGCAGCAAGAGAGAAAAAAGATATCACATTTGATGAACAGCAGATTTTTATATTCCAGGACATAGCTCCTTCCACCCTGTATAAACGTAGGCTACTTAAGCCTCTCACAGACCATCTAAGGCACAATAATATATTGTTTAAGTGGCTCTTTCCCTTCGGCCTTACCTTTCAGTCTGCAGGCAGAAGATGCACTATCAAGACCCCCGAAGATCTATGAAAGGCCTGGGATATCTTGGAAATAGAACCGCTGGTTATACAATCCTGGTTACCCGTCATGGAAAAGCACATAGAACTACCCCCGCTGCCACGAGTGGATAAGTGGACCCCAGCGGGGAAAGCAAAGTCACCGAAAATGAAGAAAAAGATGAGTAACGACTGACTGGCTTCCTACCCAAGTACAAGTCGCCTACAAGAGGTCAAAAAGATGACCACCAGCTAAGAACTTACAGGTTTATATGGTACATTTTAATTGTTATTATATCCTAGTTGGAAATGTGAGTGGACACAATTGATTTGCCCAGGATGGCTTGAGGAATGGGCCCCCAAAATAGAATCTTTACATTGTTTGAGTTGACAGAGTTGTAACCCCCGATCAGGCAGATACCAACATGTTCAGTACCCCCCCCCAGCTCTCCCGCCTTCGCAGGAAGTTTAAACTCTATGAGGGCGGCAACCTGGGTTTCCCACAGGAATTATGAGGCTAAGGCTTCTCATGTTAGTTTTAAAGTTGTAGAAGAGCAGCTGCAGAAGGTTCCTGTAGCACCAAAGTTCATTTCTTTGAAATGTTATGCACTGATTTATGCGACACAGGTTTTATATAGGAAAACTTAGGTAGACACAAATATAATTTGAAATGGCTAATATACGAGTTACCACCTTTAATGTACGAGGGATGAAGTTTTTGCACTGCTCAAAAGAGAAAATGCTGACATTTGCATATTACAAGAGACACACTGGAAGCAAGACAAAATACCTAGATTACCTACTAATCTATTCTCACATACCCATCACAGCACCTGTAAAAAAGCGGCTAGAGGGGTAAGAATTCTAATAAACAAACGGGTTCCCTTCACACACACACTGACATGGAGTGACCCAGAAGGTAGATTTTTACTGGTAAATGGAAAAATGGGGAATGTAGCGGCTTCCTTGATAGCACTTTACTCTCCAAATACAGGCCAGATAACCTGGCTAAAGGATACTCTGACAAAAATATACACATTAACAGATGGTCTAAGGATAATAGGAGGAGACCTCAACATAGTCCTCAATCCTAGATAGATTCTTCTAACGGGAAATCTACCCACTCAAGAAAAGCTCTAAACGCTTTCCGCAAATCACTAGCACAATTCAACCTAATAGACACATGGGGCGTTGCGCCCCGGAAGAAGCCGTGGTAGCGAAACCCTGGGTCGGGCGAACTAGCGAGTCTGGCGTTCACATGGTGGATTTTATATGCGCATGATTTTATTCTATTTTGTGAGTATGTTTTAAAACATACTACCCTATCTGCTGCTTAATCGCTTCTATAGTAGCTGTACACTATTTGGCTACAGGATGCAAGAAAACGCAGCTTAAAACTGTCTGAATAGCGATCTATTCCCATCCAAATAACGTTTGTGTGGAAGTGTACTGAAGAATTTGGAACATAGTTGGGAAAAGAGTGAAATTGCCGATTTATCAAAAGATATATAAAAGGACACACAAGGAGCTCCGGTCAGACTGTTTTATTTTTACTAATTGCTAGATGTGGGATCCATCTGTGACTGTTTGGCAGCTCCTATAGGGGATAGTGTGCATCACAAAAACACTTTTTCTTTTGTACTGCTAGAAGATATTGCTAGACTTGAAGCAAAAAACAAACATGCTGATACAACTAAAGAGAGGGAGGAATTAAAGCTCCTGAGAAGGAAAGTAGTAGATCTCTTAAATATAAAAGCTGCAAAGAATTACCAAAGAGCTAAATTCAAATATTATGCCCACGGGGATAAGGCCAACAAATTAATGGCACAGCTGCTACACAAAGAAAAAGAAAAGAATTTCATACAAGCTATCACCACATCAGGCGGGGCTAGAGAGACTGATACTAAAAAAAATAGCTGAGAAAATGAGGCAATTCTACGAACAGCTTTATAATCTACCCAACCCAAATCTAGTAAACACACCAGACCAACCTAACAAAAAATCTGACTTTCTTAACTCTCTAAATTTACCATCCTTGACGCTAGACCAGAGCAACTCCTTAATAGAGCCAGTCACACAAAAGGAAGTTAGCGACACTATTAGCTCCATGCCACATGGAAAAAGCCCAGGGCCTGACGGCTTCCCTATAGGATATTACAAAAAGATGAAGGATATCCTTGTACCACAAATCACACAATGGTGTAACTCCTTATTAGAGGGCCAACAATTACCCCAGCAAGCTTTAGAAGCTATAATCACAGTGATCCCCAAGGCCGGGAAAAACCCTGAATTGTGTGGTAGTTATAAACCCATATCTCTACTCAATGTAGACTTAAAAATTTGGGCCAAAATTATGGCAACTAGAATGAGTAAATTACTCCCAGATCTAATACAAAAAGAACAAACCGGTTTTGTATCGGGAAGAGAAGGGAACCACAACTCAGTCAGAGTCATAAATGCCATCCACTATGCCCTCGAAACAAAAACTCCCCTAGCCCTTCTCGGCACTGATGCCGAGAAGGTGTTTGACAGGGTTAGCTGGAGCTATATGACGCAAACCCTTGAGAAATTCGGCTTTCCAAATAAATTCATAAAGGCAATAATGTCCTTATACAGCACCCCAAGTGCCAGAATTCGGCTAAACGGTACCATGTCAAACACTTTCAGAATTAAAAATGGCACACACCAAGGCTGCCCCCTTTCCCCCACACTATTAGTTTTGATAATGGAGACATTGCTACAGAAACTCAAACAACATCCAAAGATTAAAGGCCTTGAAATAGGAGGTAAAACCCACCTTAACGCGGCTTTCGCAGATGATCTTTTGCTCATGTTGACGGAGCCTATGATTAGAAGTGTAATAGAAGTGTTTAAGGACTTTGGCAAGGTGTCCAATTTTAAAATAAATTACACGTTGTCGGAAGCTATGAACATATCAGCTCCCATATCGGTAGTACAATTCCTCAAAAAGACGACACAATTTCAGTGGAGGGAAGACCAGCTTACCTACTTAGGAATACAAATAACTAGATCAGGGAAGGGTCTTTTTAAAGCAAACCACGCTAAAATCCTACAACAGATCAACACTCAACTGCAGTCACTGGACATACCATATGTTTCCTGGATGGGACGAAAAAATCTACTAAAATCCTTTATCATGCCAGTTCTCCTATATACGTTACAGATGGTTCCCATTGACTTACCTACCTATTTTTTCAGCTCATTGAAAACACTATTCATTAGCTGTCTGT
Source organism: Engystomops pustulosus (assembly GCA_019512145.1). NCBI lineage: Eukaryota > Metazoa > Chordata > Amphibia > Anura > Leptodactylidae > Engystomops > Engystomops pustulosus. The sequence continues at coordinate 102,950,377 of CM033645.1, forward strand.
GAAGGAAAAAGAAATCGAGGATTAAATATGATAGGTTAATAAAAAAAAGATATTTGGGAGGCTTTGGGTTACCAGATCCGATTTCTTACTACAGAGCAATTCAACTAAAAAGGTGGATTCAGCTCCTCAATCCGGCATATGCAACATTGGGTACAGAAATTGAAATAGCATCACTTAATAGTACAACCATGGCCCAACTATGGAACATAAATACTCCAAGCCAATGCACCAACATATTGACTAAAGGAACTATTAAAGTAATTAAATGGGTGAGTGAACACATGGCAGTTTTACACCAAACACCTGCTCTACTACCATGTAATCTGTAACCGTACCTCCTCAAACCCACAGCTAGACCTACTCCTAAATTATGGGACCAGTTTGAGAAGACCCCTCTACGCACTTTTTTTAAACTAAAAGTAGAAGATCTATTAAAAACATACAAGCTATCAGGGAAACTGCACAACTTTCTACACAAAGCTGAAATCATATCTACTAAAAAAGAACTGCATAAAAGACACACACTGTTAAAGGATCCCACTTGGCTTGAGAATTGGCTGTTACAGCCAGGCACACAAACCAAAATAATTTTGATTCTTTATAACACACTAGTGTCCAAAGGGAAGGAAATTAAACCCTCCTACATAGGCCAATGGGAAAAAGATTTAGGGATGATAATAACAGACAAACAAATTAGAATGATGCACAACAACTCGCATGGTTTTTCCAGGTGTGTGAAAATTCAGGAGAACTCCTTTAAAATCATGACTAGATGGTATAACACTCCAGATGCACTAAAGGAAAAAGGCTTAACGCACACTGACACATGTTGGAGATGCAAAACTCCTAAAGCCAAATTAGCTCATTTTTACTGGTACTGCCCTTCACTGAGGCTGTATTGGTCAGAGGTGGAGGCAACTATCAATAAAATCACTATCTCAAAGACACTACTGACTCCAGAATCAGTTTTGTTATGGCTGCCAAATGCTACATGGTGACCGCAAAAAAACCATCTGGCAACCCTACTAGTTTAGGCCGCCAAACTGACAATTCCACCCAAATGACTTCAAGCTGCCCCGCCTAGCATAAATGAGTGGCTGACTAGAGTGGATAGTCTATTCAGGCTAGAAGAACTAGCACATTGGGAACTAAGAACCCAAGATATGGGAACCTTGGTCAATATTCAGAGGAAAGAGTTAAATCAATATTGATCCATAAAGCGACCATACTATCAACTATAAAAATAGCACAAATGACAACCCTCACCTGATTCAATATCGAAGCCTAAAGCTCTAATGCACACACGTAAAACACCACCTAAATAGAGAGGAATGATGAAAACGCTAAAGTGTCGTAATCAACCAGTGCTATGTTGTTTAGTACTTACTGTTTCTTTTTTGTGTTACTGTTGTTTGGACCAGAATTTATATCTCACGACCAAAGATAAATACATAACCATTTTACAAACCCCCCCCCCCCCCCCCCCCCCCCACCCCCCCCACACCCCCCTCTCCCCCTCCCCCCCCCCCCCCCCCCCCCCCCCTTTTTTCTACGCCTTACCCTCACACCCCCACCTACTCCTCAATCCGGCGACTTAGAAAAATAACATTTAGAAGCAGCAAAGAAACAAGTCGCAAAATCCCCCTACTCACTTTCCAATACCCTCCCCATACTAACACCATAACAAGGACTGGTAGGGTACAATTAAAGTACTGTAATAATAAACATTACGATGATGTAAATGTACACCTAACTTGAAAACATCTGTAAAGAATTGTTATCCATTTGTATGTAACTATCTGGAAAACTATAAATAAAGGAGTTAAAATTAAAAAAAAAGATTTAAATAGTGTTTGAAAGATTGTACAGTTCCCCTTTTTTCCTTGAAAGGTTTTAAAGATATGACAACTTTGATGCCACAGTAATATGGTGTGACTGCGTTTGTTTGACAATTGTACTGCATTTGGTGTTCTTCCAGTAAATTGTAAGAAATATAAAATACTGTCTCTCAGATAATAATCCCTAATATAGCTATATCAATAAAAAAAAAATTATTATTGAAGGTTTGGAGCAAAAAAAAAGGAAATGCAGAAATAACAAATGGAAAGGTTGTTAAGGGGTTAAACAAATGATCATTTGGCCTTTTCTCCTCTTCAATGGACAAAGTATTATATAAATATGTATAATGTTGAAAAATACAAATTGAATATATGAGACCTCTTTAAAAATGTGTTACATTCACGACTAGAACTCTCAAGTTAAACTTACCTATATACAATGGTATAGAATATGTAATTATGTTCTAGAATATAGGAAGACAAGAACTGCTCAACACACTGAATAGAATTCATTACAGGGGTATGTTTGTAATTTGTATGTTGCAGTGAAATCTTGTTTCATGACAAAATTAATTGAGGTCAAGAAATAATAAAAAATCTAGTTTTAATGGTGAGCTAGATCATTCAACACTAACAGTGAACATTTATAAAATAAATGTTTTATGGATTTTCAATCCAATCACTGTTTTATTTCTCATTAGGCAAGAATTGTAAATACAATATCACTCAACATGTTTGTCCTTTTTCTAAAAGTCATCAGTACAGAATTGATTAAAATCAACTGGTTTTATTATTTTTTCTTTAACCCCTTAAGGATGCAGCCATTTTGTAGTTTCACCCCATAACAACCAGGTGCTTTTTGTTTTTGCATTTTCATTTTTCACTCCCCATCTTCAAAACTCTCCATGTAATGAGCTGATTAGAATTAGTTTTGTGTGTAACAAATAGCACCTCATGGGGACAGAAAAAAATTCCAAAAGTAAAGCAATTGTTGAAAAAATGCATTTGCACTGTTTTCTTGTAGGCTTGGATTTTATGGCCTTACAGCTTTGAGTGCCCCAAATGACATGGCTGCTTTATTTGTTGTGACGGTACGATCACGGGGATACCAAAATCACATAGGTTTTATAATGTTTTCATACAGTTACAAAAATGTAAACCTCCTATGCAAAAACAATTCTTCATTTTCCCGTGTTCTGCCGCTAATAACTTTTTTATACTACAGTATTACGGAGCTGTATGTGGTGTCATTTTGAAGACTTTCGATGACATTTTCAATGCTATAATTTTGAGGACTGTACAACCTATTGATCAATTTTATTGAATTTTTATATTTAAAAAAAATGGCAATTTTGACTTTGGACGCTATTTTATATTACAGGGTTAAACCAAGGGAATAACTGTTATTCGATTTTTATAGATCAGACATTTTGCAGCAATATCTAACATTTTTATGATTTTTACTGCTTATGTCAGGTTCGCTAGGGAAAATGCTGGGACTTCTGGTTCTTCTGGTGGTGCCAGCAGCATTCTCCGAACCCCGGCGCGTATCCGCGCAAACTCCACCTCTCGTCCCGGGTAGCGGCTGCTAAGATCTTGCGCTGTCTAGGAGTTGTGTTCAGAACTGCTGGGACTTGTTCTACCCCTGCTTGGTGCCTGGTTGTTCTGCACCATGAGGGGTTAATTCCCAGAAGCTGTCCAGCTCCTATCAGGTTCTGGAGGTGGGGTTCTGGCTGCATAAATTGCAGCTTCACTAGTCACCTGTGCCAGTGTTTGAAATCCCTTCTCCACTCGCTCTCAGCATTAGGTTTGACTTGCTCTGTATCTGTATCTGTATCGTTGTGACCTCGGCTCGTTTTTGACATTGACTCTTTGCCTACTGATTTTGCTATTGACGAACCCTCTCGTTGTGACTCCGGCTAGGCTACCATTCTTTTGTGTTTTATGTTTGTCAGTCTGTTTGTGTTTCCCTTCCCACACTTATCAGTGTATTTCGAGTCTTCAAGTAGTCGCCCCACGGTTTAGCGTGGGGGGGCTATAGGAAGGGACAGAGGTTGGGGCAAGCTCAGGGCACACTATCCCCTGTCTTTTGTGTTACCCAATCTTAACAGCTTATTTATATCAGTTCATGGGAAGGGGGGGTGATTTTAATTAATTTTTTTTTCTTTTTTAATTTTTTATCCACTTTTTTCATTTTTTTACTATTTTTCCGACCTCTTAAAGTACTTTTACCCTAGGTTGTCTGATTGACTCTACCATATACAGTATTGCAGAATATGGGGATTTTACACATCATTTATTACAAATTGCAGATAGCACATTGTAATACACTGTGTAAAAAGTGACAGCCTCCGATCTTTGTGTGACCTGAGGCTGCCATGGCAACAGATCACCACTCCCCACACTGAACATGTGGACATTGCTGGTTGTTTGGGAGCACAGTGGGTGCAGAAGGAAAAGAGGGCCATGAAAATAGTCAGTTTTGCCCTATAGTATGAAATGGTTTTTAGTAAGGTATAAAAATATTTGCTTTTCCATTAATGTAGACATGTGAAGGCTTATTTTGCAGAATGAGATGCATTTTTCTGTGATACTATTTAGGGGTGGCTATACCTTATTTATGACAGTTTATTAACATTTTTTGTGGGTGGTAGGAAATACATATTTTTTTTTAATTTTTAAGCCCTTATACCATTTGTCAGCATGGTTCCGGCAATTCCATTTGTTTTTTTCTAACGATTTACACATTTTTCAGAAGAAAACTTTTAGTGGGGTAAAATTTATAGCTTTTCATCACTATCTTCCAAAAGGTATAAAACTTTTATATTTTTTTTTTTGTATACAACATATGTTTTAGTGGGACATTCTGTACTTTACACCAGTAAAGTTCTGGAGTAGTTGTTTTGTGATCACTTTTTATTTAATTTTTTGTGGTAGAAATTATACATTTTTGGGGATTTTATTTTACATGTCCATCATGTAGGTTCAATAATGATTTATTGTAAAGGTTGTTATGGACAAGACAGAATAGGGTTTTTATAGTGAGTTTCATATTTTTTCTTCTCACTTTTTTAATTGAAATATTGATTTGATTTTTATTTAAAGCCCTTTTTACATTTACCTGCAAGATTGACAGGATCTTGCAGGCAATGATTATCAACAGCCTTGCGTAGCCATAGCAACGATTAGTGACCCCCAAAAGCGGTGTGGCATATGGGACGATCATGAGGGGAGAATCCTTCTGAAAGCTTTTAAATGCTTCTATAGCCCTGACCACAGCATTTAACAGGTAAACAGCCATGATCAGAGTGAGCTCTGATCCCTGTGCTAACCGATGCTAAATCAGCTAAAAGTGATCAGCTTGGCCCAATGTTACAGATTATGGGAAAAAAATATTTGTTTAATCTTGTCGGTTGGACTTGATGGACCTGTATCTTTTTCCAATCTTATACACTATGATACTGTGACTCATGTTTATGTACCTCGCTGCCATCTTGGTTTTGACCTGATTACTTTTGTGTATGTCTGTGTGTCTCTCTATTTGTTTATCATCTGTTCAGTACACATACCCAGAGTAGGGAGTGTCTTCAATTCCTACCCATGCTGTAGTGCAGGCACTGGCAAGTCAACATGGACAGACATTGTGGGTAGCTTAGGGTTTACACCTTTTTACATCTGTCATGACAAGATCCTTGAATGAGTACTACATAACCACACTTCAATACCTATAAAACTAAAAACTATTGTTAGTAAACCCAAATGAGTTCTCCACAAGTGGAAGCTAAGTTTAAAACTTTATTAACATGTGACATATCTGTATGTCACATGTCTGCTAATGATGTATAGGCAGGCTTACATGCCGAGTCTTCTCCATAGACTGTGGATGTTAGCTGCATCATGTATTCCTATTGGAATACATAACATATTGTAGAATTGTATCATAAGTCTCTTATGGCTTGCTGTAATGTTCTGAGTTTGAAAAACACAAAGAGGCGTTTACTGGAAGCTTTGATTGAAAGCTGCCTTGTAGAGTCTTTTTCCTGGGAAAGCTGGGTGTTGTTATTTTATGAGCTCAGTTTTGTCCCTGCTGTGGAATGAATGAAGGACGTCCAAGCCAGTTTGCTGCTGGAGGTGGCGTCTAGGAAAACCTTTTAATACTTGTTCCTCCCCTACCAAAGTGGCTAGTTTTACTAGTCTCCTGGCATTTATTTTCATACTTCTGCTTTGCTATTTTGCTACTTCTGCTTTAGTTAGAGCTGAACTGCAGCTCTTTTTTTCAAAATTCAAACAGATTGTGGAGTAATAAATGGCAAAAACATCTTTCAGCCTGGCTTTTAATCTTTTAAGACCTTGGCAATAAACCTTGTTGCTAGTGCTGCATCAATGCTCAAAGGTACTGATGGTTATGAGAAAGAGTTAGATAGGAGCCCTAAGGTAATGTTTTGCTCATGGACCTATATGTCTTAAGTAGAGATGAGCGAACACTAAAATGCTCGGGTACTCGTTATTGGGCAGTTGGAGGCGGCGCTGCGCTGCCCTGAGAGTGGCAGCATCTGGGCTGGACTTCCTGAAATGCGCACAGATGCGGCGCACCTTCGTGAGCAAATCAGACAGATTGGGGTATGTCTTGAGGAAACGCTGCACTATCAGATTTAACACATGGGCCAGGCATGGCACATGTGTCAGTCTGCCGAGTTGCAGAGCCGCCACCAGGTTACGGCCGTTGTCACACACAACCATTCCCGGCTTGAGGTTCAGCGGTGCCAGCCACAGATCAGTCTGCGCCGTGATGCCCTGTAATAGCTCTTGGGCGGTGTGCCTTTTGTCGCCTAGGCTCAGCAGTTTGAGCACCGCCTGCTGTCGCTTAGCGACGGCACTGCTGCTGTGCCTAGAGCTACCATGAAAAACACAAAGAGGCGTTTACTGGAAGCTTTGATTGAAAGCTGCATTGTAGAGTCTTTTTCATGGGAAAACTGGATGTTGTTATTTTAAGAGCTCAGTTTTGTCCCTGCTGTGGAATGAGTGAAGGACGGCCAAGCCAGTTTGCTGCTGGAGGTGGCGTCTAGGAACACCTTTTAATACTTGTTCCTCCCCTACCAAAGTGGCTAGTTTTACTAATCTATTTTGCTACTTCTGCTTTAGTTAGAGCTGAACTGCAGCTCTTTTTTTCAAAATTCAAACAGATTGTGGAGGAATAAATGGCAAAAACATCTTTCAGCCTGGCTTTTAATCTTTTAAGACCTTGGCAATAAACCTTGTTGCTAGTGCTGCATCAATGCTCAAAGGTACTGATGGTTATGAGAAAAAGTTAGATAGGAGCCCTAAGGTAAAGTTTTGCTCATGGACCTATATGTCTTAAGTTATCACCTGAGCAATGTATCTGCATGTACAAAAACTTGCTTCTCTGAATAATTGTTGCCCGTCTGAATAAATGTTGCCCATCTGGGTTTTTACTGTTGTACAAGAGCATAAATGCCATTCTTAGACTATTACTGATTCTTCCATTGTATCATTGACAATAATGTTAAATAAATGGAAGGTGTCAGAAACCAGGGCTAGTGGACCCACTGGAACACCGCAGACAATGATGTAAGCCAACACCTGGCAGTGTGGCTTACACCGGCACCCGGTATTCACCAGGGCCCTCCACAAAGTGGGTTGGACTTGCTGCGGCGTGGTACCACCGGGTCGCTCCATAGACGGGACTTTGACCGCGGTGGCGGCCAAGACATATGCAGAGTCTGCAAAATCGTGGTCAGGGCAGGCAGAACAGGATCAGAGTCGGGACGTCTCTGATCATATGATGATAAGAAAAGCTGAGTGGGTGTCAGTACCTGTCCAGCAACCGTGCAACCCCCCCTAGCTTGGCGCTGATCTGCAGACAGGGTAGTGGTTGGCACACATCACCCTTTCTTTCGCTGCGGGCCTAAACTTTTCCTAAAGCAGATAAACAACCCCCCGCCCTGACCAAGGGCGGAAAACCCCTATCGAACCTATCTGACGCTCGCCTGAGGGTACCCTACCAGATGAACAGGAAAACTACTTCGCTTGGAGTGCTGTTGGATGGTGGAGCGGATAGGTAACTGGAATACAGATATAGGTCAGTGTTCACCACACTGGTAACAGAAACTGCACAAGACAGACGGAAGGTGGTGTCTCAATAGGAGATAGAGATACTGAAGACAACACAGATACAACATACAAGAGGAGTTCAAAAAACGGGTCAAAACCAAGATTGCGGCAAAGGTACAGATTCGTAGAGCACTAGAATTATCGTAGGGGCAAAAGAGAAGTCAGTCACAGAATATGCAAGAAACGCAATGGCAAGAGCACCTCGAATACAAACAGATAGAACTGCAATAACCCCCAACAACATCACACCATTAAGACATTGGGCAGAATATAAGGCATAATGGACCCTACAGTCCCGCACTGATGCTCACTGTCCATCACTCAAACCGCAGCCTGCAGGCAAAGATTATGCAGAGACAACCCCAGCTTCCCTAGGATCAATGGGAGCTTGTCAATCGACATGCCGCTCTGGGTGTGGTTTTCTCCAGCAAGAAGCCTGAACCCTGATCCATCAGTACAATTTGCGAGTTCTGACAGTGGGATGAAAATAATTAGGTTAAACAGCAAAGCTCCCTAAAATTCTGCTGTCCAAGGACCTCACAAACCTGTAGGGAGGTTTATCTGTTTTTACAATTGTTCATAGCAAAGCAATGAAGTATACTATAAACATTATTTTAACAGAATTGTTTATTTCTTATATAGGCTGGAAAATGTGAAAATGCACAGATATACCAATCGTTTGCATTTGGTATTGCTGTATTTTTCAGTATTTCGAAATTAACCATTGTAATAATATAATTCTATTTTAGAATTCTTCTAACATATTATGTGTTTTAATTTAAAAAGAAGCTTATATGCAATAATGAGTGACTGTGTTTCCCAACATTTTAATGTGTGTTAGAAAGCATTGTAGGTACAATTTGTTTTTAATAACCATTGGTTTTCCCCATAGGAATATCACACACTTCTACTTGTTTGCTTTGTGCTCAGCCATGCATATTATTATGTCCTTTTTGTAGCCAGGTTTATTAAGCTGGTTTGTTGCATATAATTACTGCATAAGAAATAAACCTAGTTGCCATATAATTAACACACTTTACTTTCTCGTTTAGCAGATAATGTTATTTTTACTAGCACATTAAATGTAATGTCATTCATCTGCTCTAACTGTACTAATATAAACTTTATTGTTGCTTTATAAAACATTGAAGATGACACTCTAAATGAAAAGTGTGTCAGTTCAGTTGATTACAGGTAGTCTATAATGAAATAGATTTTATTAAATTGTTATATTTTAGTTTATTTTAGTTTAGTCATATGTTCCAGTCCTCAAATTATTTACAGTAACTTTAAAAATCACCATATAGAAGATTATCTGTAGCCAAAAAATCTTTTCTCACCAAAACAGGTACAATGCAAGCAAGATGTTTATAGACCCTTTCATCTTTTTCAAATTTGCAGTTTAAAATAACAATAACTTTTTTAAAAGTTAAAACAGAATGTAAGAAATCTTCTTATTTATTCACAATAAAATAAACCTACCGTAAATAAATAATATAATTACTATTTAGACTCTTTATTCAATACTTAGATAAAGCATTTTGGCAGTGAGTACAGCCACCAGTCTTCATTCATATAATATTACAAGGTTTGCACACCTGGATGTAAGAAGTTTCTCTATAAAGTCTCTCAAACTCTGTGAGGTTGGATGGACCATATATGTTTCCCATAGACTAGATTTCCATGTCTATTCAGAGAAGTTTGGTTCAAATATTTGCTTGGACCATTCGAAGATTCATAGAATTTCCGAAAGCCACTGTTGTGTTATCTGTGCTGTGCTGAGAGGTCCATTTTTAACTAGGGGTAATCTATAAGTCAGATCTTCTAAGTTGTGGACTGTCTGTATTTTTGGCAGTATTAAGTACAACTAATTAAAAGAGTGTCAGACACACAGTAGTTTTTTTGTTCATTTTTCAAAAAAAAATTAACTGTTTATATTCAGAAATGTTAGTTCTAAATAATGCAAGAGTACCAAAACCACAGATTTTTTTCTTATAAAAACGGTAGTTTTAATTGACCATTTATTCACACAACAACATACTAACATAGTCACAAAAAAACTAAAGGGGAATAAAGGTGGGGACCTCACCCTCCTCAAAAACTCAAATCTTCCTCAACCTGGCAGTCCAGTCAAACTAAGCAATCAGGGGAGAAGAGCCTTGGTGAGAGAAGTAAAAAAGAACCCCAATATCACTGTGGCTAAGCTCCAGAGACTCCAAAACATACTGGTAGGTTAATCAGATTCTGAGCCCCATGGGTACAGGGACTGATTTGGGAAGCTCTGTACAGTATTGAGTAATCTGTGTGTATGCTATATAAATAAAGGAATTATTATTATTATTCCCAATAAAAAGATACCACAGGAAAATGTATTAAATGATTCTCAACTGCATCACATAAATATACAACAGTTTTAAGTCTGTTAATTAACAGATCTGTAATATATTTATGATCCTCCAGTCCCCCAGTGATTTTTAGATCACTGCTAGGGGAAGGGGGAAGGCATGGCTGTATTTAACATCCTGTAGTGTTACTGCCAATATCAGGATCTGTCTTGTTCAGAACTTGATAATGGAAGGCGGAGCATAAGGAGTTAACAACAGAAATGCTCAATGCTCTACCAAAATGTGCTGCCAGACACAGAAGTGTTCAATTGAGCAGTAAATCATCCAAGGCTATAAAAGGCTGTCAGCCTAAAAAATCATCCCACAAACTTCTCACTCCTGTTGCTGCAGAACTTCTTTGAAGGAGACGGAGTTCACACTAACATGACTCCCTGTACTCTGGTTCTACAGTTTGTCTGGTGAATATCTGATAGGGCTGTCTGATGATCTGCTGTCTGATAGGGCAGAACAAAACATGGATGTATACAGTGCAGGTGTTACAGATGGGGAATATAATTATAGCATCAAATCAAACCTAATAATAAACAAAAAAAATATTTTAAAAACTGCTTTAAAAAAGACCTAAAATATTAAAGAAGTTTTTCTGCCCCTTCTCCAAAAAATGTTTATTTGTTTCCATTAAGGACCTAAATGAAATGTGAAATACCTCCAGGCTGAGTAAGGGCTATTTGAGCCAGAAGGAGAGGGGGTGCTACGCCAGATGACCTGGCCTCCACAGTCACCAGACCTGAACTCAAACTAGATGGTTTGGGCTTAGCTGTGTGAAGCAAACAAGTGCTAAGCATCTCTGGGAACTCCTTCAAGACTGTTGGAAGACCATTTCAGTTGACTACATATCTATCTATCTATCTATCTATCTATCACATATCTATCTTCTATCTATCACATATCTATCTATCACATATCTATCTCCTATCTATCACATATCTATCTATCTCCTATCTATCACATATCTATCTATCTCATATCTATCACATATCTATCTATCACATATCTATCTATCACATATCTATCTATCACATATCCATCACATATCCATCTCATATGCATCTATCACATATCCATCTATCTATCTATCTATCTATCACATATCCATCTATCACATATCCATCTATCTATCTATCACATATCTATCTATCTCCTATCTATCTATCACATATCCATCTATCTATCTCATATCTATCTATCTATCTATCACATATCTATCTTCTATCTATCACATATCTATCTATCACATATCTATCTCCTATCTATCACATATCTATCTATCTCCTATCTATCACATATCTATCTATCTCATATCTATCACATATCTATCTATCACATATCTATCTATCACATATCTATCTATCACATATCTATCTATCTATCTCCTATCTATCTATCACATATCTATCTATCTATCTAGTGATTTGGTTGCAATTCCTTACAAAATACACAGAGATTCAATCAACATGCAAAAATACAAAAGTTTATTAGTAAAAGTCATAAAAACAACTATTGCACCTAATTTTGTACAATCAATGCATACAAGAAGAGCAAAACAATGTATTCTCACAGTATCATGGTCGGTCAGGCGGATAGTAAAGTGTAAATATGTCGGAGGTCTAGAAAAATGCAGGGACAGCAAACTCCATGTGTATCCTCACTTCAAAGTGACTTCCTCAGGGGTAAGTGTCACTTTGGAGTGACGATACACGTGGGGTTTGCCTCCCCTGCAACCACCTAGACTTCCGCCATGCATGTCAGCCTGACCGACCATGATGCTGTGAGAATACATAGTACATGTGTACTATGTGCAGTGTCCTGTGTAGTGTGCAGAGGGCGCCAGATTCAGGATTTCTGGTGCACGTTCTTCATGAATCTGGTGCCCCCTGCACTGCTATGACAGACTGCACCAACTTTTTTTGGTGCACTTTTAACATGGGGCGTATGACACATTTCTATTGGACTTCTATTAGATCAGTAAATGCAGGGACTATTTGAGCACAGCAGGTGGAAGGAGACTCTGAAGGCTGAGCGCTCTGTAGCGCTGAGGTGTGGAATAACTGCCGCTGTCAGTGCTGTGCATGTGCCTGGCTAGGCCCCTCCCACATCTGCTTCTGTGTGGAACAGAGTAGAGGCTGAACACGCATCATAATAACACATAGAAAGGTATCTTTACTTCCAGGTAACCTTTACAAATAGATTTTTGAAATATTTTAACCTCTTTGACAGCTTTTTGTAGTCAATTGTTTCGTGGCATAACCCCTTTAAGCAGCATCAGATATTTGAAAGGGAATATGTGATCCCCCTCCAACATTAAGTAATGCCTTTGCATGTGGTGACCAGCACAACTGGAAAGAGTGCCCCCCCTCTCACAGGTGCCCCTGTGACCCTTGTCTCAGGTCACAGGCGCACCCATGTACATCCGTGCAGACCGCTGTGCTCGCTGCGCGACTCACCTCGCCGGGATCCAGGGTTGTCTCCCGAGGCTCCCTACACGCTAGCCGGCTCTGTCAGATTTAAAGGGCCAGTGCGCCGATAATTGGCTTTGGCCAGATGCTCATCTTTATAAATTTCAAGCCCCTTCCTGTCTTTCCTGCAGGATCTATGTGCCTCACAGCCTTAGAAAAAGCTCCCTAGCAATTCTCCTGTGTTCCTGTGTCTCCAGCGTTCCTGTGTGTTCCTGTGTATCCTGCATTCCTGCTCCCATGTGTTCCTGCTCCTGAGTTCCTGTGTCCTGTGTCCCATGTGCCTGTGTTCCCGTCCCAATCTGCCCGGACCTCCCGTTGCTGACCCTGTATTTGACTTGACGTTGCATCTCTGCCACCTGCCCTGACCTTGTGCCTGGACCTGACCACTGCTATGGTACCTGGACCTCGGCTGCCATGGCAGACTAGTCGCACTTGTGGAATGACCTGGTGGTACCCTGCCGTAGCAGAAGCATAACTAGGTGAGAGAAAGGTTTCCCCTCGTCTGAATGTCCCGGTCCTTCTCAGTTTTGGAACAAGCAACCCAGTTAAAAAGTCTCGTCCTTCTTGGACTCTGGCTCCGGATGGATACTGCCTTGGTCTCCCAGCATCACTTTCCTGTGGTTGGCTTAGAGAAGCCGTTGGTTATTTCTTCCTTCAGTGGACAGATTCTCCCTTACTCCATTACGTCCACTACTGTACGGAGACTCTGTCTATGCAAATTAGGGCATTACACAAGGAGAGACTGTCATTTTATGTGCTCCCCCAGTCAACGTCTTCAGTGCTTTTGAGTCTTCTGTGGTTGCAGCAACACGCTCCAGTGCTCAATTGCTTGCAGACTGGGGAAATCCTTCGTTGGGGAGCAGAATTCCACTCTCGGTGTCTCATGGCTCTCCATCCAGTTCCTGCCCTGTCATCTCCAGACTCCTCCAAGCAGTTGACAGGTCTTCCTGCTTCTTTTAAGGACTTTGCGGATGTTTTCTCTGAGAAGCAAATGGAGATTCTGTCACCGCAATGTCCCTATGACTGCTCCATTGACCTGCTGTGGGGTACATCTCCTCCACAAGGTCACGTATACCCATTATCTGTGCCTGAAACTGTGGCTATGTCAGTCTACATCAAGGAGAATTTGCAGAAGGGATTAATCCGCAAGTTGTTTTCCCCTGCCGGTGCTGGATTCTTCTTTGTGCCCAAGAGGGATGGTTCCCTCCCCCAATGCATTGACTACGCAGCCTCAATAAAGTCATGGTGAAAAACCGTTACCCGTTGCCTCTCATCACTGAACTTTTTGATCAAATTCAGGGTGCCAAGGTTTTCAGTACTGGATCTGCAGGGGCATATAACATCAGCATCTGTGAAGGCAATGAGTAGAAGACGGCCCTCGAAACTCGTGATGGACATTTTGAGTAGCTTGTAATGCCCTGTGGACTCTGCAATGCACCAGCAGTGTTACTGGAATTTGTCAACGATATCTTCTGGGACGTGCTTTACACTTTTGTCATTGTCTACTTGGACAATATTCTGGTGTTTTCTCCTGACCTGCAGTCTCATCAGGTCTACGTCCAGCAAGTTCTTAGGAGCCTAAGGGCCAATCGCTTGTATGCTAAGCTCGAGAAATGCCAATTTCATCAAAGTAGCCTTCTGTTCTTGGGATACATAATTTCTGACAAAGGGCTGCAGATGGATCCTGCCAAGCTGTCTGCCATGCTTCAGAGGCCTCGCCTAGTGAGTCAAAGTGCCACGCCCAATACTGAGAGACCATTCCCCGGACCCCGCGCCTTATAGTCCGATGCGCCTTATATATGTAATTATTACGTATATAAGGCGCATCGGACTAATGCGCCTTATAGTCCGGTGCGCCCTATAGGGCAAAAAATACGGTACCACTTAACATTCCCCTTCATAAAACATAGTAAGTGGCTTATAAGAGGATTCCCACAATGTAGTCCGTGTGTGTAGTGTATGTATGTGTGTGTTCATGTATATATACGGTTTAGTATTCAGACGTTTCTGTATATTTATGAGTGAACTTGTATCTAGGGTGTATAAGGCCTTGTGTACACAATCCTATCCTGGGTGCAGGTAAGCGCGTGTCAAGACACATTTTTTAAAAAAAATAGCACGCTTTTTCTGAATCCGTCGGGTTTTCCGACGGCTAACATGGGGCGTGTGACACATTTCTATTGGACTTCTATTGGATCAGTAAATGCAGGGACTATTTGAGCACAGCAGGTGGAAGGAGACTCTGAAGGCTGAGCGCTCTGTAGCACTGAGTTGTCTGCCGCTGTCAGTGCTGTGCATGTGCCTGGCCCCTCCCCCATCTGCTTCGGTGTGGAGCAGAATAGAGGCTGAACAAGCATCATAATAACAAATAGAGAGGTATCTTTAATTCCAGGTAACCATTACAAATAGATTTTTGAAATATTTTAACCTCTTTGACAGCTTTTTGTAGTCAATTGTTTCGTGGCATAACCCCTTTAAGCTTAAAATTTCTGATCTATGAACCTTATAAGGTCATTGGCTATAAAGATGGAATTTAAGCATAATTTTCATTTGGTATTCTGTGGAACATGTTTATATATGCCAAAAGACAAACCTTCAGGGGCAAATCTCTGTGATGTGCACCGTGGTCTATGCTGACTGTGGTGTTTAAATATGCTACAGAGATCAGAGGTTCTTCTTATCTCTGCCATTGGAGAGGAAATTCTGATCTAGATGACAGCAACTTTTATTTTTCACATGCAGGCACAGAAGGGACACATACGATAACTACAGCTTGCTAACAAATCTGTGAAAGCTTTAAAGTTATCCTGTTAAATCTGCATTTCCTGTGATTTTCTATTACTCTAACCAGCCATTCCTTAGCAACCAAATGAAAAACTTAAAACAGCTGTAACACTCTGCTGCTTGGTCTTCAGTACAAAGTATTTCTACTCTTGCCTTCAGTTTTCCAAACTAGCAAAAGAGATAGAAAATGATTGTTTTACTTTTGTCGTTCACATTGGATAATTTATCAGTTTTGGCAAGAAATTATTTTAACAAATATTACTGAACAGATTTGGCTTACAGCTATTAAATGTTATTGTCTTACAAGTCTCCTGGTATTCACCATCTTATAGAATTTTACCTTCACTGCAGAGAACCATAAGGTCAGTACTTCTTGTAGTTTCCACTCCAGGACATTGAACCTAAGTTACAGATATAGTCTGAATCAGTGGCGTCGCTAGGAGGAAAGATTCGGGGCACAGGCCCCGGATCTTTTGTCCTGTGCCCCGGATGTCTGTGAGCAGGGATGCAGCAGGCAGAGCAGAGAGAAGCACTTATCACAGAGGCACCGCCCCCAGCTCTGCCGGAGACTCCTGCTTCAGGCTAATAGTAGGAGCAGTGAGGGGAAAAAGGTCCCGTCATCCACAGCACAGGAACCTTCTCCTCCAGCCTCTTATATCCTCTTCCACAGGCTGTCACATCTCCTTCCCCCAGCAGCTCCTCACACCTGTCTATGTGTGTGCAGGCTCCAGTGTCAGAGGGTGAGGGAGGAGGCTGCAGCCATTACCTCAGCCCTGCCTGCTACACCACTTAACATTCCCCTTCATAAAACATAGTAAGTGGCTTATAAGAGGATTCCCACAATGTAGTCCGTGTGTGTAGTGTATGTATGTGTGTGTTCATGCATATATACGGTTTAGTATTCAGACGTTTCTGTATATTTATGAGTGAACTTGTATCTAGGGTGTATAAGGCCTTGTGTACACAATCCTATCCTGGGACACATTTTTAAAAAAAAAATAGCACGCTTTTTCTGAATCCGTCGGGTTTTCCGACGGCCACGTCCCCCCATTTCCGTTGCATGCATGCCGATGCGCCACAATCCGATCGCTTGCCCCAAAAACCTGGGGCAATTCGGCGCACACCAGTAAATTTCGGGAAACCCAACGAAAAAGAGTGATTCGGGCCCTTAATAAATGACCCCCATTGTGCAATGTTACTGTGAGTTTCATTATTTTTTCAATCACCATGTTAAGTCACAGCCCTATTACTTTCAGGGGGCTCAAGTACATATGCCTGCTGTGTGCAGCGTGTGTCATGCCATAACCATGCAGGTGTATATTGCCACACCCATCAATCAATCAATGCTGGTACCTATCGCAATGTTAACCCTTTACATGCCACCGGTTAAGCTGTGACATATGCCGCAATCTTGGCTGTGATCATTGCTCCCTGTAACATTATCGGGAGGCAATGATCTGTCTCCATGATAGCCTCAGGTCTGTATTAAATCAGAAAATTTGTCATTCGTGCAGATCTGTTACAATGTACCAGTGAACATTGTAGCAAATGATGTTCAAAAATTCCATATACTGCTTTACTGTAGTATATCAGTAAATGATAAGATCAGCAAGACCAACTAGGGTTAAAGTAGTCTAAAAAAATAGTAAAAAAAAAAAATTTTTTAAACAAGTTCTAATCGGCCCCTTTTCCTGTGAACGGATATAAAGGTACAGTAAAAATCACAAACCTGTGAGGTATTGCAGCGTCCCAAAACACCATTTATTTGCCATTTTGCAACTCATAGAAATTTAAATAAAATGTGATGAAAAGGTCGTACAGTCCCACAAATGGTATCAATGTATATGTCATCAACTCCTGCAAAAAATTACACCTGATGCAGTTCCATACGCCAAAGAATGAAATTGTTAGTAGTGTCAGAATGTCAAATTGAAGAAATCTTTTTTTTGTACAATAGGGTTTTCTAGTAATAGACGTATAACAGAGCCCACAAGGAAATGGTGCAAAAGCATTTTTTTGTCCAAGTTCACTACATTTGGAATGTTTCTCCCGCTTCCCAGAACACGGTATGGAAAATTCAGAGATCCAGAGATGAGTAATGTAACGGTGCTCCTTGCTCCACTACAGACCCTACAGCGCTGCACAATGGGGCTGAGAGCTCTGCAGTGGGAGGTAGAGTCAATAAATCATGTCTCCTAGAGGAGGTGCCTTAAAGTGGGTCAAAATTCTGTATTCTGTCTGGCTGGGGATATGGGTCCCAGAGGTGGAACCCAACCTATCATGTATTAATTGCATATACTGTGCATATGTTATAAATACTAGAGAATACCCTTTTAAGTTTTGGGGACACAATGACTGGATATAAGAGACAGGGAGTTCTTTCTATAGCTGCATATAATAAGAATTGTTATTTTATGCAGCAAAAGCATTTGGGGGTCTTCTGTAAGAGTGGATGCTACAGAGAATTTGAAAAATCTTTTATGACCCTAGCAATGCCCCTGGTCTGAATACAGGGCAGGTCAGGGAATGCGAGGACACAGAAGCTGATCCTGGGTCAATTTGAGAATCAGGCAGAGGATAGGACTGCTGGAACAGTCCCAGGTGAGTTACAGAAAGGAGAGGCCAAATTCAGATAATCCAGAGACTCTGTTGAACACACATTTTACAGAAAAGAGAACCTACCATCTAAATGAACCTACCCAAAATAAATACTTTATAAAAGACTATGATTAAAACGCATTGCCCTTATCCTTAAAGGGAACCTGTCACCAGGAGACCCATTTTTAAGCACTCCCCCAGTCCCCACAGACATAGTGCAACCGGCAAAGTGTTTTGTGTTAAAAATTGGTTTTACAGAAAAAAAATAGTTTATATTGTACCTTTAAATAGCATCTGCTGTGTGACTAGGCAGTTGCCAAATGGGAGGGGCTGGAAAGGAGCAATTCCCCCCCACCCTTGGTGACTGAGCTCTCCGGCACACGCGCGCCTGCGCAACTTATCACAGGGAAACAGGCCGTGCTAAGTTGCGCAGGTGCGCGTGTGCCGGAGAGCTTGGTGACGTCACCAGCTCTCCTGCACTTCAGAATCCGGCACACGCACGGGCGCGCGCATGGTGCGCCGAGCCCAAGTGCGGTGGGCCGACTTATAAGTTAATATAACTTATAATTCTAAGATAGTGGCTTTGTTCCCTTAACAAAAATATGTTCTGCCACCAGCTCACCCTGAGCTGGTGCCATGTATATGTGTATAAACCTACCACTTTTAAGTGGTAGGTTTCCTTTAACAATATACATATATATTGTTTCTCCATCTCATTTTGGTCTGCATATTGAAAATATGTTGAAACTGTAAAATGAAAGAAAAATATGTTTTATGAAATATGAGAATTTGTCAGTTTTATACAATATTCATACTGAACATGTAAGTGAATGATTCTGATCCATCTGGTAGTTTCTGGCACCCATCTGGCAATGTATTTTCTGATTTTTACCTTTAACATTCTCAGTTACGTATATTTTTATAACTTCTGACAAAAGAGAAATGGATTAGTATAACATGCACTTTTATTATAATATGACATTGACAAAGTTATGCAAAACCTTTGGCTAGCAGTTGGTGGAAGCTCATTAGGCAACAATAACAGCCTGCAGTCATTGTTAACATATGATTTAAGAATTTGCTGTTCTTCTTTTCTGCAAATCCGCTCAGGCTCTGTAAGGTTGAAGAGGGTTCAGGTCAAGGCATTGGCAAGGCAATGTCGACCGCTTCCATGGCAGCTCTGAGGTCCTATGAAAGACCCCAGGGCTTCCAGCAATAAATTCCTGTAAGATGGTGCTTACAGCTCTATCCAACAGTGCTCCTTTTAGCCTATGCAGATTGCATAGGCTGACTATGTAATATGCTGCAATACATTATTACTGCAGTATATTACAATGAACAAGTGATCAAATAATCACTTGGTCAGGTAAAAAAAAAGTCCAAACTAAAAAAATTAAAAAAAAATAATGAATAAAGATCCCTTAATTCCCCATCAGTTCTAAAAATAAAATTTCATAATAAAAAAGTGAAAATCAACACAAAACACTACATATTGGGTATTGCCAAGTGAAAAACAACCCGTGCAATAAAATAAAATTGTTACTATGGTATGGCATGTTACCTTATGGTGAATGCCATAAAAATTTTTTAAAAAACACTCAAAATTTAGGATATTTTTACTTAAAACCTCATAAGAAAAACATTAAAAAGTGATCAAAAAGTAACATATACCCCAACATGATAACAATAAAAAAGTACAGCTTGGTCCATAAAAATCAAGCCCTAAAACAAAATATACAAAGAACATGGTGATGGCAAAAAAACCCAATGGGGCTTATTTACGAAGGGTCGCAAATCGCACTTTCGTCGGATTGTGCACTGTTTTCGGGGATTGCACGGCTTGGACAGGTATTTAACAGGTGTCTGCTGCTGGCACTGTGTTGCACGCAATCGTTTTTTGTCGCAGCTGCTCTATCTTTCTTGCAACATAGATCAGGGAAATGCTGTTGGACGATCTGGCTGATTCGGACTGAGCGTGGGAATTAACTTTAAAATGGTTGCAAGACAATGCACTTACATGCACCACGAAGAAGAAGGTGAACTCTGGAGGACTCCGGTGGAACTCCAGCGGTGAAGCGACACATGCACGATATCTGGCACACAATCTTAGTGAATCGCAGCTGACAGGTAAATAAATGTGCCCAAATGGGTAGGAGATATCAAATGGTGCGAAATCCGTATACTGGCAGCGCTCAGCGGCAATCGTGCGACAGTCATTTGGCTTCAGATCATAAAGTCCACATGATGAAACGTTTATTTGGATATTGTATTTGCTTTTTTTTTTTTACGTGTTTTGGTTTCGGACAATTACATTATACCCCAAATGAAACCCCCGTACATTTATTTACATAATAAAAGCAGAAGTAATGGATCATCTGTGTCCGTGATCCAGTTATTTACATTAAAAATATACAATGGTTAATACAATAAAAATTAAGAGGAAAGAGTTACCGTATATACTCGAGTATAAGCCGAGACCCCTAATTTTACCACCAAAAACTGGGAAAACTTATTGGGGCACATTTACTTACCCGGTCCAGTCGCGATCCAGCGGCGGGTTCTCCGACGCTGATTCGGGTTCTGCTGGGATTCACTAAGGTCCGTGCGCTGAAATTCACCAGGTGTCGCTGCTGCACCGAGGTCCGCTGGAGTTCACCTGCTATTTTCTGGTGTATGTGAGTGCTTGATCTTGCGACACAAATGGCTTTTTAAATTCTGCGGTTTTTCCGAATCCTTAGGGTTGGCCGGTGGCCACGCCCCCCGATTTCTGTCGCGCGAAAGTCGGCGCGATTGCGCCAAAAAACGATCGCGTGCGCCACAATTCCGTGAAATACAGCGCAAAGCGGAAATATTCGGGAAAAACCCGACGGATTCGCGGCTGCGGACCCTTAGTAAATGTGCCCCATTGACTTGAGTATAAGCTGAGGGTGTAGTATACAGCCTGCCAGCCCCCATGTAGTATACAGCCAACCAGCCCCCATATAGCATACAGCCAGCCCCCATGTTGTATACAGCCAGCCAGCCCCCTGTAGTATACAGCCAGCCCCCTGTAGTATATAGCCAGCTCCATGTAGTATACAGCCAACCCCCTGTAGTATACAGCCAGTCCCCTGTTGTTTACAGCCAGCCCCCTGCAGTATACAGCCAGCCCCATGTAGTATACAGCCAGCCCACATGTAGTATACAGCCAGTCCCCATACAGTATTCAGCCAGCCCCCATACAGTATACGTTAGCCCCATGTAGTAACCCCAGCCCCCATACAGTATACAGCCCTCCCACCTGCCCAGCGCATAAAAAATAAAAAAACTATACCCACCCCCGATCCTCGGTGCGGCCCCCGGTCCCCAGCGCGGCTCCCTTCGGATTCTGTTTCTTTCTTCTCTAGCCCAGAGTCGCGTCCATGCGACCTGCCGGGGGCGCCACTCTATGATGAGACATTGTCGTCGCTGATGACGTCATCCGATCGGGAGTCGCGCCAGGATCCGGACACCAGTGGGTGAGTTTTACATTTTTATTTTTTAATTGACACGTATAGCCGAGGTGAGGTTCTTCACACATTTTTTTATACACGAGTATATGGTATTTACATTAAAAAAAACACCTTACAAACACACCTGTTACATCTGCATGATGTAATGGGGGTTCTCGCTACGTTCCCCTGTTGTAATGAGAATTGTAGTGATAAGGATTATCGTCAAGAATCCTCAGAGTCACTGGTATAGTGTGCCATGTCTAAATAATATCTAAATAAACGTTTCATCTTGTGGAATATACAATCTCAAGCCGCATGGTTTCCGCATGATTGCCAATGAGCGCCTCCCGTATATATGTGTCTCACATTTACTGGATTTTGCACCATATAATATTGGTATAAATTAATGGATTTTATCCTCTCAAAGTCATTTATAAACTGAGCAGGTGCCTGTAAATATAGCGATTGTCATAAAAAAGGAAAAAATTGCACCCACAATTCTAAGCCTCATAACATCCTAGAAAAATGAGATGATGCATAAAAATCATGCCCACATAAAGCAACATTAGGCAAATTTCAGTTATGAAGTTTTTTGGGTACTATGACTATCTGTCTGAAAAGCAAAACATTTTAAAAAAATGTAAAATAAAATGTTGCCAAATTTCCATTTTGTAGTTTTACATGTACATAACTGTGTAAGGATTGTGCCCCTCAGTGGCCACCGCCCCCTAGTCCATACACTGCCCCCCGTAAGCCACACTGCCCCCAGTAGCTACACTGTCCCCAGTAGCCACACTGCCCCCCAGTAGCCACACTGCCCCTCATATAATCACACTTCCCCCCTGCCCATTGACTCCCCCGCTGTTACGTCCTTCACTAGCCCCATGCCCCCATAGTCACGCTGCCCCCAAGTGCCACAGTGCCTCCACCAGCAGTAATGGTGCCCAAAGTAGCCATACTTCCCCCAATCCACAGTACCCCAGTAGCAACAGTGCTCCCCAGCAGTCACAGTGTCCTCCTTAGCCACTGCCCCGCAGCAGTCATGGGGCCCCTGTAGCAACCCTGCCCCTGCAGCAGTCACAGTGCCCTCAGTTGCAACAATGCCCCATAGCAGTCACACTACCTCCAGTAGCCACGATGCTCACTTAGTCATTGCCCCCATAAGCCATGCTGTGATGTACCCACACTGCCCCCCCCAGAGCCACTCTGACACCAGTAGCCACAGAGATCCCAACAGTCCATAAATGCCTATCTAGCAGTCACAGTGCCACTCTTCAGCCACTGTCCCCCACTCTGGGCCCCCAGTACACACTGCCCCCAGTAGCCACACTGCCCCCCGTCAGCCACACTGCCCCCCATAGCCACACTGACACCAGTAGCCACAGAGATCCCAACAGTCATAATGCCTATCTAGCAGTCACGTGGCCAGTCTTCAGCCACTGTCCCCAGCAGTCATGGGGCCCCCAGTAGCCACACTGCCCCATTACCCACTGCTCCCAAGCAGTTACTGCCCCCAGTTGCCTAACATCGCCTCTAGCAATTACACTGCCCCCCAGTAGCCATGCAGTAGTAGTGCTGCCCACAGTACACACTCCTGCCGCCCAGAAGCCACAGCCCCAATGTCCACACTGCACCCAGTAGCCACACTACCCCTCAGTAGCCACCCTGCCCACATTATCCACTGCCCCCCAATTGGCACACTTCCCCCAGTACCCAAACTTCCCCCAGTAGCCACACTGGCCCTCAGCAGCTGCGCTGCTCACAGTAGCACAATGATCCCATAGTCACACTGGGCCCAGTACCTACTCCCCCCCAGTAGCCACAGTGCCCCCAGTAGCCAAACTGCCCTCCATTAGTTACATTGCCCCCAGTAGCCACAACCTATTTAAGCCTAAATAATCGCATGAAGAAGAAACCTTCAGCTCAAACTGGAATATCTATTGTGGCTGATCAGTATCTCCAGCATCGGTATAGGGTTATGGGGAGGTGGGGGGCGTTGGGGGGTCAAAGGGTTTAAGTATAAGGATAGTATGTCATTTTGTGATTGTGCTGTAAGCTCTTAACTGCAGGGAGCTATGTATATGTTATGAATAAGGCATATGTAAAGAAATTATGTATTGTATTAAGGATAATTGATGACAATAAAATGTATTATAAAAAAAAATAAAAAAAAAAAAAAATAAAAAAAAAATAAAATAAAATGTTGCCAAATTTCCATTTTGTAGTTTTACATGTACATAACTGTGTAAGGATTGTGCCCCTCAGTGGCCACACTGCCCCCAGTAGTCACACTGCCCCCTAGTAGCCACACTGCCCCCAGTAGCTACACTGTCCCCAGTAGCCACACTGCCCCCCAGTAGCCACACTGCCCCTCAGTAATCACACTTCCCCCAGTGCCCATTGACTCCCCCTGCTGCCACAGTTCCTTCACTAGCCCCAGTGCCCCCAGTAGCCACACTGCCCCTCAGTAGTCACGCTGCCCCCAGGTGCCACAGTGCCTCCACCAGCAGTAATAGTGCCCAAAGTAGCCATACTTCCCCCAGAAATCACAGTACCCCAGTAGCAACAGTGCCTCCCCAGCAGTCACAGTGTCTCCTTTAGCCACTGCCCCTGCAGCAGTCATGGGGCCCCTAGTAGCAACCCTGCCCCTGCAGCAGTCACAGTGCCCTCTAGTTGCAACAATGCCCCATAGCCGTCACACTGCCCTCCAGTAGCCACGATGCTCGCATTAGTCAGTGCCCCCAGTAGCCATGCTGCTGATAGTACCCACACTGCCCCCCAGGAGCCACGCTGCCCTCTAGTAGCCACTGCCGCTCAGTAGCCACAGTGCCCCTCTAGTACCCATAGATGCCCAGTAGCCATAGTGTCCCATGTAGCCACACTGTCCCCAGTAGCCACACTGCCCCCCAGTAGCCACACTGACACCAGTAGCCACAGAGATCCCAACAGTCATAATGCCTATCTAGCAGTCACAGTGCCACTCTTCAGCCACTGTCCCCCAGCAGTCATGGGGCCCCCAGTAGCCACACTGCCCCCAAGTACCCACTGCTCCCAAGCAGTTACAGTGCCCCCAGTTGCTACACTGCCTCTAGCAATTACACTGCCCCCCAGTAGCCATGCTAGTAGAAGTGCTGCCCACAGTACACACTGCCGCCCAGAAGCCACAGTGCCCCAATGTCCACACTGCACCCAGTAGCCACACATTATCAGATGCCCCCCAATTGGCACACTTCCCCCAGTACCCAAACTTCCCCCAGTAGCCACACTTGCCCTCAGCAGCTGCGCTGCTCACAGTAGCTACAATGATCCCCAGTAGTCACACTGGGCCCAGTACCTACTCCCCCCCCAGTAGCCACAGTGCCCCCAGTAGCCAAACTGCCCTCCATTAGTTACATTGCCCCCAGTAGCCACACTGCCGCCCAGTAACCTCCCCAGTAGCCCCCCAGTAGCCTTAAAGCCTCCACTAGCTGTAACAGTGCCCCCCCAATAGCCACAGAGTCCCCACCAGGAGTAACATTGCCCCCAGTAGCCACAGCGCTCCCACCAGCAGTAATAGTGCCCCCAATAGCCAGACCTTCCCTGAGAAGACATTGCCCCTCCCTGTCCCACTTCGAGTAAAAAAAAAAAATATATTTTACTAACCTCGTCTCGCTCCCACAAAACAGCAACAGTGGGCATATTCTTTCTACAGCTTTCGTCTGCTGTACGCAACGACTCCAGCACATGTGATAAAGTCATAACATCACATATATCGGCTCCAGAGTCGATGCATACAGCGGACAAAAGCTGAAAGAAGAAGATGCTGGTGCTGCTTTGTGGGAGCGAGGCAAGATAAGTATCAGATTCTGCCTCTATTCTGTCATTCCACAAAAACAAAAGGCTGCAGGCTGGATTTGGTCCATGTGTTTGACATCCATGTCCTAGAGTGTCCAGGCTTTCAAACCACCTGATCTTTGCTCCCCATTTATGTCACAGGGAGCATCAAAGTCAATGTGGCCAGCCTTTGACTGCCACCAGTGGCTTTGCCAGGGGCAGTCAAGAGGTGAACTCCCATGATCAGGGCTAGCATATTACAGCAAACACCCAGCTTGTGTGGAAAGGGGTTTAGTTGGTGAGCCCTCTCCATGCTCCCTAAATGGATTTGTTACATACTAGTACATCACAAGTCATTAAGGGGTTGGTGCTGTTTGTTTGTGGGAACACTGGTGTATTCCTTTCCCAGGAAACCTTGATTAAATTGCTCCTTCAATCCATCAATCTTCTGCAGATCTTCTCCCATTCAGCAATGGAAGGGATAAATGGACCCAAACCGAAATCATGAGGTCAGTGACAAACAATTTGGGTTCCTCTAATACGGACTTTAGCCAGAAGTTTGTGTTTGACATTTCGGCTCACCCCCTCCGGTCACCCACGTTCAAATGCTGGTGGCGTGTGCATGCTGGGTTTTTGCTCCCTGATGATCTCACAGGAATCCAAGAGCAAATGGCAGCTCCATTGACATTTAATCCACTAAAGGCACCTATCAAAGTTGTTTAATAACAATGACACATATCTTAAGAGGCCACTAGCATGGGTTATTACCCATGATAGGTGCTAGGGTTCTAAGGTTTGGATCCACTCATCATCAATCAATAGTAAACCTGCTGTTACTAACAAAATCTCCCTCCCTTGCTAACTAACATTACTCACTTGATGTTCTGTCTTGTCTGGATGTCATAGTATCAGTTCAGTTCATTCATCACTTGCTAAAGTATCAGTACTTTTTTATTTCAAATTCTCTTTTACTCACCGGCCACTTTATTAGGTACACCTGTCCAACTGCTCGTTAACACTTAATTTCTAATCAGCCAATGACATGGCGGCATGGTCAAGACAATCTCCTGCAGTTCAAACCGAGCATCAGCATGGGGAAGAAAAGTGATTTGAGTGCCTTTGAACATGGCATGGTTATTGGTGCCAGAAGGGCTGGTCTGAGTATTTCAGAAACTGCTGATCTACTGGGATTTTCACACACAACCATCTCTAGGGTTTACAGAGAATGGTCCGAAAAAGAAAAAACATCCAGTGAGTGGCAGTTCTGTGGGCGGAAATGCCTTGTTGATGCCAGAGGTCAGAGGAGAATGGGCAGACTGGTTCGAGCTGATAGAAAGGCAACAGTGACTCAAATCGCCACCCGTTACAACCAAGGTAGGCAGAAGAGCATCTCTGAACGCACAGTACGTCGAACTTTGAGGCAGATGGGCTACAGCAGCAGAAGACCACACCGGGTGCCACTCCTTTCAGCTAAGAACAGGAAACTGAGGCTACAATTTGCACAAGCTCATCAAAATTGGACAGTAGAAGATTGGAAAAACGTTGCCTGGTCTGATGAGTCTCGATTTCTGCTGTGACATTCGGATGGTAGGGTCAGAATTTGGCGTCAACAACATGAAAGCATGGATCATCCTGCCTTGTATCAAGGTTCAGGCTGGTGGTGGTGGTGTCATGGTGTGGGGAATATTTTCTGGCACTCTTTGGGCCCCTTTGGTACCATTGAGCATCGTTGCAACGCCACAGCCCCTACCTGAGTATTGTTGCTGACCATGTCCATCCCTTTATGACCACAATGTACCCACATCTGATGGCTACTTTCAGCAGGATATGCGCCATGTCATAAAGTTGGAATCATCCCGAGACTGGTTTCTTGAACATGACAATGAGTCACTGTACTCAAATGGCCTCCACAGTCACCAGATCTCAATCCAATAGGAGCATCTTTTGGATGTGGTGGAACGGGAGATTCGCATCAGGATGCTGCAGCCGACAACTCTGCGGCAACTGTGTGATGCCATATGTCATATGGACCAAAATCTCTGAGGAATGCTTCCAGCTCCTTTTTTAATCTATGCCACGAAGAATTGAGGCAGTTCTGAAGGCAAAAGGGGGTCCAATCCGTTACTAGCATGGTGTACCTAATAAAGTGGCCGGTGAGTGTATATATACCAATGGCTGACTGCCATTTTATCACTGTATAAATATATCAACTTAAGTTGTTTAGTACTTACATTTATACAGAAGTACCATTACAATCAGCCATTTGAGGGCAAACACAAATCTGAACTCTCCTAGCAGCCACGGTGCCCCCAGCAGTCATATTGCTCTCAGTACACACACTGCCTTCCCAGCAGTCACAGTTACCCCAGTTTCCACACATTTCTCCGCTAAGCAGTCACAGTGACCGAAGTTGCCCCACTGCCCTGTCGCAGTCACTCTGCCCTCCAGTAGCCACGCTGCTCCTATTTATCAGTGGCTCCAGTACCCACACTGCCCCCCACTAGCCATGCTGCCCCCCAGTAGCAACACTGCCCCAACTACCCACTGTTGCCCAGTAGCCACACTGCCCCTCAGTATCCACACTACCTCCAGTACCCACTAGCCACAATGCCCCCCAGTAGCCACACTGTCCCTCAGTAGTCACAATGTCCCCAGTAGCTACACTGCCCCCAGCAGCCACACTACCTCCAGAAATCATAATGTCTATCTAGCAGTCACAGTGTCTCCTTTAGCCACTGCCCCTGCAACATTCACAGGGTCCCCAGTAGCCACACTGCCCCCAGGACCCACTACCTCAAAAGCAGTTACAGTGCCCCTAGTTGCCACACTTCTCCTAGCAGTCACACAACCCCCACAGTAGCCGTGATGCTTCCAGTAGTAGCGCTGCCCACAGTACCAACTACCCCCACTAGCCTTACTGTCTCCATTAGCCACACACCCCTCTGTAGCCATGCTGCCCACAGTACCCACTGCTCCAGTAGCCACACAGGCCCCAGGTAGTCACACTGCCCCCCTCTAGCCTCACTGCCCCCTAGTAGCCATACTACCACTCAGTAGTCACACTGCTCCCAGTACCCACTGGTTCCCTAGTAGCCACAGTGCCCCCCAGAAGCCACTCTGCCCCTCAGTAGTCATACTTCCCCAGTAGCCACATTGTCCCAAGTAGCTCTCCCCGAGTAGCAACAGTACCCCCAGTAGTCTCCCCCAGTTGCCACAGTGCCCCCCACCAACAGTAACAGTGCCACAGTAGCCCAAGTGCCCCCCAGAAATAACAGTGCCCCCCAAAAGCCACAGTGTCCCCAGCAGCAGTAATAGTGTCCTGAACAGCCAAACTTCCCCTGCCCATTCCCTGTCCCACTTTGAGAAAAAAACTACATTTTACTCATCTTGCCTCACTCCCACAAAGCTGCTCCAGCGGGCATCTTCTTTCTTCAGCTTGTGACATTCATATTTAATTAAATATTGATGTGAAGGTGATTTCCCATAAATGGCAAACAAGATAATTGTCCTTGGATAAAACTACTGCTGCTGGAGTGATTTGTGCAAAAGAAAAAAAAATGTTTTTGCATATGAAATGGCCAGGAGCTACTGCGTGTCCCACAGCCATCCTGTAATAATGAAACCCTGAATTTACGTGGCCAGGTATCCCATCAGTGTATGCATGGCCATTACTGCTAGAATATGGTGTGTGGTTGTATACATGGACAGCCATCTCATTTCCCAGGGGCAACATGGCTATATTAATGGGGAATTATCTTTGAACAGGTACATTTTCTATTAAGGATATATATATTACAGGATATATATATTACAGATGAATTAAGTTAAATGTGAATGCTGGGAATACCACTTAAAGGCAAAGGCAGCATACACCTAATATGGGAGTAGCACTAATAGGGCTGCCACTAGCAATTTCTGGTCCCTTGACTGGAAAATTGTGTCCAGTAGCCTAAATGATCTGAATTTTAATGTGTAAATTAAACGCAGTTAAAAACCGTTTGAATTTTTAGGGTTTTTTATTATAATTTTTTTTTTAACCTTTTTTTATTTTTACTATTTTTCAGACTCCCTAGGGTACTTTAACCCTATTTTAATGTGTAAATGAAACGCAGTTAAAAACCGTTTGAATTTTTAGGTTTTTTTATTTTTACTATTTTTCAGACTCCCTAGGGTACTTTAACCCTAGGTTGTCTGATCGATCCTATCATATACTGTCATACTATAGTATGGCAGTATATGGGGAATTTCCTCCTCATTCATTACAATAAGCTGATAGCACATTGAAATCATAGGTTTAACATGAGTCAGCCTTGGGTCTTTGGTCTGTCATGGCGACGGATCACTGCTCCCCGATGACGTCACAGGGAGCGACGATCCTCGGCAATCACCGATTGAGGGTGTTACCGGTAACTCTGTGCTGCAATATGCAGCAAAGACTTACCGGTTATGGAGAGGACACGTAATAGTACGGCGTGCGTCTGTAAGGGGTTAAATATTTTGAGTTATAGACCTACCTACAGTTTTGAATTAATAAATAACTGTCTACTGGTTTAACTAAAGTAAATCTAATTTACTGCTGTGTTGCTGCTTATTCAATATTTAGACAGGACTGGAACCAAAATTCCTACAAAGCTACAGGGCCAGAACCAAGCGTACTACATAGAAATAATACCATGATCAAAATAACTACATAGGTATGTTAACAGAACCAAGCCTACCAGAAACAACACCAGAACCAGGCTTACTACAAAGATATAGCACAAGAATGAAGCTTATAACATAAATACAGGACCACAACCAAGCTTACTAGATAGCTATGTTATTAGAAACAAGTAGTGGGAGACAGCCTTACAGTGGACCAGTTTATCACAATGTCTGAGGCTGGATGATAAATCTGATGTGGTATAACACTGACTCCATATAGGTCAACCTCTTAGGAGAAGGTGACAGAAATTGATAGCACAGAGGAGCGGCTGCCAAAATGTGAGCTCATGGGTAATACCAGCTTTCACTAAATCAGGTGATTCACAC
The DNA here is from genome assembly GCA_019512145.1 of Engystomops pustulosus. NCBI lineage: Eukaryota > Metazoa > Chordata > Amphibia > Anura > Leptodactylidae > Engystomops > Engystomops pustulosus. The sequence goes on from CM033645.1 coordinate 102,980,907, forward strand.
ATGACTTCTTTTGATTAGAGAATTTCTTCTTTTCTTCTTCTACCTTGCTGTCATGTCAGCTTCTTCAAGCTACAACTCATCTCTGCAGATTTCCCACACAAAAATTTTTTAGTTTTCACATTTCATCATCATATCCTCCACCTTCTTAACACACATTTATTTATGTTCTTTTGCTTCCCTTATGCCCCCACAATAGCTAATATAGCAACAGTGCCTCACCAGTAGCCTACATAACCATGTTACCAACACTCCAGCCAATAAAGTAACAATGATCACACACTACCAAACGTAATAATAATGCACATATACTACAGATAATACAATAACACTGCCCCCAATATATTAACAGAGTCCCTATAGTAGCTAATACTAACAAGGACCCACAGTACCGAATATGGTCACAGTGCCCAAATTGCCTATAGTCAAAGTGCACTTTTCTAGCCAATAGTTCAAGTATCCTCTGCAACTTAGTCCACTTTGTCCACATATCCAGTGGCCTGTAGATTTTCTTAAGCTGATGGCACTGTTTATCCATGAACACTAAGAATCCTGGCTTGCATTGGCTTGTGATGCATGTATAATGCATGTTTTGAAAATATCCCCTAACAGAAGGGGGGGGGGGGTAGATAAAGGGAGAGGAAAGAGAGGACACAAATGTTTTGATATCTATAAACTGGTAATATGAATTAATATGAATTACCGATCTACACACAATTAGCTCACTTTTGGAAGTTGTGATAGCCGTACCACTATAAAAATGATAAGTCTAGACGCTGTCAATATAAGTCCTCCGGTCCTGGGTGATAGCGGTCAATATTACACTTTATCTTATTATTTTACTAGCATGAGAAAATAAAGACTTTTTTTAATTTTTTTGGCAGCAATATGGCAGCAATATGCAATTGTTTCAATTTTATACAGGCTTTTATTTTAAAAAAAAGATTTTACATAGAAAGTATAAAAAGCATTCAGACAATATTTTATTTTAAAAACCAAGTTTGAATAAAATAACTAAAATTATCTTCTGAAAACTCATAAAACTTTTTTAACAATTTAAACTATTGGATAGCTTTGCACTTGGTTTGTCAGCTTTGTCGGATCTGCAGCATTGCCAAGAAATTGAAAAATGTGTACTTTTTCACATGCTGGAAAGTACTGACCTAGTGTTCTCCTGTAAGAAGGTTCCATATGAATCAATCAGCATGTAAAATAATAAAAATAATTTGAGGTGAATAGAAAGATTTAATATAACAACGAGTTGCAATAGTTAGATAAATTGTCATTTATTTTGTATTCTTTTCAGATTAGGGGGGTGGGGGGATACACCTAGAAGAAAAGCCTTGAGGAAAATTAATTATAATGAATCATTATGCTTGAAACCAATTTCAAAATATAGTGCCTTTCTAATATCAACTAGGTATCATGTTTAAGGAAGAACATTACACGTCGAGGACCTTCATAAATGCTTATTGAAATGTATGAACCGCTTTTCATTAATGGTGTGTAGTCTCTGTGCTTCATTAAATATTTAATATATAGACTAATGGGGTAAATTGTGTTGTCAGGAGCAGAATTATTAAGTTATAAGAGATGCAGCAATTTAACAAATCCTTATTTTAAACTAATTACTGTACCTACAGTATATGTTTGCATCTGAATTATTTAGTGGTAGAACTGTTAATAAAGTATGGTCTTACATAGTTTATAGTTTGGACAGTAGAAAAAAATGCTAACATAAAAAATGTAGTATTAAAGTAGTTACTGATCATTCATTTTACATCTTTTGTATTCCTTGGCAGATTCATTTTTAAGTCCATCAGTTAACAACATTAAAGAAAAACATAAAGAAAAAAATGTGCTGCTGTAAAATTGATGACAAATCTTCTAGTAATGTTTAGTGAACACATGTCACAATTTTTCCCCAAAAAATATTCAGAGTATGATTCTATAATTTAATTTCTCTTAGAATAATAGAATTGTGAAAAAGAAGTTGGTATAATTAATAAATGATTTATCTTGGAAGATATTCATTGGATAATTGTCTAAACCAATTAGCTATCTGTAGTTGTTTAGCTACTAGAAGAGGTTTTACCTTGTTCTGCCTGGATAATCTCCATTTGCCATGTTTCCTGGTAACCATGGGAAACTGTATAGAACAGCTAGAGATGATAGGAGGTTTATTAGAAGGTGCAGTAGTAGAGTAGTGCAAGAAAATAGGACATTGAGTGATGTCTCAAGCATGCAACTCATCACTTGCTTCAGGTCGCCCAATGACAAACATGCTGTCCTGGTTCATATGAAAGGCCTTAATGTTCTGGCAAAGGACCTGGAGTGTAGATAGTATTATGAATTAAATAAATATATGATAAATCTCTTCGATTGGACATTTAGTTGGGAGTTGAGATAAGTTGAGTGGAGTTGAGATATGAAGAGGTTTTACTATACATCATAGGTTATTGACATGAACGGTGGATAAGTATTTTAAATGATGAACTCACATAGTCCATTCTGTAATAGAACTGTAGTGTGCTGCAGCATGTGGCGTCTATGTGCGCTTACTTAGTTGGTACGGGCTAGTAGCTGGAAGCATGTACAGAGGAGAATGGAAAGTATATAGAGAGAAGAATTCTACTTCAATATCCATATTTATATTAATCATATATTTTTATTATATTCTGGCTATCATATGCATCAAGCTATGTTCATCTTCCCACAAAACCATAACCCATAGGATATTGATCTATTTATTTATTTATGTAAGCACTTTAATTATCTGCATTATCACCTATATGTACAGATTTGTATCATGCATTACAGAGCTGGTCCCTCTCTTTTTGTAACTATTTGTTCATATTTTTATTTATTTTACATATGTATTATACTCTCCTCATTATGACAGTCCAAGACATGACATACGCGTATGACACATATACAGATCTTTATCCCTGACGCACACTCCAGTGCGACAAGGGATACGACATTGCAGCCGTAAAACACCTACACCAGAAGTGTGCCTGAACAGAGCACAATTCCACAAGGTTAGTACTAGTCCACTTTAACAACATCCCCATATTGTAAAGGGTAACTTTGTGCTAGGTAGCACTATTTTCTCTCTGTTTATTTTTGAGCATTATCTATTCTTATTATTATTACAATTCATATGTCCATCTGGTGCTATCTATGAACCTGAAGTTCTGATCCATAGAAGGACATAATTCCTATCAAACAGAAATATATCCATCCTATCTTTAATTTGCAGAAAATGCAATTTCTAAGAAATTTCAATCAATGTAATTAGATTAACAATTTGTCTAAGATATGACAGCAGAATATGGCTATTGAACATACCCATGCCACATTTATCACATACTTTAAAGCTGGAGTAGAATTTCAATATTTGCAGAAAATACTAATCCCTGTAAATGATGATGTAAGGGGATAGTAATATAGCATGGAAGAGGGTATATGATATGAAGAGGGGATATGAGCTTTTGGAAAGCTAGAAGTTTAGGCAGAAAAATGGATGGATAAAATGTGGATAAATGTAAGGTTACACGCTCCAGCAAGGGAACACGTTCTTCTATTATGCATTAAATAGTAAAAACACTTGCTAAAAATACTGGGGGGTTGCTCTGTTAGACACAATTAATTTTTTTTTTTAACAATAAATTTTTAAGTGGGTACCTATAAATATTTCTTAAGCTGATAAACCTGGGCTTTCTGGGGAAAGCTGAGGGAACAATGAAATCCACGGATCCCTTATCCTAAATAAGTGGGGTGTCCCAGTCTTATAATTAAGTAGCCTCTCAAGGGTACAGTGTTTTGGTAGTATCTCAGTCAGTTCTTAGACTCTAGGGGGACCTGGGTGTTTCCAATTTCTTGCTATTAATAGTTTGACAGACATCAATATGTGATTGACCAGTGTGCGACTGTTGGTCGGCACCTTCTTTATTCCCACCCCGACCAGAGCCAAGGCCTCATCCTGTCTCACATGTTTAACAGATACCTTAGAGCACATTTCAAAGACCTTGATCCAAAAAGTGGACAATTTTGGCCACCCTAAAAATATATGAGATAATGAACCCTCCTCACCGCAATTTCTCCAACACCTCCCTGAGGTACCAGGAAATATTTTTGCCAATTTGTTGGGAGTGAGATACCATCTTGTCAATGTTTTACGATGGACCTCCATTAAGTTGGCTGAGTGAGAGGCCTTGGATGACTAATAAATAGCAGAAGCCCACTCCTCCTTGGACACCTCTCTCCTTAGATCTGCATTCCATTTTATATAGTGTGTTACTTCCCCCTTGGCCTCTTTTTTCCTAAGAGCTGTAGAATCGCTCTGATCATACAATTACAATAAAAAGTTTGCTGAGCATAAGTTGTGTTTATCCTTTAGGGATTGAAAGTCCCTATATATAAGTCACGTATAAGTCGCTGAAGGCATGTATGCCTTTAAGGAGCAAATGCTTGACAAATAATATAGAGAGAGAGTGTGCAGGGAAAAAAGGCCTTTCCAAGCCTATACAGAGAATTTAATAGTAGGTGAGGAACCTGTAGGTAAGGGTAAATTTGTGCATAATGAATGGGCTAGAAGTAACGCTATTAGTGAATGGCTTCCTGCCAAATGTGATTCAATATCTGCCCAAATGGACAGATATTGTTGGACGGCAAAGGCTTTGTAATAAAGCCAAATATTAGGAACTCCCAAACCCCCCTCTAACTTGAGGGTGTATAGCAGGAGTAGGGAACCTATGGCTCGGGAGCCGGATGTGGCTCTTTTGTTGGTTGCATCTGGCTCTCAGGCAGATCTTTAATACATAGTGATGGCTGCTGTGTGTCTGTTAGACTGATCACTGTTACCACTGCCTACGTTCTTTGTATGACCCAGGCGCCATTGCTGCCATCTTCTAAGCCTGGGTCAAAGAGAAGAGCGTGGGAGCAATGAGGAGCTGGCTGCAGGGAGCGCTGGTAAGTAAATATTCTTTTTTTTTTTTGCTGTGACTACCTATCTACTGGGGGGCATGTGCTGTGGATACCTACATACTGGGGGCATATGCTGTGGCTACCTATCTACTTGGGGTATGTGCTGTGGCTACCTATCTACTTTGGGGCATGTGCTGGGGCTACCTATCTAATGGGGGATGTGCTGTGGATACCTATATACTGGGGGCATATGCTGTGGCTAATTCCAAGAGAAAAGTATGACTCTTAGTCAGACCATGACTAAGAACCTTATTTCTATGTTCGAAACGCGTAGGTCTCTTGGCTCAACGCCATGTGTACTGTACTTTTAATGGATTTGTATTAAAGTTCAACATTTTTAGCCGTATGGAGTGCCGGTCCTAAATCTACTTTTCTCTTGGAATTAATCACGGGTCTCCCGCCAGCCCTTCTCTGGGATCCGAGCACCGGACCTCACAGACCAGTTCTTCTCCTCATACCTGTATGGTTTCACGTGAGTGAGCGATTCGCTCAAAGTTTGGTTGTATCTTATATGCTGTGGCTACCTATCTACTTGGGGTATGTGCTGTGGCTACCTATCTACTTGGGGCATGTGCTGGGGCTACCTATATAATGGGGGGATGTGCTGTGGATACTTATATACTGGGGGCATATGCTGTGGCAACCTATCTACTTGGGGGCAAGTGCTGTGGCTACCTATCTACTTGGGGACATGTGCTATGGCTACCTTTCTGGTAGCCTCCGGTCTTTATAGGCACCCAGGAAGTGGGCAGCGCCAATCAGGGGCACACTGGGAAGCCGGATGGGAGCCGTAAAGTGGTGGGTTCAGTGAGCTTGGAAAGGGGCACTGCCACGCAGAGGAGCACGGGTGTGCCTGCGATCTGAGATCTAGATCGCAGGGGCACCCGTGACATCTGCTGGGGCGCATGTGCATATGGTACGGCTCTTACGAAATAACATTTTAAAATATGTGGCGTTCATGGCTCTCTCAGCCAAAAAGGTTCCTGACCCCTGGTGTATAGGATTGTCTGTGAAACTCTTGGTTTCTTCCCTTTCCAAATGAATCTTATCATTTGCTTCTGAAACTTGAATAGGAAAGACCTCAGAATGGGAACCATCAATGCTCTCAAAACACAAAGAAGTTGTGGGAGAATAAAAGAGGACCTTTCACCTAGCATCTAAAGGCTATGTTCACACACATTCTAATATTCTGTTGACATTGCATTTACACAATGTTTACAAAAATGCAGTGTTACGTGCATTGGTAAACACGCATGCAATGTAAACGGGAACGCAAACGCTGTGTAAACGTAAGTGTAAATGAGACATTAATGCATACACCACATAAGTGTAAACACGATGCTAACCAGACTTAAATGCAAATGGCATACAAATGTAAGTGTGAATGTGCTGTAAACCCAAGCGCCGTTTACATAAGCAAAAACAAAAAAAACACTCGACATAAAGGCGAATGCCATGTAAGCTTAAACATGGCGCAAATTCAACATAAACAGAAAATCTGTAAACGCACCTCAAAGACTGCATGCATGTAAAAACGCGCCACAAATGGTGCGTACGCATAAACGCAAACATAAATGTGAGACAAGCGGTCCGTAGGCGAACGTGTGCTGCAAATGCAGCAAATCGCAACCTTGACGCAAATGGCGCGTAAGAATAACCATAATGCAAACACTGTGTAAGCGTAATGCAAATGTAGCGTAAGCATAAACGTGACATAATTGCCGCGGAAATGTAATTGCAGCGTAATTGTAAACGTCAAGCAAATGGCGCGTAAGCATAAACATGAGGCAACTGTTGCGTAAGTGTTAATGTGCCACAAATGTTCATAAGCACAAATGTGACGCAAACGCCGTGGAAGCGTAAACGGGATGCAAACACAGAGTAAGCGTAAATGGGATGCAAATACAGTGTAAGCGTAACCCTGTCACAAATGCGGAATAAGCGTAACCGTGATGCACACGCTGCAGAACCGTGACAAAAATGGTGCGTAAGTGCAACGTGGTGCAAACACCGCGTAATCGCAACTGGCGCAAATGCCGCATAATCGCAATTTGCGCAAACACCGCATAATCGCAACTGGCACAAACACCGCATAATTGCAACAGGCGCTAGCGCTGCATAATCGTAACCACCACAAACAGCACTTTATCGTAACCAGCACGAACGCTGCTTAATCGCAACCGGCGCAAACGCCGTGTAATCGCAAATGGCGCAGACGCCACGTGATCATAACTGGCACAAACGCCGCTTAACTGCAACCAGCGCAAACGCTGCGTAAGCTGAACTGCCGCAAACGCCACATAATCGCAACTGGCACAAACTCTGCATAATCAGAACTGACACCAACGCCGCATAATCGTAACCGGCGCAAACGACACTTAATTGTAGCCAGCCCGAACGCCGTTTAATCCCAACAGGCGCAAACGCCGTGTAATCTCAACTGGCATAGACGCCGCATGATCATAACTGGGGCAAACGACGCTTAATCGCAACCAACGCGCGTGTAATCGCAACCGGCACAACCGACGCATGATCGCAACCAGCGCAAACACCGCGTGATCCTAACCGGATCCTAGCCGGAACCGCCGCAAATGTTGCGTAATCGCAGCCGGCGCAAATGCTGCGTAATTGCAGCCGGTGCAAATGCAGCACAATCGCAACTGCCTCAAATGCCGTGCAATCGCATCTGCTGCAAATGCCACGTAATTGTAACTGGCGCAAAAGCCGCATCTGGCACAAACGCCGCGTAATCGTAACTGGCACAAACGCTGCAAAATCATATCTGGTGCAAACACCGCATAATCCTTACTGGCGCAAACACTGCATAATCCTTACTGGCGCAAATGCCGTGTAAATGAAACCACAAGCAAAACTGCCGAAAAATTGTATACATAATGTCAACAGTATATTAGCGGAATGTGTGTGAACACAACCATTAGATGAACATAGAAAAAAATCACAGCAATATTCATAATAACTACTCTGACATTGCCTGCCACTGATTGGACAGTATGAGAGAAGACTCATACACGCCTCAAGCTCCAGCCCCAGCTCCTCCTCTCTGACCAAATACAGATTACAATGGTCAGAACCTCGGAATGATATCTCCGCAACCGTGGGGGCTAGAAGGAAAATTCAAAGTGCGCCTGAATCTGTTTAGCAGCCCCTACAGGGTGGTATTATAATCTTCACATGTGTAAGGTGGTGAAAGGTTTTCTTTAACATTTTATATAGGGTAATCCTTCCCAGCCAAAATGGTTCAGTTTTGTTTAATGCATCTATTTGGATCTCGCTTAGCATAGGAATCAAGGTTCGTTTGGCAAGATTAGATAAGGGGTAACAAATTTTTACTCCTAAATATGGAATTGCTTCCATCAACTAGTGAAAGGAGAAGGCCTCCGTTATCTGGTTGCGTATGGGTTTGAGGTATGTTAATCCCTAAAAGGCGGGATTTGCTCGTTATTTTATAAAGGAGATTCTCCCAAAATAATCAATAATTCTTTGTGTATCATCCGATGTCTGACATCCCCTAGTGAATCCCGCCTAGTCATTATGAATTATATTGGGTAGTATTTTGAGTAACCTATTGGCTAGGATTTTTGCATACACTCTTATGTCGCAATTTAGCAGCGAAATAGGCCTGAAGTTGGATGGGGTCGTGGGTTCCTTACCCGGGTTAGGTAGTGTCACTATTTTGGCCTCCAACATATCTGATGGTAACGTACCTCTAGACATAGCCCTATTAAATACTGTTAGCATGTGAGAGAAGTTGAGAGAAAGCTTTGTAATATTCATTCCCAAATCCGTCAGTACCTGGGGCTTTTCCTCTCTTAGCATTTCCTATGGCCTCATTTAATTCAGTCATAGTAATGGTTGGGGCATTGATCACTCTAAGAAGGTGTCAATGTTAGCCTGAGTGGGGACATATGTTGCTTCATCAGAGTTGAGATTATAAAGATATTCATAGAAGGACGTAAACATATTTGCACTGTGGATGTTCTGCGGATGGGACTCCTTCACTGAATGGTTTTTGGAGTAATACTAGTCTTAATTCTTTGTGGTTTGGACTTTATCGTTATCAGCCAGCAAGGTTTGTTAAATGAGGAGTAGTAAGTGGCCTTCTGGCAGGTCATTTGTTTGTTGTACCGAGACATAAGTGCTGTTCTCATATTTTGAATGGCAACTTCAGTATTTTTCTGCAGATAAATTAGCTTGCAGAGTTTTTCAGGGGATCTTATGCTTTGGATATATTCATCCAATTTCTTTTCTTTAGCTCTATTGAGCTGGGTGGTGATCTGCATTAGTGTCCCCCTAATGGCAGTTTTATGAGCAACCCATAACTCTTCAGGCGTGATATTATCTATATTGTTAGTAGAAAAGGACTCTAGCATAGCTCTTTCCACTCTCGCTGTCATGGATGGAAGATGAAAAATATAAGTGGAGTTCCTCCACCTTCTTGTGGGGAGAAGTTTAGGTGACAGTTTGATTGATAAATACATGGGGGCGTGGTCAGACCATGTCGCCACTCCTATCTCAGAGGGCGCTACCCAAGGGAGAGTGTCCCTGATGATTAGGAAGAAGTCAATCCTCGAAAAGGTTTTGTGTAGGTTAAAAAAGAAAGTATACTCTTTTGAAGAAGCATTATAACACCGAAAACACTGAAAAATCAAACAGACCCTTGTCAGTGAGCCATTACCCTAATGATAGGGAAGACAGCTTTCCCTGGTTCATAGAGTCTAGCTTGGGGTCTGGAATTAGATTAAAATCACCACATAGCAATAGGTTTTTGAATATGGTTCATTTTCTTTATTAATTTGTTCAAGAACCTTTTTTGTGAAGAATTTGGATACTATAAATTCACAATAAAACAAACCAGGACAAGGTATCTTCCTCTACCATCTATTAGAGTCCCTTGGACACAAAAATTTAGATGATCACATTCTGCTATAAAAACTCTCGTAACCTTGGTAACTGCGGTATTGGCTTGGAGAGAAATTGGATATTTGCTGTTTGAAAACTTGGGACCATTATGCTTAGAAAAATGTGTCTCCTGGAGACATATTACATCAGGCTTCACATTATTTGTTTCTCTCCATACTGAGGCCCTTTTAAACGGAAAGTTGAGTCCTTTGGTATTTAGAGATACCAATATCCCCCTAGATGTCAAATAATTGTTGCTCACCTGCCCGCTTTGGTAGTGTACATAATTATGGCCTATAAAAACATAACATAATCATAAAACAGAAAAACATGAAAACTCAGTGGCAATGGAGGGGATTTGATGATCCTGCTGCCAATGACTTGTTGAGGTACAAAGCCATAAACCAACTCAGAAAACAGGAAATATCAAACCCTGTTGGTACATGGGGGTAATAGTCCACCTGCTGCTTTTTGACCTGCAAAAATAAAAGGTTAATGATCAACTTTACTCTCTCCCGTAGTGGATCGCATTGTATCCCAGTCTTTTCAGGTTTTCTACTGGTAAGAGGAGTACGGAGCTTGTGACATTTCCACTTCGCACATACCCCATTTGGCCAGCAGCAGGGGATCCTCCTCAGGGCAATTCAGAACATAAGTAGTTCCATCTCTTCGGATCAATAACTTCAAGGGGAATCCCCACTTGTAAGGAACTTTTTCTCTCAGAACTGCTATAATGGACCCAAATTTCTTTCTTGCCTGAATAGTAGCTTGTGAGAGGTCTGCAAATAGATGAATGCCTTTAAAGGAGTCTGGAAATCACATGCTTTACAAGACTTGAACATCAAAGCTTCCTTAACATGGAAGAAGTGTAATCTTGCGATTACATCCCATGGCAAATTTTCAGAGAAGTTTTTAAGCCTTGGAAGCCTGTGAGCTCCATCAATTAGTTGCTCTGCTGTTGGTGTGTTGGGCAAAACTGTAGATATCAGCTGGGATAGCTATGTTCTTAACTCCGCGGGGGGAACAGATTCCAGTATTCCACGAAATTTCACGTTGTTCCTCCATCCTCTATCCTCCATTTCATCCACTTTTACCTTTATCGCCTCCACTTTTACCTTCATTGCCTCTTCTAAGCTGTAATGAGTTCCTATAAGCTCATTGTGAGAGTCAATTCCGACATCTTATTTTTCACATGGTCGACTCGACCGCCCAAAACGTCATGAATAGATGTTGTTAGTTGCGAAAGATCTTTTTTGCAAGAAGCCTTTGAGCATCAGAATCATGTTTTTTTTTAAAGACTTTGATGCAGGTTGGTCAGATGGAGGTAAGTCCTCAATAAGTTACTCTTCAACCTCATTGGGATAATATGCAGGTTGCAGCGTTCTTTCAGCTATGTCCGCTTAGGTCCACTTTTTGCCGACTTCTTGCGGGTGATCATGCTGGGGAAGTGTTCAGGATGATTCTGGTGTGGAATGAATTGTTGCTGGAAGTCATATTTTTTTAATACTTTATAATAACACAAATGCTTTAACAGATAGAACTAGTTTGCTTGTCTACCAACAAGATTATTTGCTGCTATTGAGCAATTCAGCTTTCTTTCTATTACTTTTAATCTCTCAACGACTTGGTCCTTTTTTGTTTTTCACTACCTTCAAAATTCCATAATTTCCCAGATATCGAGCTGCATGTGGGCTTGCTTCCTCTGTGAAGAATTGAACTTCAAAGTGACAGTATTAAATAATGTGGAAAAAAATAAGTGGAAAAAAATTCCAAATGTACTGAAATTGGTGAAAAAATGCATTTGCTTGTGGGCGTAGTTTTTACAGGTTTCTCTGCACCCCAAAAGTCACATCTCCTTTAAACTTTGGTTTGTTATGATCACAGGGATATCACATTAATATAGGTCTTATTTTGTTTTAGTACAATTAAGAAAATTTTAATCTTCTGTACAAAAATAATTCTTTGTTTTGCCATCTTCTGGCGTTATCATACTTTGGTGTATGGAGCTGTGTGAGGTATATATTTTTTGCAGGATAAGCTGATGTTTTCTTTACTACCATTTTGGTGACTGTATGACCTTTGGATCACTTTTTATTACATTTTTTATATGTTGCAAAATGGCAAAAAAAGGGATATTTTGGACATTTGGGTGCTATTTTCGGTTAAGTGCTTCAACACCGAGAATAACTGTTATTATTAGGCGATACCTAACATGATTATGATTTAATTTGTTTATTTTTATATCAGTTCTAAAAAAAGGGGAGTGATTTGAACTTTTAGGTTTATTAAAAAACTGTTTAAACCTAATTTAATTTATTTTTCAGTCCCCCTAGGGTACTTTAACCTTAGGTTGTATGATTGCTTCTACCATTTACTGCCATACTAAGTATGGCAGTATATGTGGATTTTACAAAACATCTGTTACAATTTGCCACTAGTTCCATTATTTGTAAAGAAGGGCAGATAATGCCGGAAAAAAGTTTCCAGATCGGGAGATTTGCGAACTAATGCAACAGACCTGTGAAGTAGTAGTCAACTGGTAGTGAGGGGGTGAGGTGCTGTCTCAGCCCTAATCTGGAGGTTTCCAGTGTGTGGTTAATGGGGATGATAGAATAATTGGGGCATCAAAACGATGCTCTCTACATCCAAAGAGCAGAGTGGTATGAAGGGAAATAGCTCAAGTTTATTAATAAAGACAGCATGTTTCAACACTGTTTCAGCATCTTCATCAGGCCACAAACAACTATAGGGGTGAACACAAAAATAAAATAAAATCCAATTGTCAGGATAATACATTATATACAAACATATAGGAATATATGTATAATGATTGGAAGTAAATCATCTATATGCAAATAAATATGAAATAAAATTGAAAAAAATAAATTAAAAAGTACAATAAATACATAAATGACAAACAATTTAGTGAGATATAAAATTCAGTAAAAGATAAATACATCTTATATTGATTGCGAACACTAATATTATTGGCAAATGTAAGAAGTAAGCCGCCATATAATACTTAGGTATATGATGTAAGTGTGGTTATAATCGATAATGACAACTGGATGACCAAATATTTATTTATTGAGTCATCCAGTTGTCATTATCGATGACAAGAAGACTCATGGCTGTATTAGGTCAAAAGGTGCTTCTACTAAAAACTGAGCAAAGGGTTTGAATACTTATTTTCTTTATCAGCCTAAGGCCCCTTCCACACTTGCATTGCAGATCACGTCAGAGTCTGATCAGGGTGCGATCAGGGTTTGGTCAGTGAAAAACTGACTTTTCATCAGTGTTCAATGAGTTTTCAGTCAGAGTTTGTTCAGTGTCACAGTTTTTCACTTGCATTTTCAATGCATTTTCAATATGTTTTTCAAGCACAGATAAAGCACGTGAAAAGGACTCAGGGCTGAGCTCTGTCTTTTCTCAGAGTGCAATGAAGCTGTACACCACGAGTTGTGGTACAAATATGGAAAAGTCGCTAAAAAATGCACAAAAGGCAAACTGCTCACATATGTGCAAGTTTTTTTGGCACTAACATTTGAAAGACAACAAAAGATAAATCCCCCCTCCAGTGTGTCTAGCTCTCCAATGGCATACTAAGAGGTACACTCACAGTCTACATTCAACAAAAAACATGTCACTCCTTGGTAGTTGAGTGCTCAAGTAGGTCTCTAACCTTTGATAGCAGGAAGAAAGCAGTAGTAGATTTATTTAAGTAGTGATATAGAAATCCACATAGAAAATCTTGCCAGTGTAATGTTTTCATACCTTCAGTAGGTACTGAAAATGTATCAACAAATATGGATTTTGATACAATACAAATAAGTATGATCAAATATAAATTTATTGCAAGACAAAGATCACAGGTACATTAAATTGAGGAGATGAAAATTAAACCATGGTTAGTATGTTCATGCATACAATAAGGATATGTGAGAATTATTGTGTATAGGTAACATCATCATCATAATAAATCACCCAATAAATAATAGGAAATATCAGTATAATTGAAATCCAAAGTACATCAAAGGGAATCCTTTATAACAGTATTTATGGAGGGAGCTAATGGTAGGGAAAAAAATCAATTATCACATGCCAGTCTCTTTCTTTTATTAAGATTCTTTATTCCCCATTTCGACACTATACCGTTTCCGCCTTCAATTTCACATTTTCCTTTCTTTTTTCACTATTCTAACTTATCTTACACTATTTCTGGTTTCCTCCCTCTTGGTACATGCATGTTCTGTTGATTTCTTCAAAGGGCCCCTTCGCAAGACGTCCCCACAAGGCGCGCTCCTTCCCTTCATATCCATATATTCTCTTCTACTACTGATGTCAATTTAGCGAAGGTCATCACTCATTTGATTTGGAAAGCTCTGTACAGCGCTGCATAATCTGTATGCAATATATAAATAAAGGAATTATTATTATAATTTCCTCCATCCCTATACTACCACAGCAAAAGGCTAAATATCCCTCAACTTGTGCCTCCAGCATTGTTGTTTTTTTGTTAGATGTCTCCCACTTGTATCCCTAACATATATCCGTCATTTGTACCTCCCAGGATCTGTCCATTTCATTATTTCAATGTTTTCTGTTTTAACTGTTTTACCAATTCTTCTGTTTGGGCATTGGCCTGCATGGGAATTGCTGGCTTATTGAGCCAAGATCTAAAGAAAGAAATCTTGTGTTGCTAAAGAAGGTTCTGATATACACTTACATTTACTCTGCCATGTAGATGCCTGATATGTCCAACTCCTGCAGCAGAAAATATTCCTCAAACCATGACACTTCCTCCACCACATTTTACTAACTTCTTAACATACTTTGAGTTCAATGTTTCCCCAGTTTGTCGAGGACAATTATGTTTCCCATCAGATCAAAATTAATTAAACTTACCTTTATCACTAAAATTATATGTGAATCACTTCTTTGTCCACACAACATGCTCCTCAGCAAAGGCGAGTCTAGCCTTTTGATTCTTTCTGCTAATAAAAGGTTTGGTCACTGAAGAGTGGACTTTTAGTCCAAAAACTCCTAAACATCAAGACACTGTCATGACAGATCCTTACCCTGTTCAGTTCTGAACTGGAGAGCAAGTGTTGAAATGATTACCCATGGAGATTTTCTGCATTATCCTGTCCTTGAATGAGTTTGTCGTGTTGTAAAGAAACAATCTTCTAAAAATCACATGCTAGGAATGACCAACTTCTCTGGTTACGACTGATTGGATTACTTCTTTCATGTTTATCTGCACAATTGGCTTCCAGAAGGTTTCAGTTGCTTTGGAATGGCACTCCATTCTTGTAAAGTCAGTGGAAACTGTAAATTTAGGCTTCTAGTTAAATAGGGTCTGTCAGATTATTAAGGAAATTAGCAATAAGTGCTAGATTATAAGATTACCAGTGACTTGTAGGTATCTTAAAGTGTTCTCTAATTTTGATCAGTGTTCCTTTACAATTATCTCATTTACATATGTATTATGTGCTTTAAAATATTTACAATTTATGAAAAAAAACTTTAAATACTGCTATTTTACATTTGTTCGGATATATTACCATTGGATTATGCAATGACCTTGACATTTAGAAAAATGTATATTGTTCTACTATTTAGATCTCAGTGTAGGTTGATTCCTAATGTTGCACAGTGTAAGAATTGAGAATAGCAGGACATTTGGATCCTATGTCATGAATCTGGCACTCATAGGTATGATAAAATTATCTTTTATTATAAATCCATATTAACAACACAGAAATACATCCTGGTGCGACCTACCTGTACATATTTGAAACCACATTGGGTTCTTAGATATGGCTCTTATAACATACATGATATAAGTGTGTTATATATGTATGTGTGTTATCACTACAATAAATGTTTGTGATATTTTATGAAAAAGTGACTTATGCCAAAAGAAAAGAAATTTTTATAGAAGATTCCTGAATGTTTACAAGAGAAGACAAGGAGGAGAAACATGAAAAGGAGATGGAGGGAAGGAGGGAGTGAATAGTAAATGAGCATTAGAACGGAACAGTTTCTGTCTGATACTGATACCTTATATCAGCAGTGAACAACTTACTGAGCTTTGCTTTCACAACAGGAGAATTCAGAAATCAAGGCTGTGAGAATAAAGCATTGTATTTGGATGGAATACTTGTTATTAGCACCGCATCAAATGTATCGCCGTGGGATGAATATCAACACAGCTAGGGGATTAAGGTAAAACGTTAAACACTATTCTTTTTTGTTACATTTTACACTTTTCAATCCGAACTGTTAAATGTGGAATGTTTAGATTCTTCTTTCTGTGGGAAGCTGTGTAGTACTGTATGTGCAGATAATTTGACATTGCTACATTTCCTTATGTAACTTTATTTTACAGGAAAGTGAATCATGTTTGACTCATGTTGTATACAAAATGATAATTATTGTAATTACTATACATGCCTCATTGCTAGTTTCCTATAATGAAGTATGAAACAGATGACAAATATTGTAAAACAAGATAAACTGAAAACTAACAAAGAATATCAATATATTGTAACAAAATTTAGGTACAAGGCATAATTGTAATATTTAGAGTTTTGCTTCATTCTGATACATTCATAGGAACAAAGTTATAACATCAAGTAGTCTTCAAAATGAACTATACTACCAGTTCCTGGTAAATATAACAGCCTTTTATTAAATACAAAATATACTGTAGCATAGCTATACTTGTGAGTGTTATAGCTGCAGGAGAAAAAAAACAACATAACTCCTATAGATTATTTAAGATCAGTATTGAAATAACTATAAAGATTGATATGGATGTGTGTTAACAACATATTTCATGTGCCATTCATATTAATCAATAAATCTAATTTATTTTAAATAAAAAGCAAGCTCATTTACATGTTTCATCTCCACAAGAGCTTACGAGAGGACCTTCAAAACTTTTATACTTTTGGCTGTGCCTTGATGGTGGCTTACTGGGAAGCACCCACTTTATTGAGTAAATTTGCTAATTGTATGACCTCCACATGTTGAATGGATCTGGGATGATTACAGCAACGGGAGATTAAAGATTATAAAGGCAATACTCTTGCCTGAGGCTGTGCATCAACAGCTCTCTGAGCTTATTGCTTCAGTTGTCTTTAAAGCCAAAATCAATTAATTAAAAAAAATAAAAAGTTGTTTGTTCAGAGAGGAGGAATTTATTTTCAACTGTATTTCCTATATGATTACCAAAAGTTTTTCAATGGGTTTAATTTTACAGTCTTTTTCGCAATAAGACAACTTTATTTAGCTTGAACACATGGGTGGGTATTGGTTTCTGCTATTTCTTTAAGCTAAGATCAGGGAGTAAGAGTTAAAAAATAAATTTGTGTTGTCGGACAGGAGGAATTTTATTTTCAAATGTCTTTCCTCATATTGATTTACAAAATGTTTTTCAATGGGTTTAATTTTACCGTCTTTTTCGCAATAAGACAACTTTATTTAGCTTGAACACATGGGTGGGAATTGGTTTCTGCTATTTCTTTAAGCTAAGATCAGGGAGAAAGAGTTATCCTTATGGAGAATCATATGAAGATATGATTACGGATATGTGGAGACTTGTAGCGATTTATATTCCACTAGGGCAGTGGTGGCGAACCTATGGCACGGGTTCAAGAGGTGGCACTCAGAGCCCTCTTTATGGGCACCCGGCCATCATCCCAGCGGAGAGTTCGCCAGACAGGACTCAAGGCCTCTGGCAGCCCAGGAGCCTGGAAGGAAGCTACAATGATAAACAAAGCTTTTTCTCCTTCTTTCTACTGTATTGGTGTCCTCAGGTGCCTATAAAATGTAAACATGTGACAGAGCGGGGAGTAATAAGTTACTGTTTAAATTGTCACATCGGCACTTTGTGAAAAAAATATGTGGGTTTTGGATGTCGTTTGGGCACTCTGCGTCTAAAAGGTTTGCCATCACTGCACTAGGGAGATATACTACATTTTCCAGGATGGGACAAAGAAAACCATGCCCCTTTTTGCTACTTTGGCCATTACCATCAAGTATGACTTTCAGGAAGCCTAATGCAATGATATGGGAGCAGTGCAAATCTGATAAATAGCAGTGTTTTAACCCCACAGATTTGTACAAAGTTAATAGACCATGGGAGTTATGCCATTGTAGTTACATCAGTTTTATGTCTTCAAAATGTCTCAGGTTTATCTAATCTGATGATTTCCACAAAATGTGCTCCTTTTTCATGACTTCTTCCAAGTCATCCTCAAGATTTTTTAAGTGGATATAGCTATGCTAGACAGATTTATGAAGTTCAACTGCCTCAAAAGTGGAAAATTTAGGTGCAGATCTACTACAGTCCTGATGTAGGAAAACTTAGTAACTAGTAGTAACAAACTAGGAGGCCATAAACGCAAACTGCCAATCTTAATATATTTCCCTAAATAAAGCATCATAAGATCTTACCTAATGATTTATCACCAGGTGTCCCCAGATTATTTTAGTACTCCTATAACATCAGTATCAGCTTCTTCCTTGATCTGCACTATAACATCTTTTCTGTCAGTCTGAACTTGGCTCTAGTGGCTGACTGACCAGGTATCTGCCAGAAACATCTCTCCATACTCGGCCTTGGTCTTACTACAGTTACTGTATTTCTATAATTGTCTGCTACCTCCACCTAGGGAAGGGCATGGCCTCCCTATAAATATTCCATAATAAATATAAGCATCCCAATTGGGAAGTTTTTACGGGTCAAGAGAAACTGCAGTACACCGAGAGATTTTGATTACCACTTTAGGCACCTGACACAAAGATTTTGGGATCACGCTTACCCAAAGAGAGTCATATCTAAAGCCTATGTGCATGCAAAATGTTGCGATAGAAGTGACACTTTCATTCCAAGACAGAAATCTCTGGACGGGAAACCCTGCCTCATCACGGCATTCCACAATCAATGGTCGGACGTCTATAAGTTGTTGCACAAAAATTGGGGTATCTTAAAGAAAATCCATATCCCTCCAAAGCCCAGGATGATTGCCCATACAGCCAGAAACTTACGTGATTCCCTGACCAGAAGCCACTTTCAGAGACCTGCTCGAACACTTGGCTGTGGTCAGAGAATACTTGGTTCCTATCCATGCGCTCCGGTCCTATGTCAACTGCCGGACACGCAATGTCATATATGGCCTGATATGCCCATGCCCAAAGATATATGTGGGTCAAACCACACAGGAGTTACACAACAGGGTCCAAAAACACATCTCTACGATACATAATGCGGAACAGGACTTCACGAGTGGAAAGCAACTGTCAACAGTGGCTAAACACTTCCGTAATGTTCATCGGGGCAACTCGACGGGCATAAGGATTGTCGAACTAGAAAAAGTACAATCCAATATACGTGGTGGTTACATTACACCTGCATTACTACGCTCGGAAGCCAAATGGATCTTCAATCTGTCATCACAGGCTCCACAGGGAATCAATGAAGATATGTTATTTTCAGGTTTCCACAAAAAGTAAGACACTTATTTATTCACCATTTCTTGGATCACCTTGGATCACCTTCAGCTTGCTTTTTTAGTGATCCCTTACCTGTCTTTTGGTCATGGACCCTCACTTCTTTTTCCTCCTTTTTCTTTTTCTTTTCCTCTAAATTTTACTCTGGTTCATTCATCTGGTCCCTTGTCACTTTTTTTGGCTTGTCCTTGTTTGTTAGTTTTCACACTTGTCTTCTTAAACACTTTGGTCTTGCCGATTACATAAGCGACAACCTCCACATCACGGTATAGAACATCATTTTATCACTTTTTGACTTGGCTTTCTTGTTTGGGCATTTTAGTTATTATCGTTCGATATTTAAGCTCAGTTGTGCTTATCACTGTTTTTACACACTGTTTCACACATGTCTGCATATATTGCTTTCAGGCATGCTTATGTGAATGTGCTTCCCTGTGTGATGCATTTTTGGTTAGACTATGCAATACATCTTACCAGTTTTTCTGATTAGCCCGTTCTGGCCTGGTGATACTTGAACATGAAGTTATGAACAAGTCCAGAGGAATTCCAGACAGCGCTTTCCTGGCTTGGTCTATGTCAGCCTACAATGCAATGTGGGCCTAGCCTTTGGACCTTGATATATGAATTTCTATGTCTCGTGTACATATATATATATATATATTTTATGAAAAAGAATGTATGCATATAAAGGAATAGATTTAGACCTTTACGTTATGGCTTGCTGTATTTGAATGCATGTATGTATGATTGCACATAGGCCCATGTTTGTATGGGTGTGTGTGGGGGGGGGTTAATTTGACATGTCTATTCATCTACTTGTGTACAAAGAAATCTTCTTCAGTAGACTATGAACCTTAATCTTTTGTTCTGCTATGTCATCGGTATAATATGCAATTTTGGTTTTAGTGCATGGGTGATTGGTACCGCTGGGCCAACTCGCCCTGTCCACCTCATGCAATTGCATGGGGGTCACTGTGGGGTGTCCTCAGTGAGCTCTCCCCTCGCACGGTCACGATCTATACTATATATTATGAATTATTTAGCTATTCATGTGTGTCTATTTTATGAATTCATACATAATTAGGCACTTTATATCTTATTATTAGTATTATTATATTTTATTTTCATTCTGTATATATATTTTTTATTTTGCACTTTTTTTGAATTGTTTTTTCTGTCTTTATATTTTTGTAACCATGTATTTACTTGTTTGTTTACACTGATGAGCACTACTAGCACTTTACTATGCATATTGCATATTTAGATATGATTCGAGCTGACACACCATATCTAATATTGGATAGCGGCATCAGATACTAGCATGCATGCGCTCATTCCCCCTCACAACATTACCGGAAGTGACGTTCTGCTGCTTCCGAATACTCATATGGGCGTTGCCATCTTGGATTTTGGGCGCATCACAGCTGCAGGCAGGCACGAATCAGCTTGCAGAGGTATTTATATGCATACATCACACTTGTCGGGTACACCTGAGGAAGCCACGGTTCATGGCGATACAGGTGGGGCGTCTTCTCGGCCCTGTCTCCTCGCACTGTCCAGACCACATAGTAAATATCACTCTCCCACACTCGCAGCAGGGTTACTGTTATTATCTTTCTCTGCTCCCTCTGCATGGGGATTGCAGCAGAGTTCAAACTTCAGTGAATTATACAGGCTCACAACTGTTCTTGGATTTATTCATATAGGCTTAGATATTCATCCGTGCCTGTTGATTCATTATGTGTTAGATTTTTGGTCATTTATTCTTTTGTGTGCCTAGATTAGATGTCATTTACCTGCTATCTGGTCGTGTGGGATTTCCACTATATTTACATTTGCACAGGTTCTGGACAGTGCTCAGAACAGGGTCGCTTTGAGGTGACAGGCCTTTGGCATTATCAGGTGCCATTGTCTCCCCATCGTTCGTAACCTTTGGGGGTACAGTTTGGCTGTATCTCCCTCTGTTTTAAGTGATTTTATATTGTGTTTTGTCCGATTAGTGTTTTTCTCTTTTGTATTCATATATTTTTTCATAAAGATTGTTCATTTTTGCTACTTGACACGTGTTTTTGTGTATTTGCTTCCCTATAAATATTCAGCACAGACTACACTCAATGCTTATCCAATTTATACCCTAGCTTCATTTTCTTGTGCTATTATATTTTCTAACTTTCTGGTATCTGATCTCTTGGCCTAACAATAGGAAGGGACAGCTGGAAAGTGGGTTTAGCATCAGAGTCATCTGCCTGTTCCCAGGTTATGCTTTACAACTTCTTTATCTTCCAAAGTACATTTGTACATGATGGAATATTTCCTCATTAGGTTGGCAACAAATGTGTGCAGAATTTCCACAGTAAAATCTGAATGTAATCCATGCATATTTTGCAGCTCATTGGCCACAGATTTCACTCCTATACATTAACTCCTTACCACTCAGGGTAAATGTAGGCTATAGGCGCCGCCATCTTGGTGATAATCGCTGCTCCCTGTGATGTCACCAGGGAGCGGCGATTAGTTATTCCCGAGACCTGACGTTGTCTAGGATTAACCCATTCATTAACCCATGAATGAGGTGGAAAGCCCCCATATACTGCCATAATTATTATTATTAACCCATGTCAAACACTTAAAGGGTTAAAAAAAACTTTGTTAATGTAGTTTTTTGTGCATTGAGGTTTTAGTTTCTATTATAGGGTAATTTATGGGGTTTTACTATTAGTTAGGTAGTGCAAAGACAATTGAACCCTGAAATGGCCCCTCAAAAGGGTTTTAATGAGTCTTTGGGATATTCATGAAAATGTGAAGAGTTGCATCAAATGTTATAAGCCTCCTAACAGAGAAAGTCAGGTTTCTGAGTTAACAGATTAACATATTCAGTTTATTTTTTCCTTATCCTGAAGGATATCACCATTTTTTCATCAATTTCAATTTTTTGCAAACACTGTAACTCTTTAATGTTTGCATGAGTAAGCATTTTTGTCATTTATGCCCAAAGTATTTATGTTCAGTCATATGGCAGTCCATATTTATTATAAAATAACCATGTAAATTTCAAGTAAAAGTGTAGATGAAGTTATGCTTGGGAACCTCATGCACTAGTTCTGCCTTAAGTCCACCAATTTCTGCCTTGGAAGGCCAACAATATAAATATTGAACAATCTGATAAATATTTCAAATGAGTGTATTTAGAGTGTGATTAGGTGATTAAAATCATTGCTGGGAAAATTTATGGTTACATGCTTTCATCAGGAGGCTATACATATAGCTATACTTACAGTAGGATTCACCATCCCTCTCTTACAAAACTAGGAGGTTGTTCAAAATAGCTTAACAACATTCTGAAGATGAGTGAAGAAATCAGGCGATACCCTTTTGAGGGTAAGTGAGTATATTAGATGGGGAGCTTTCAAGAATGGTAGTTCTCTTTGTCACATTAAAGAAAAAGGAAAACGCGGCCACTCACCATAAAAAAAAAACTTCTTCTTTATTTCATCTTCAGATAAAAAGTACAGTGGCACAGCCGGCACAGCCGGTCAGGATAGAGGTGGGAGCAGGGGGTAACACAAGGCGACAGCCGTTTCGCGCCGTCCGGCGCTTTCTCTAGCCTCTGTGGAGTGGCGTCCACACCTGATACTTAAACTAGTAGGTGGGACGTCACTTTCCTGTAACCAAGTAACCAAGAACGCTCTCAATCGAGAGCGCAGAAACGCTATGTTCCTGAAGAGCATTGTGCAGACATACTAAAAATAATTATATTAGTGGAGAGAACAAGTTCTTCTGTACGAAACTATAGGAACCGTGGAAAGCAATGAATCAATCATATTTGCGTAAGACAAGGAAAATGTGATGCGGACATATCAAAGAGGTATGCAAGTTTCTACATTAATACAGTCCTGTGAGACTAATCTACGAAGCAGCATTAACCATGACGCCACTCCACAGAGGCTAGAGAAAGCGCCGGATGGTGCGAAACGGCTGTCGCCTTGTGTTACCCCCTGCTCCCACCTCTATCTTGACCGGCATGTGCCACTGTACTTTTTATCTGAAGATGAAATAAAGAAAAAGTTTTTTATGGTGAGTGGCCGCATTTTCCTTTTTCTTTAATGTGGTTTATTGGACTGCCTTTAGCTACACTGAGCACCACCTATACACTTCTATTACAGTGGACGTCATCTCAGGACGATATATCATTGCAACCATACACCTATGTGAAGTGTCCCGGATAGTGCCCCTCTTTGCCTGTTCTTTCTCTTGGTAGTTCTCTTTGTCAGACATGTTGTTATGCATGTTATTCATGCATAACATCATGTCTGCTCTCCATTGCTAACACAGTACAAATCTACACTACTACCAACATTCTGACTCAAAAGTTATGATCCAATTTTGTAGAGCTCTCCAGCATTTCAATGGTTCTCCGTTGTGGATCTTGTAACCAATCAAATAGAAGCTCTATTATTTTTTGTTTTTCTTTTCATCCTTTTTATATTGTAACTTTTTTCCTTTTACATTTGTAACTTTTGTAAGCAGTTTTATATCAGAACATGATAGACTTCCATAAGGGTTGCAACAGACTATTTTTACAACAAGAGTAGTTTGTGCCTTTTTTTGTGGACTCTGTTTTACTGCTTTTACATTGCACTCCAATGACATCTGCCCTTTATTCTTTGGGTAGGGATGCCAAATTGGTATAGGTTTAACTATGTTTTAATAGATTTAAAATAATTAAAGGGAACCTGTCATCAGAAATTGGCCTAATAAACCGCTACCAGTCTGTTGTCAGGCAGCTGAGCAGCTTCTGAATGATGTTTCTTTCATGGCCTGGAGTGGTGGCATCATCCAGAAAATCGACATTGAAGGGAGATGTATATTGGTTTTATGAAGACAAGGAGGCAGAGAGTTTAACACTTAAGCCAAACTTTCCCTGCTTTAGAATGCCCCCTTTACTGTATTTGATGGTCCTGTGTCTTAAGGTCTACAGAAGTCCGTTGAATGATGTCAAATAACATGGAAAGAGGTGTGCTGAGGCAGGGAGAGCTTGATTTCAGTGTTTAACTCTCCGCCTCCATGACTTTATACATCTAACTTACTTTTCAATTCAAAGTTGATTTTCTGGATGATTTCAACAAGCTGGGCCATGAAAGAAACATAATCTAGAAGCTGTTCAACTACTTGACACCATATTGGTAGTGGTTTATTAGGCCAACTTCTGATGACAGACTCCCATTAAAGCATATTCTACAATAAATGAATTCTTTGTTTTGGCATCTTCTGAAGCAAATAACTATTTCATGCTTTGGCGTATGATCCTATGTAAGTTTTTATTTGTGAGGGATAAGCTCAAGTTTCCATTGCTATCATTTTGGGAACTTGAAAGATTGGGACTTGTGGGATACAGCGATACCGAAAATGTTTTTGATTTAATGATTTAGATATCAGTTCTAGTGAAAGGGGCATTTTAAACTTATATTTTTTTTATTGCTTTTTACATTTTTATTTAGTGTTTTTAGGACCTCCTGTGGTACTTTAACTTTATGGGGTGCAATCACTCCTGCCACTGCCACTGTATTGCTGTATTTCTGCATTTGAAAGAATCAAAACAAAAAGGAGAGGTGATACAGGCGCCACGTGTGTGAAAACGATTAAAAGGAAAATAATTTATGTTCTGTTGAAAATATGCTCACCTATTTTGGTTGTACAGTCGGTACAAAACGTGGAACAGCTTTGGTTTTGGGTGGTTTAGGAAGCCGTCCTGGACTTATTGACAGTACTTTTGCCACAAAAGACAGTGAACTTTAAAAACGGAAGTTTCCCTCTCCTTAATGTTTCAATGTACAATGTTTGGAGAGTCCATGTTTCAGGACTTTGTGTTTCATATTGTAACAGTGTTGATTAACCCTGCAGTGAAGGGCTTGAGTGGTTCGTCCTACGTACTGCAGGCCACATTGACATTCAATAAGATAAATTACATATTGGCTGCTGCAGTTTAGTCTATACTTGAGGTTAAATACTCCGTTTGTGCTGTTCAATATAAATGTGTCAGAGATCTTTATTATCTTACAGCAAAGACACTGGGGTTTTCCACGTTTAAAACTCCCTTTTTGATTAGTAACTGTTTCTGTTTGTGGCTTGTACTGTTTTGGAATACTGGGGGTTCAATAGATTTTTTATTGTTGGGGCCCTCCTGTAGATACAGGATATGCTGTCCGGGATGATCTTAAAGTGGGTCTGATTTTATAATATTCCAATGTTTTTTGAGAATGCCTAAGATTTCAGTTGGTAAGTTGCTTCTGAATTCTTTGTGTTTTTTGGAAGGAGACTTTCTGTTTGAGTAAATGGGCTTGCCCGTTTAACAGCATCTGTAATGATCTCATTAGGGTACTTTTTTTCTTTAAATCTTTTTTCTAAGATAAGACATTGTTCCTTGAACGTTTGAGTTTCAGAGCAGTTCCTTTTTAAGTGTCTGAACTTGCTGCATGGAATATTTCGAATCCATCTACATTCTTGAAAAATGTTTTGGTGGTGAAAATTATTACCGTCATGCCCTACTACAAGATCCAGGAATTCTACTTGGTGTATGCTGTAGTTAAGGGTGAAAGTAAGATCCCCATCATTTTGGTTTATTTTTGTACAAAATTTCTGAAGAGAGGAACAATCAACCTGCCAGATGATGAACAGATCATCGATGTGCCTTTTATATAATTGAAGTTGCCCTGAATGTGTATTCTGTGGCATAATGAAGATATTTTCAAACATTTGCATGAATAAATTAGCATAAGACGCCACAACTTTCGTTCCCATGGCTGTTCCTTTTTGCTGGTGGAATATATGTTTGCCAAGGGTGAAATTGTTGTTTTTAAGTATAAGGGAAAGTCCATCTAATAAGAATTGTTTCTGAATATGCAAGATGTTGGGATCTTCCTGTAAAATAATTTCAATACATGCTAAACCTACGGTGTTCGATGTTGATATATAATGCTGTTACATCAAGGGTGGCTACTATAAAATCTTCTTTTCATGGGAGAAGTCTCTCAGGTAACTTCATAATTATTACATATTTTTGTAGAAATAAGTCAATATAATGGGATAAATTGCTTGTGGGGCAATTGTTGTTTGAGATAATGGGGTGGCCAGGGATAGGATTTACTTGGGTTTTTTATTAGAAGGACATTTTTCTCTTTCTTTGTGAGGAGGCCCATTTTTGCATGTTTTTTAATGAATATGCCATAATTTATTTCAAGTTGTGGGAACGTGTTATGTTTTAATTCAGTATAGTATGTAACATCCGATAGGATGCGTTCCGCTTAGAGTTCATAGTCTACAAAATCCTGAACTTTGGTTACCACCCCCTTTCTCTGCAGATCTGAAAACAATATTCATATTTTGGGCTAGTTGTTTAAGGGCTGTGGTTTCTTCTTTGGACAGATTGGTAGTAGGGTTTTTTGGGGCCCTTTTTTTGGTATAGGTGTCTTTTTTGTTTTATTTTTGTTTAATTCAATTCCTGCTGGTCATTCAGGACCAAATCATGAAATGTTTTAATAAAATGACTCTGATTATGCATTGGGTAAAAGGTGCTGGGAGGCTGTACTTCAATATGTAAGTATGGGTCTATTCATAGTATCATAGTATCATAGTATATAAGGCTGGAAAAAGACGCAAGTCCATCAAGTCCAACCTTTAAGAATTAAATAAATGTTTTATCCCCATAATCCGTGATATTTTTTCTCTCCAGAAAGGTATCCAGGCCTCTCTTGAACATGTACATAGAGTTCCGCCAAACAACCTCCTGCGGCAGAGAGTTCCATAGTCTCACTGGCTCGTACAGTAAAGAACCATTGTCTATGTTGATGGTAAAACGCCTTCTTCTCTAGGTGTAGAGGATGCCCCCTTGTCCTGGTCACAGGCCTAGGTATAAAAGATCTTTGGGAGATCCTTGTACTGTCCGTTCAGGTATTTGACATTGTATCTCCCCTCAGTGGTCTTTTTTCTAAACTGAATAATCTCAATTTTGTAATCTGTCAGTGTATTCTAATCCCCCCATTCCCCTAATAATCCTGGTTGCTCTCCTCTGCACCCATTCCAGCTCTACTATGTCCTTTTTATACACTGGTGCCCAAAACTGTACACAATATTCCATGTGTGGTCTGACCAGGGATTTGTATAAGGGCAAAACTATGTCTTTATCATGAGAATCTATTCCTCTCTTGATACATCCCATAATTTTATTTGCTTTAGCAGCAGCCGCTTGGCTCTGGTCACTAAAATTAAGTTTACCATCCACCAATACCCCCAAGTCCTTTTCAGCTCCAGTTTTACTAAGTAATTGACCGTTTAGAACATAATTATACTTTTTGTTTCCATGGCCCAAGTGCATAACTTTACATTCATCTACATTAAACCTCATCAACCATTTCTCTGCACAAATCCCTCTGTAATGCTAAACTATCGACCTCAGTATTTATTACTTTACACAGCTTAGTATCATCTGCAAATATTGAAACTTGACTGTGTAAACCCACTACAAGGTCATTAATAAAAATATTAAAAAGAAGTGGCCCCAATACTGACCCCTGTGGCACTGCACTGGTAACGTCAACCCAATCTGAGAATGTGCCATTAATGACCACCCTCTGTTTTCTATCACTAAGCCAATTACTTACCCAAATACACAGATTTTCCCCCTTTTCCCAGCAATCTCATTTTATATACAAACCTTTTATGTGGCACGGTGTCAAATGCCTTTGAAAAGTCCAGATATACAACATCCACAGCATCCCCCAGATCCAGTCTTGAACTTACCTGCTCGTAGAAACCAATCAGATTAGTCTGACAGGACCGATCTCTCATAAACCCATGCTGACACTGGGTTATAAGGTTGTGCATATACAGCCAGCCCACATGTAGTATACAGCCAGTCCCCATACAGTATACAGCCAGCCCCCATACAGTATACAGTTAGCCCCCATGTAGTATACAGCCAGCCCCCATACAGTATACAGCCATCCCCCTGCCAAGCGCATAAAAAATAAAAAACTTAATACCCACCCCCGATCCTCGGTGCGGCTCCCGATCCCCAGCGGCGGCTCCCTTCGGATTCTGTCTTCTTTCTTCTCTAGCCGGCAGAGTCGCGTCCATGCGACCTGCCGGTGGGCGCACACTATGATGCGACATTGTCGTCGCTGATGACGTCATCCGATCGGGAGCCGCGCCAAGGATCCGGACACCAGTGGGTGAGTTTTACATTTTTTATTTTTTAATTGACACGTGTATAAGCCGAGGTGAGGTTCTTCAGCACATTTTTTTATACACGAGTATATATGGTAATTTACATTAAAAAAACCAGTTTTACTAAGTAATTGACCGTTTAGAACATAATTATACTTTTTGTTTCCATGGCCCAAGTGCATAACTTTACATTCATCTACATTAAACCTCATCAACCATTTCTCTGCACAAATCCCTCTGTAATGCTAAACTATCGACCTCAGTATTTATTACTTTACACAGCTTAGTATCATCTGCAAATATTGAAACTTGACTGTGTAAACCCACTACAAGGTCATTAATAAAAATATTAAAAAGAAGTGGCCCCAATACTGACCCCTGTGGCACTCCACTGGTAACGTCAACCCAATCTGAGAATGTGCCATTAATGACCACCCTCTGTTTTCTATCACTAAGCCAATTACTTACCCAAATACACAGATTTTCCCCCTTTTCCCAGCAATCTCATTTTATATACAAACCTTTTATGTGGCACGGTGTCAAATGCCTTTGAAAAGTCCAGATATACAACATCCACAGCGTCCCCCAGATCCAGTCTTGAACTTACCTGCTCGTAGAAACCAATCAGATTAGTCTGACAGGACCGATCTCTCATGAACCCATGCTGACACTGGGTTATAAGGTTGTGCACAGTGAGATACTCCAGGATAGCATCTCTAACAAACCCCTCAGATATTTTCCCACCACAGCAGTTAGACTCACAGGTCTGTAGTTTCCAGGATCGCTATTTGATCCTTTTTTGTATATTGGTACCACATTTGCTATGCGCCAGTCCTGTGGAACATAACCAGTCCTCAGTGAATCTTCAAATATTAAAAATAACGGTCTGTCTATCACCGTACATAGTTCATGCAGAACCCGGGGGTGTATGCCATCTGGCCCCGGTGATTTATCTATCCAAGTGGTTGCGAGGCGGCGCCGTACCTCTTCCTGGGTTAAACTTTTGACATTCCAAAAAGAATTTACATTATTCCTCATTGTGTCTTCCACCAGGGGATTTTCCTGGGTAAAGACAGTTGAGAAGGCGACATTCAGTAGATTGTCCCTTTCCTCATCTCCTTCCACCATGACCCCCATGTTATTCCTAAAGGGGCCCACACTCTCTGTTAAAATATTCTGTTCAATTGTATTGGACTGTCCATATTTCTGGATAGCAAAGTGTCTTTTTATCATAAGTTTTCTTACGAATTTCTGGAAATAGAGAAAAGTGTCAAACAGTTCATGTTATTGGTGAGGCAGAAAGAGAGTCCTTTTGCTAGGACCGCTCTTTCATAGGGATTCAGTTGGTAAGAAGAGAGGTTGAAGATTTTTATTAGTTGTTTTAAATTTATTTCTGTATGGGTGTTTTCTTTCCTCTTTTTGCCTCCCCTCTTTCCTCTCTTACTAATTTTCTTTTTGTACTGGTGTAGTATGTGCTGATTGGTTTCATGGGTGTCAGTGTCTTTATTTTTGTATGTTTGTGTGGGGTGGTGCATAAAAATTCCATCCGAAATGTGACGACCATTAGGTTCTCAGTACTTTTAATGGGGTCCTTTGTGGGGTGGGTGGACAATGGTTCCAAGAATAGGACTGATACTATAGGTCCACTTTAAGAATGTTCTAGGATGAATAGTGATATTTGTTAGAGATTCTGTTTCCACCTGTGTGCTGTTTACCCTGGGAGAAAGTGTTTGTGATAAGGTATAGCTGCTATTGAGAGCTACATCGCATCATTTGTTAAATTTGGCATTCCTTTCTCTGATGTGTTTGATTTTAGTGAGAAGGTCCTGTTTTTGCATATAATCTAATGAAAAATAGTCAGAGATGTTCTCCATATTCCCCGGGTTGGGTGTCAGACTGGGAGAGCTAATATCTAAAGGGGCTATATCGGTGCCCGACGAGGGTATGGGGTCTATTGCAGATGCATTTATTGTTAATGGAGTCTCCTGTGTATTGGTGACCTTTTTTGGGGAATAATCTCTGGCTTTCGAGATGGAAGGTGTGGGTTTTGTATAATTGTTCACCTTATATCACTGAGCCCGATTCCCCGCATAGATAGATCTGCTTTGGGTTTACACTCTTGGGGGGTGGTTTCTGTTGGTCTCCCTGCTTGGTTTATTCATATTGGATACTGGCTGTGTGGTCTTGGGTCTTAACCTGTAGTTTTTCTCTTTTTTTGTCTGTTCTGTCTCTGTTTAGTTTATTTGTTTTTCAAGTGATGGTCTCTTGTTCAATTTTTTGTATTCTACATGCTATGTTTTGACACATATTGTTGAAATGTGTATGTGTATTAAAAATGGATAATTGGTGCTGGGGTTTTTTCTGACTGTGGTGTATAGGGTTTTCACAAATAGTCTGTATAAGTATTTGGGAGCACTTGTCAAGTGTTTTTTCCCATTGTTGCGTATATGTCTGATCTATAGGAAAGGTGGAAGGGAGGTTTAATGTCAGGCCCCTGTGTGAAACATTTTCATTTCGATATATTTCTAAAAACAAAATATCAAGTTCATGCATTAGTTCATTTCTCATGGTATCTTCAAGTTCCTTAAATAGGTCATTCATTCTTTTAGTTTCATCTTCAGAAAACAGTGAATCAGTATTGGTACTTGCAGTTCTGTTGTCCATCTCCTTTATGGCGCCTATGCTCCTTTGCATTTGGTATTATTGATTTTTAGGCTGTTACAGATCTATGTTAATGACAGGTCATGGAGTCTAACAAAAACTCCAGGCTGTCATGGTAACAGATCATCACTTTGGCTGTTACATTCTGCTTCAAAGTGTTAAAAACCCACTGGCCAGCACCAATAAATTGTCTTTTTTCTAGCTGTTTCTTGCAATATAAAGCAAACACCCAGTCTGTGGGGGCACAGCCTGTGAACCTTCTTCATACTCCCTTTGCTGAATAAATTTGATATCCCGGTGATCATATCTGCCTGAAGGAGAGATGTCATTTGGAGCAAGCAATGTTGCAAATTAATTTTTTGGACAATTTCAATGCATTTGAAATTTTTCTACCGCTTCCAAGGTTACGTACAGGATAGGTTCTGTAGGTTTGTTCTTAAGTTGAATTTGTATGTAAGTAGGAACTGTATGTTTTATCATTGTAACTCCAGACAATTTTTTTTTTGGTCTCTGTGACAATTGGATTTTAAAAATGTTGGATTGTCATTAGAATCAGGATTAACAATAAAGCTTCATTACAAACACCTTTAATAACTGTTATAGATGTTTATTGTAGTCTAAGGCTAAAGTACAGTAAATTACCAACACCCAGAGGGCCATTTGTAATTAGGGGTCGTCTGTAAGTTGGCTGTTCTTGAGTAGGGGACCGCCTGTACATGTAATTAGATATGAAATACCATCATATATCCTTTGTAAAATAACAATTTACAAAACTATTATCAACAATTATCATTGATTTATATGGCAAAGTTAAATTATTATATTTCATTTCCTTTGCATTTCAGAATAAAAAACAATATTTAAACCATAAGAGATGTGCTAATTTATTCATTATATAAATGACCATCATTCATTTTGTATTGTTTTAGCTGAGTCAGTTTTTTTCCTAACTCTCCATACATCTATCACATTTTTGTCTTTGGCATGACCCAAGAGTAAGCTCATCTCTAACAATCACGTTGACACTTTTACTACACCAGGGAGATGTGTAAAAATAAACAAGAAAAATATTGGGGGATTTTCAAGGAAATTGTCTATGGAGATTTGAAAACTAGTGTGTGCATTGGTATATATGTTATCAGGTTATAATGAGGTCTCTTCTGTCAAAGAGCATTACATTTTCATGTTTACTGCATTGGATAGTTGAACACTTCTCTTACAGTTCAGTTATTGTTTTATGGAAATTGCTAAACTTTTTTTTAAAAAATGTTATAAAATGAAGCTATAATTATTATTTTATTTTAAACAATTATAAAATCTAACATCCATAAAACAAAAAAATAAAAGTAGGCTTTAAAGAGACTATCTGAGAGTTAAAAAAAAATAGTAGCAGGGCTGGGGCGGGTTTTCTAAAAAAATTAAATGCGCACTCACCCCCACCAGTCACTCCCAGTGTTCCATGCCACAGTCCGTCTGATTGCAGGGAACTTCCAGCCAGCCAAGCTGGCCAGCCACACCCACCCGTCCCTATCTCTCAGCACTGTACCAGGTGCTGGGATGTGGTGACGGGTGGGCCCCTATAAACAAACAGGGGCACAGATCAGTCAGACTGTGGCACGGAACATCAGGAGCAACGGAGGAGATGAGTCAATTTTTTTTTTTTTTTTTAAAAGCCAGGCTCCAAATTTTTTGGTACTTTTTGGAACTCTAGAATAACCCCTTTAAACACATGGATATAAACAAATGTGATATTATTTCAATCATGCAAACTTTTAGTGGATCTTTAATCAGTTATTTTTTATAGTTAAATAAATAATAAATAAACAACTAAATTATATTAGCTAAATTTACATCTGTTTAATAAAAAGAATAAAAAGTATCATTTTTATTCTTTTATTACTCTTACAATTTAAGAGAGCAGTTTCATTTTAGTAGTACAGTACATAGAGTTGATTTTAACTGTTTAAATATGTTCTTATTCTGATTTGATTGTAATGGAGTTGTATTGATTTGTCTAATGTGTTTTTGGTGATTAAAACACAATTCTTATCGGAGCAAAAAGTTGTGTTTTATTACCATAAGGATTCAATACATCTTAGTGTTGAAAACTTATCAATACATAATTGCAGGTTTAGTGTGCCGGTGTTTTTCTCATGAAAATTATCGTAAAGTGTAGCCATGTACATGAAATTAAAGTTAATGTTAATTTTTCTAAGTGGAATCTAAAAACAGAAAACATGGTTTAATGTCAAAGCATTGCTCATAAATAAATAACAGTACATTGGAATATTTTAATAGTTCTTACAATGATAAATCACAGAGGACTTCTGTGACCTATACTACAATGAAACCTGCTAATGAATTTCTTAAGCCCAGATTTTCAGAACTTTCCTATGTGACATTTAACATTTTATTAAAACAGATGAATAGTTGGAATTCAGTGGCTTTCCTGGGCATCAAAATTAGAAGATTGACTAAATTTTGTTTTTGGATTCATAGAAAATATAGATTCATTATATAATCATATACAGGAAGACCCCGGATTAAGTACAAGATAGGTTCTGTAGGTTTGAATTTGAAGTTTTGAGGTTTGAAGTTGAATTTCTATGTAAGTCAGAACTGTATATTTTATATTTGTAGCACCAGACAAAGTTTTTTTGATCTGTGTGACAGTTGCCTATTAACTCCTTAAAGATGCAGCCATTTTACAGCTCAAGGCTCAGCCCCATTTTTTTATTCTGACATGTTGTTACTTATCAAAGCGATTATGAGATTGTTTTTTCCTCACATGCTGTACTTCATTTTAGTGGTAAGTTTTGCGTTTATTTACAAAAAGAAGGAAATAATTATAATTTTTTTGAAAAATTTACCATTTTTGAAATTTGAAATCATCGCATTTTCAGGCAGATAGATTTATCACCTAAATAAGTTGCTGAATAACATTTCCCATATGTCTACTTTACATTTTCATGATTTTTACAAATCGATTATTGCTTTTCCGTATTTTCAAAATTGAGATAAATACTGTTTTGAATGAAATTTTACATATTTAGCATTGAAAAAACACTTTGCAATCAACCCATTTTCAAATATGCACCCTTATACTTTCAGAAACAGTTTTTAGGAAGACTTGTAATCCCTTGAGATCTTCATAGTAATTGAATCAAAATGGAGCTGAAATTTAGAATGGTCAAATTTTGTCGGTTTAGCGTTCATTTAGCCCTAAAATTTACACATTCCCAAAAGAAAAAAAGAGAAAACCCACCTTAAAATTTGTTATGCAATTTCTCATGAGTACAGCAACACCCGACATGTCACCGCCACCTGTTTTATGGGCGCAAAGCAAGACACAGAAGTGAAGGAGTGCCCTGCAGCTGCTTGGATTTTAGTTTTCTCATTGGCCCTTTTGTAGGCTATAAATTTTTTTCTTTTTTGTTACTGGTGCCATTTGAAGGTATTTCTTTTGTGGGATGAGATGCTTTTTCCAGTGTTACCATTTTGGGGTTGGTATCTCCTATTGTTGAAAATTTATGAACTTTTTTTTGAGGGCAGGAGTAGAAAAGTATAAATTCTGTAATGGATTTTTTTACTTTTTTTGGGGTGTTCACCATATAATCAAATAATCATGTCATTTTTATTCTATGGGTTAATACGATTATGAGGGATACCATTTTTCTTATGTTTTACTAAAATTGCAAAAAAAACCCCTAATCTGAGGAAAAATTGCCTTCAGAGTGGCATAACATTTTTTTAAATTTTTCGGCTATGGAGCTGGTTGATAGCTTGTTTTTTACAGGACATGTTGTACTTTGCAACATTCTGGAGTACATATGTTTTTTTATCACTTTTTATTGCATTTTTTGCTTGATAAAATAGGTAAAAATCATACATTTTGGCAGGTTTTTAACCTTTTTTTATGGCGTTCATCGTGCGGGTTCAGAAATTATTTACTTTTATTCTATAAGTTGTTTCAGATTTGGTGATACTATATATGTGGAGTTTGTGTTATGATTTAGCCTTTTTTATGTGTTTTATGTCTCTTTATATGTTATTTGGCTTATGGGCATTTTTATTAATTTAGTACCTTATTTTTTTACTTTTCATTTATTCCACCATGGGGAATGAACAAGAAATCATCTTATTGATTGTTCATGATAATACTCTGCAATACTGATGTATTGCAGGGTATTAGCAGTGTCAGCCTATGCACGTCAGAGATGTTGCGGGGGGGGGGGGGTGCGACTGTGGGGCAAAAAAACCCCAAAAGCAGTTTAAATGCAGCGGTTCAGCTGGCATTTAATGCTCAAACACCCGCGATCAAAGCCCACTCTGACCGCGGCCGTAAAACTGGGGTGTCGGCTGTTAGTTATAGCCAGCACCCTGGGTATCCCGATGCCGCTTCGGCTGTTATCCAGAGCTGAGCCAGCATCAGCTCAGAGTGGTATATATCAGCCGCTGACTGCTAACTGACAGCACGGGATAGGAGGGGGTTAAAAATTTTGGATTGTCATAAGAACCAGGATTATCAATAAAGCTTAATTGCAGACACCTTTGCAGACAACTGCTTTAGCTATTTATTGTAGCCCAGGGCTAAAGTACAGTAAATTACAGACATCCAGAGGTCCGTTAGGGGTTGTCTTTAAGTAGAGTGTTCTTAAGTAGGGGACCGCCTGTAGTGATATATTGAGAATACAGTAAGGAAACAGCACAAATACAGAGTACAAAGTAATTTTATCCTGTTGCCGCATCTTGACATAACTCTTCATCCAAGTCAAATGGTAATTCAATGACATGGACATCTAGGTTCAGCTGATGATTGCATGAGCACAGGAAATGAAAACCTAGAGGGCTCCTGGACTAACGGCAGTAATCAGTGTTTTAATCTTTTAGAAATATGTAGACCCTGTTAATATTGATAAGTAATTGCAAATGGGAGGTGGGGCTTTGATTTCAAACATTATAAACCAACCATACCTTGAGAGTGCTGTAGCTACACTGATGCAGAATCATATCTTGTTTAATCCCTGAGCTGAGTGGTTATGCTAAAAAAACAATTATAAAATTATGATAATTAAGCTTCTGTACTCGGGCTCAGCACATCTCCTCTCACATTAAGTATGCACTTCTTGAGAGAATGATGTAATCATTGTGTTGTGCCTTACAGGAAGAAGTAATCAATTGCTGCAACATCCGCCAGCTGCTGTGTATGAGTGATCCAATTCTGGACAATTAGTCAATTCTGGACAGTTCAGGAATCTCCATGTAATGTGTTTGTGAACCACAGGCAAATCCAACCCAGCTTTTCCAAAGTTACTGAATATTAAAATTGTTTTTTCAGCAAAACCACTCAGCTCTGGGATTTAACAAGATATGTTTCTGCATCAGTTTCACTACAGCATTCCCTAGGTATGTTTGGTTAATTATGCATGAAATCAAATGGTATATTTCCTTTAAATTTCTCTAAATCTCTCAGTGGTATTCTGAGTAGAGCAATGCATTATAAAAATGATTAGTTGATCACAATGTGACATCTATTAGAGGGAATAAATGCTGATTTAAAAATAAAATGTATTAATTAATAGAAAACAGATATACTATTAGCAAAATATTATTTTTTTTCCCATTAATAGAACTCCAGTCACAGCTGATTCATTTAATTATACCTTGTGCAGGGCCATAATGGAAGGAGCATGACTCTAGGTTTTAGCAAGGTTCTAGGATTACAAATGAGTCTTTCTCCTCCTTTTGAGCCCTGCATTAAGAGAAATCGTCAAAATAATAAAAAAGAAGCAGTCCTGTTACAATTCAAATAATGCATAGAAATAAGTTCCTATTCATTTACAAACAAGAATACTAATGTTTTAACTCAGCAAGTTCAGAAATCAATATTTGATGGAATAACCATGATTTTTTTATCACAGCATTCTATGTCTTGGTATGCTTTCCACCAGTCTTTCACACTGCTTTTGATGGCTTATGTCTATCCATCTTCGTCTTCATTACATTCCAAAGGTTTTCAATGGTTTCCAAATCTGGAAAAATGTGCAATGATCTTTTTCCAAAGCTGTATGTTTTAAGTTCAAGACAGTGGGGCAGATTTATCAAGCAGTCTGAATGTCAGAATATTTCCAGTTGCCCATGGCAACCAATCACAGCTCAGCTTTCATTTGACCAGTGCTCATGAATATTTTAAAGCTTAGCTGTGATTGGTTGCCATGGGCAATTGGAAATATTCTGACTTTCAGACACTTGATAAATCTGCCCCAGTGTATGATGTAACTTCATTTTAATATGGTCAGGTCCAAAACGGACAGTGGAAGTTGTAAGAATAAAGGAAGTGATTTATTGGTTTACATCAATAACAACTGGTGTTGAAAGACCATGTACATCTGTTTCTACACATACATGGGATGTAGAGTTAATAAACTTCAATCATGCTTTTAAGCTACTGAATGGAGTTTCTTTCCTAAATAAATGTAAGAAAGACATTGATAACTATGCAAATAAATTACCTTCTGTGTAATTTATGTTGTTCCCAGTGAAGGAAATGAAAATATATGGATATAATAAGACCAGCTTTCATAGGTAAATGGGAAAAATAGATTTGGGGATTACTATATCTGGGCAACAGGAGAAACACATTTACCATCTTGTACATGGGTCTTCAATAGGGAATCATATCCAGGAATCTAGGTACAAACTTTTGACTAGGTGGTATAGTGTTCCCATGTCCCTTAACTAGAGATATATCACCGGATTGTTGGAGAGGTGGCAATGACCTACCATCATTTCTTCATATCTTTTTGGTGTGTTCAAAAATTTGTCCATTCTGGATTGAAGTTAACTTCTTGATGACCTAAGACGATTTAGATCATCCTCATTAGTGGGCCATTGCTGCATTAGGACTGTCAGTGTGCTAGCGCGATCTGCAGCAGGAGACCAGCTGTTGCATATAGCCTGGTCCCTGCTGCATCTGCCCGACACGGAGATCGCTCCATCCCGGGCATTTTAACTCCTTAACAGTTGCGATTGAGTTCCCTCTGTCATTCCCCAGGTTCCTTGCAAGGCGATGGCAGGGTGCTGGGAGATTGATATGGCAGCTGGAGGTCTTGTATAAGGGATTAAAGTATCCCCAGTGTACGTCCTCTAGTGGGACAGTAAAAAAAACTTAAATAAAAAAAATGAATAAATAAAAAAAAAATACACCAACCATTTCCTTATATACACTTATATTTAAAATAAATACCCCCTCAAGCACAAAATAGGTATTCATAGTGACCTTGGCCAAGTATATATTACATTGTTATTTTATAAAAATAAACTAATTAAAATTGCAATTTTACTTCTTCCAGCCTCCCAAAATATGTAATAGAAAGCGATCAAAAAGTCAGATGTACCCTAAAATGGAAACAATCTAAATGCTACCTTTCCTGCTATAAACAAGCCCTAATAACCCTCTTTTGAGAAATAAAAAAGTTATAACTCTCAGAATATGGTGACACTTAGGAAAATGTGTTTTCCTTAAAAAAGAAGTTTTTATTTAATACAGTAGTAAAATATAAGAAAACCTGTATGTGTGGGATCTCCTTCATCATACTAACCTATAGAATAATTATATCAGGTGTACAATAGTGTACGGTGAAATAGGTAAATATTTTAATTAAAAAACAAGCAGCAAAGCAGCTGTTTTCCAAAAAAAAGTTTTTAAATTTGAATCATGATGCCATTTTTACCATAAAATTTAACCCATTGGAAAATGCAAATGTTGCCACAAAAACAGGCCCTCAAATGCCCATATCGGAAAAAAAATAAAAAAGTCATATCTTTTAGAATTTGAGCAGGAAAAAATTGTAAAAAAAGGTTTGTGTCCTAAATGTATGAAGGCCATTTTAGGCTGTGTCCTTAAGGGGTTAAACAACTTGCAAATCAATTTTAGGCCCATTGATAAATGCAGCTAGGGGCTGCATTTCATCAAATTGAAAGAAAGTATGCGCTCCATTTTTAAACCCGTTAACTATTACTTCGCACGTCGGGTGGGGGTACATGGAGAGGGATCATGGGCTGAGCCTTTTCCATAGCCGGTAAGTCTGTGCTGCATATTGCCGCTGCGCCAAAATTCGATCGCGTGCGAGACAATCCCCTTCTAAATCCCTGTCACAGCAGCGCAAATCCTGAAAAACTGTGAACAGTCCATGAACAATGTTATCCGCGGACCCTTAGTAAATAAGCCCCAATTTCTCATAAATGTAGTCATGTTGGCCCATTAGAAACGAGATAGCTTCCTTGGATACGACGACCTCACATTTTGGCAGCAATGGCCAGACATGCAGTATTGAGCCCTGTCTGACCACGTGACTTCAGCATTCATTACCAGAGGACGGCTGTGGGACATGCAGTAACTTCCGAACATTTCCCATAAAAAAGACCCTTTGTTTCTTTGTGCAATCACCAGCAGATCCAAGGAGACAGTCTTGTTTCTAAGGGACTATATTACTACATTTATAAGAAATTATCTTCACACATTATCTTCGTAATTTTTTTTTAATGACATCTAATTGAAGAAATGTTTATATATGGCTTGCCGAAGACATAAATCTTTTCTTTAATAGATTTATTACTGAGGCAAGTGTTAACGGATATGTGACCCTTTAAGTATTTTCAGATGACATAGCTAATATAAGAGGTAATGCAGGAATGGTAGATACCACAAAGGACCAAAATACCACAAAGGACCAAAATTAAAGGCAGCAATTTATTTGTGAACTGAAGAGGATTAAGCTTAGGAAAGAATCAGAATCAGATAACATAGGCTTTGCAATGCTGTGGGAAAAGGCTGTGCCCGGTTTTTACAGCAAATTTTGTCTAGAAACTGACAAACCTAAAATCACTATAGTTCCTTTAAGGAAAGTAAGCTAGCCATCAAATTTAAACAACTACAGAACAATAGCACTTGAGCTATTGGTAATTTAAGTCTTGATCCAAGTGTAGAGGGTAACATAGAAGTGCTGAATGTGTTTGTTTTTGATCAGGTGGGGTAGTAGAGTTGAGCGTGTCATTGTGTCTTGTGTACATCCAATGACCACTCTTTCTCTAAGTGTCATATATTAGTAGAATCTTGTGTTTTAATAAACTGATTTAACTTGATCATGAAAGGCACATACCAGTCTATATAAGACCTCACAGCTCACAATGCTTGTCAGAACGCATTGGAATCATGAGGTCTAAGGAACTGCCCAAGGAGCTCAGAAATAGAATTGTGACAAGGCACATATCTGGCCTAAGGTCTCAAAAAAATTTCTGCAGCACCCAAGGTTGCTAAGAGTCCAGTGGCCTCCATTATCCTTGAATGAAAAAAGTTTTGGACAACCACAACTCTTCCTCAATCTGGCTGTCCAGCCAGCTAAGCAATAATGGGAGAAGAGCCTGCGCGAGAGAGGTAAAGAAGAACCCCAAGATTACTGTGGCTGAGCTCCAGAGATGCAGAAGGGAGATGGGAGAAAGTATCACTGCAGCACACCGCCATTCTGGGCTTGATGGTGAAAGCCTCTTTTCAGTGCAACACATATGAAAACTAGGTGTGAAGGAAACTCTGACGTTTCAGACCCCAGAAGGGTACGCAAGGTCACTTAGCTATCCTTTTTAGACACTCCCAGAATGCACTGGTTCTGAGAGGCGCAGGAAGAATTTATCAAGCTGTCTAAAAGTAAGAATGTGCTTATTGGTAAAATGAAAACAGAGCTGTAATTGGTTGTCATGGGCAACAAAGTACATTCTTACTCTTAGGCAGCTTGATAAATCTCCACCAATTACCCTAAGCACACTGTTTAAATAACAAAACAGTGGCTTCAGAACAAATCTGTAAATTTTTCCTGACTGGTCCCGTCAGAGCCCAGACCTAAACCCAATTAAGCATCTCTGGAAAAACTTGAAAATGGCTGTACTCCAACATTTTATCATCCAACCTGAGGGAACTGGAGAGGATCTACAAGGAAGAATGGCAGAGGATCCCCATATCCAGTTTTGAAAGAGTTGTTGTATAATTTCCAAGAAAACTCTATTGAGCTCTATTAGCTCAAAATGGTGCTTCTAGTCAATAATTAGCTAAGGGTCTGAATAAATATGAATGTATGATATTTCAGTTTTTTTTAAGTTAACAAATACGCAAAAATGTATGGACAAAGGTTTGGGTCATGAGTATTTAGTAAACATCCAAAATATCACAGTATTTAATCTCGGAAAGGAAAAGCGGATTTCCAAGGAAGGTATAATAAATACAATCGCTTTATTAAATTATCAAAAGAAAAAATAAAAACATTTTAAAAAGCACATACGAGTGCTATATAAATCCTAGTGTCCCCAGTACAGCAATATAAATATACAGTCGTGGTAGGGCATGCTTGTATTTATGTAAACAAATTAGTCACAATAAGTCAATAATAACCTTCACAAGTGTGGTACAAGAAAGCATCATTGAAAATAGAGCATAATCATAGCCATGCATTACCTAGGTGGACCCTGATCAATTGCTGAACACTGGGGGCAATGATCCCCACGCATTTTGCCTGAATACACAGGCTTCCTCAAATACGCAAAAATGTCTACAATTCTGTCACTTTTTATTAAAATGGCGTGAAGGGTGTTTAAGAAAGTTTTTTTTTCAAAAAACATGACACCATTGTAGGTAGATTTTTAAGGGAACCTGTCATCAGGAGCCTTTTTTTTACCGGCTCCCCCATGTTCCCATAGAGAATAGTGTACACATTGCTAAAGTAAAGTAAAAATAGTAAAAATGTTTTTTCTAAAAAAAAAATAAAAATAAAAGAGCTCTGTCCCTAGTCCCATGGCCAGTCCCCCAACCTCTGGAAACCACTCCATCATGCATTGATTTCAAATTAAAAAAAAAACTTAATGTCCCCCATGTCCCCCATATCTGTCCCCCTTCCCAAGACTTTGCTCCTAAGGAGATCATACATGTCTGCCCCACTCCTCACTGGCCACTCCCATGGCACAAGGGACACAGAAAGGTATACTTTCATCTAACATTTTTTTTTTTAAGGAAAAGACTGTTTTACTACAAAAACACTTTGGCAATTTGTCAAGTATTCTCTATGGGGACATGAGGGTGCCAGAAAAAGGGCTCCCGATGACAGGTTCCCTCTAAGTAACAGAACTGATGTTGAGTATAGACAAAAAGTTATTATAGAAGAAACAGGTGGATAATGTTTATAAGAAGGTGTGTGGAGCATGGTGCTTTTTATTTATGTCCCCCCAGTGTGGAAGCACTTATGTTGGTGCACCTACCTTGCATTTTACACTTTGATACTGTGATTAAGACAGACAAAAAGATCCAACAAGGGATGTGAAGGCTGACATCCTTGCTGAAGCCTCTGTTTGTCACTGTATTAGCTGCCTGGCAGGAATGGGCCTGTCATACACTGCTGGGGATCCCCAGATTTATCTATCTGTCTGAAAGTCAGAATATTTCTAGTTGCCCATGGCAACTTAATTTCTTAATTTTTTATGTTGTTCAATCAAAACCTATAGGGGGTCATTTACTAAGGGCCCTGAACTTCCCTGGGTTTTTGGCGCACGTGATCGGATTGTGGTGCATCGGGACGCAAATCGTGGGTGGCGTGGCCATGCGAAAACTCGGTGGATTCGGAAAAACTGCTTGACACGTGCTTACCTGCACCCGGCCTGGCTTGGTGAACTTCAGTGCACTCCGACTGAATTCAGCGCAGCAGTGACACCTAGTGGACATCGAGCAAAACTACCTGAATCGTCAGAAGACCCGAATCCTTCGCAGAGAACGCGCCGCTGGATCGCGAATGGACCGGGTAAGTAAATCTGCCCAATAGTGTCCTAGTGTTCGATGTCCAGCGCTCCGGGCTGCTAACTATGCACACCTCCCTTCTCATGTCACTTCACCTTGCTCTCCAATGCTCCCAGCATGGGTGAGGGGGGTGATGAGGCCATGCATAATTAGCAGCAAGCTACTAATTATAAGTTTCTTTTCCAGGAGATCCTGGCATGTTAAGACTAGTGAAGGACATTACCGGGATCAAGATGAAGAGGAGCGGAAGTGAGTATTTCTAGGTGTTTTTGTGTTTTTACAATTGGTTGATTTAATTTAAAGTGAACCTGTGACCAGGAATGTCATTTTTAGCTGGTGACATGTTCCAATGGCTTATGCTATTCTAATTTTAAAAATGCCTTTGTCAGCATTCTGAATACTGCTACTACTTTATAAAGCTTTGTGTTACATTCCCTGGTTCCGTGGCAGCAGTGTGTGGTAAGTTCAGAGAGGGGAGGCTGGAGTGGCTTGTTTGCCTATGTCTCAATCTCCTTACCTCCCTCTCAACTTCTTGCTATGTGTATTGAACAGGCAGGAGAGGGAGGGGAATGGTGTAAAGGTGAGTAAGAATGCATGAGGAGACTGAGACACAGACACACATGCTGCTACAGCTGCCACTAGCAATTGGGACTCACAACACGCTGTTGGCAGGTAGTTTCCTAACCTTTTTGTAATGCATGATTTCCCGGGAGTTTCCCCAGCAGTGATAATCAAAAGCACAAAAGCGCCAAAGAGAGATTAAGCACCTGTTGGATGAACTTTAGGTAAATATCCCCATTTGAAGCTTAGAGTGTGAATTGTGTTTTAAGGACATATGTTGGAGAGACGGCATATTGTGAGAATTAAAGCATTTCTGTAGGTTTTTTCCTGAAGAGGTTAAAAAGAGATCCTTCTTTTGTCGGCAGCAGGTGTGTGGCGTCATGCAAATGGCAGCAATATATAGTGAACATCCTATGTTGAGAAGTAAGGGGCCATTTGTACTGTCAGAATGACTTTCTGTAATCTGTGGCATCAGGCGCAGGTGTGTTGAATTTAATTCCTAGCTTGATTTCTCTTGACAAGTGTTAATTGCTAGATATCACAGCTTGAATAAGGCAAACATGGCTAGTTGCAGCCACAACTGTTTGGCTCCCCAAAAGTACAGAGGATCTTGGATGTGGATATTGGATATCAGCACATCCAGACATTGGATTGAGTTTTCCTGGCTTTCCAATTCTGCATTTAACTTTGTATTGTCATTTTCACAAAATCTTTGTTGTTGCTGTGAAATTCGCATTTGTTAAAAAAAAGTATTTCTGAATTTAGAATGAATCACTATCATGCTAGCTATTATTAATAGATATTACACTTGTGCAAATCCATTTGTAAAAAGATACTCATGATAAACTATCAGCAATACTATATTTAAATAAATCATTATTATAATCTCATTTTAGAAATCACAAAACTTTATAAATTTCATTTTAAATTTCTTCCTTTCTTCGGTACATTTAAAATGTCCTTTCAGAAGCATGATTTCAAGGTTTATAATGGAGTGACCTGTCTCTGAAAAATGATGTCCCTCAGGCACGCAGTAATTTTAGTCTTGATGATGAGTTATAGTATGTCTGTGCAGATTTATTCTCCTCTGTTACTTTACCTGGTCTCAAGAATATAACATGCATTTTATTTCTATTATGGAGCTATATTTGGAATACTTAAAGCTTGCAGATCCTGTTTTTCTCATGTTAGCATGTCACATGAATTATGTGATAGTTTGAGAAACAATTGATGTTAATTAGTAAATTGTAAATAAAATATTTAATCTCAAAATGTAAAAAAAATAATTTTGGTATCC
Source organism: Engystomops pustulosus (assembly GCA_019512145.1). Taxonomy (NCBI): domain Eukaryota; kingdom Metazoa; phylum Chordata; class Amphibia; order Anura; family Leptodactylidae; genus Engystomops; species Engystomops pustulosus. The sequence continues at coordinate 103,025,906 of CM033645.1, forward strand.
CTATGTTTGCGTCAACAGTGAGGCGCCTAAGATTTATAATAGCATAATTTAAAATAGCCAAGAATAAGTCCAGGTATCATACACACAGAATAATGAAGGGAAAGCCACTTGTATCTTTAAAAGGGTCTTCTCATCTAGGCACAAACATTTAATGTTTTTTAATGTACACTGGAGATCAATATCCAGTGGAAAATTAGCAAACAAAACTCAATTTCCTAAATGTCAAAGTCAAGGTCCTGTATTGATATATCCTAACAAAATAATATAACAGGGTGAAATAGCTGTATTATAAGCTTATTTAATTAATTGTATATACTTTAAAGCAAAGGAAATAAAGTAAATGACAAAATTGTAATAGAACACAGATTAAAATTATGGAATGCTTTCATAATACCTGTAAATTATTAGTGTTAATCTGGTACCTAGTGCTAATTTCCTTATTTATCAAACAAACCCTATTTTACTGCCCATTTTCAAGTTTTCACTGACTTTGCAAAATTGATGTGGCACTTCAAAGTGATTGAAACCTTCCAGAAGCAGGTTGTCCTGATGGCTGACCCTATCAACCTCAACAAAAGTGGTTGGGCATTCCAAGTCCTGTGTGATTCCTAGAATATTGCATCTTTATAACATCACAAACTCATTCAGGATCACAAGGAAGGCTGGTTTCCCTCTAAAGATAAATGCACAAGAGGATGGGATAATGCAGAGAATCTCCATGGGTAATCATTTCAACACAGCAGACGTAATTGTTTGCCAGTTCAGCACTAAACAGTGTATGGATGTGTCTTTTCATACAGGGTCTGGACATTTAAGAGCATTTGGATAGCCTACTCTGCAGTGACCAAACTTCTCATTATCAGAAAGAATCAAAAGGATAGACTTATCTTTGCTGAAGAGCATGTCGTATGGACAGAGGAAAAGTGGTCCACAGTTTATTTCAGCAATGAAAGAAAGTTTAATATATTTGGATCTGATGGGAAACAACAGGGCAGATTTACTTACCCGATCTTGTCACGATCCAGCAGCGCGTTCTCTGCGGAGGATTTGGGTTCTGCCGGGATTCACTAAGGTAGTTCCTCCGACGTCCACCACGTGTCGCTGCTGCGCTGAAGTTCATTGGAATGCACGGAAGTTCACCATCCTACCCTGGGTGCAGGTAAGCGTGTGTCAAGCAACATTTTTTTAAAATGCGCCGGTTTTTCCAAATCCGTCGGGTTTTCGTAGCCCCCCCCCATTTCCGTTGCGTGCATGCTGGCACCGATGCGCCACAATCCGATCGCGTGCGCCAAAATACCAGGGCAATTCATGGAAAATCGGCGCAAATCAGAAATTTTGGGATAACCCGTCGGAGAAACGAGACGCAAAGAAATTGCTTTCCCAGAGTTCTGATCTAAACCCGATAAAAATATCTGGAAGGTTATTGGATTAAGGTTATGGTCGAGAAACCCATAACATAACTTTGGAAGAAACTGGAATAGCAGAATAAGATATTAGTGATGCCCTGTGGCCACAAATGTTCTGAAATCATTCAAAGGAAAGGCTTGTACCCTTCCTACTAAGTGGTGACTGTTGTAATCTTCAGAATATTTCATTTTTCAATCTTTTTCTGTCCTAAAGTCATTGCTGGTCTCTATTTATGTATTTAAACTGTTCTAGTCTGTGGTATACCCCTCACAAAATTCCACCAAATGTTGATCAATGGAGATGACATTATTTCTAAAAAATTCAAGTGATCATACATAGTTCTCTAAATTTGATGTCCAGTACACATACATTTATACAATTGGATGTTATTAAAAAAAATCGACCTGTCTTAAGATAATTTCCTATAAATGTAGTCATAAGTTCCCTTTGAACAGTTGTCTTTGGATACAACGACCGATGCTGGAGTGCAAAGACAAAAAGAGTTTTTGCATATAAATGGACAGGAGTAACCGCATATCCCACAGCCGTCCTGCGGTAATGAATGATGTATCCAGATGGTCGTGACCCTAATAGTGCATTTATAGTCACCATTAAAAGAGTGCAGAGTTGGTTATATCGAAGGACAGCAATCTTGGGTACATTTACTTGCACACATGTACACTTTTCACTAACAAATAATAACAATAATTGAAGACATAGAAATGTATATATGTCAGATTAATTAAATTCAATTTTAATGTCCAAAAAAAAAGTATAAAAACTAAGTATGTGAAAAGGAACTGTGGTTCCATAAACAGTGAACATTTCACACTAGCTTTGTTTACTGCATACACAAATATCATGTGTGTCCTTGGCATAAACGATTAGCTCAAAAACAATGAAATGCTTAGAAGGTAAGAACAACAGGAGGAAGAAGGGACAGTGCATGTGAACATTCATAACATTCATAGAAGTATGGCATTCCTTCAAAAAGTACAGTAGGGAAATAAGGGAAATTTAACCACTTCAATACCATTTTTCACTCTTCTTCTCCAACAAACCATAACTTTTTATTGTTTTCATTTACAAGGTTATATGTGGGCTTGATATATGTGAGACAAATTGTACTTTCTAAGGGCACATTTTAATATTCTGTGCCATGTTCTGGGAACTAGAAGAAAATTCAGTATGTGGTGGAATTGGAAAAAGAATCAACAGTTATGTCATATTCTTAAGGAGCGTTTATTTTCACAGGTTTCATTGTGCATTTGAAACAACACCTCTCCTTTTTTTTGGATCAGTATAATTGCTAAGACACCAAATTCATATAGTTTAGTTATTTCTTAATAATATCTTTAATACCTTTCAAAAACTTCAAAATCCTTGTATTAAAAAAGTCAAATTCTGACACCTATAGCTTTTTCATTGATACCATTTTAAAAACTGTACAGCATTCTTATCAATTTTTGTTCTAGAGGCAATATGGCAAAAAAGGGAAGATTTCAGATTTAGGCGTTATTTTATGTTTCGGGTTCATCAACAGGAATAATTACAACTAAAAACACATATAAATATATAAAAAAGCAAAATCGTACAAATGATAGATATCGCTCCATCCCAAAATGTCCGATCTATTAAAATATAAAAATATTAACCGGTCAAGGACCAGGACCTTTCCTGTTTTTTCATTTCCAATTTTCACTCCCCAGCTTCACTCCCCTTAACTTTATTATTTTTACATGTAAAGTCTACTTTATTCTTTGGGTTGATATGACATTTACAAAAATTAAAACCTCCAGTACATTTTTTTTTCTAATTTTGTCATCTTCTGGCGCTAATAACTTTTTCATACTTCGTTGTATGGAGCTGTGGGTGGTGTAATTTTTTGTGACTTTTGATGATGTTTCAATTATATGATATTTTGGACTGTACAACCTTTTAATCACATTTTATAGATTTTTTTATATTTTTCAAAATGTCAAAAAAGTGCAATTTTCGACTTTGGGTGCTATTTTCTGTTACAGAGTTAAATGCAGTGAAAAACCGCAGCAGGCACAGATCAAGAAAACAGACACTATCAATTATTTGCTGTAAGTAGACAACCCTTTTAGGGAGCCCTCAAACTCTCCACTCATTACCTGTTTTAATTGTACCTGTTTGAACTGGTCACTTGAATACCGCATACACTTGGATATAGACCCGCAGCTGTCCGCGCTACCAGAAACTTGAAAATAAAATGAGGTGAGATGCAGGGAGAAGGTAATGCTGGGGGTGATTTCCAGAGGAGGGTGAGCACTGACTTTATTTTTTGGGAGGGGCTGTGGTGGACATTTTATTAATGGGGTGCTGCTGAGGACATCTTATTAAAGGGGTTTGCCTATGAAAGAAAGTTATCACATTTTAATCCCCTAGTGATGTTTACATAAAAAAGATCATTTTTAACCCCATTACTTTCATACTTTAGTCAGTTTTACTGCTGTTTTCGCTCCTATCACTGTCTAGGCTGGTCATTGTAAGATTCTAGAGTGTAAACCGTTGGTTATATCGAAGGACAGCAATCTTGGGTACATTTACTTGCACACATGTACACTTTTCACTAACAAATTAACAATAATTGAAGACATAGAAATGTATATATGTCATTAATTAAATTCAATTTTAAGTCCAAAAAAAAGTATAAAAACTAAGTATGTGAAAAGGAACTGTGGTTCCATAAACAGTGAACATTTCACACTAGCTTGTTTACTGCATACACAATATGATGTGTGTCCTTGGCATAAACGATTAGCTCAAAAACAATGAAATGCTTAGAAGGTAAGAACAACAGGAGGAAGAAGGGACAGTGCATGTGAACATTCAAACATTCATAGAAGTATGCATTCCTTCAAAAAGTCAGTAGGGAAATAAGGGAATTTAACCACTTCAATACCATTTTTCACTCTTCTTCTCCAACAAACCATAACTTTTTATTGTTTTCATTTACAAGGTTATTGTGGCTTGATATATGTGAACAAATTGTACTTTTAAGGCACAATTTAATATTTTGTGCCATGTTCTGGGAACTAGAAAAAAACCGCAGCAGGCCAGATCGAAAACAGACACTATCAATTATTGCTGTAAGTAGACAACCTTTAGGGAGCCTCAAACTCTCCCCCATTACCTGTTTAATTGTACCTGTTTGAACTGGTCACTTGAATACCGTATACACTTGGATAGACCCGCAGCTGTCCGCGCTACCAGAAACTTGAAAATAAAATGAGTGAGATGCAGGGAGAAGGTAATGCTGGGGTGATTTCCAGAGGAGGGTGAGCACTGACTTTATTTTTTGGGGAGGGGCTGTGGTGGACATTTTATTAATGGGTGCTGCTGAGGACATCTTATAAAGGGGTTGCCTATGAAAAAAGTTATCACATTTTAATCCCCTAGTGATGTTTACATAAAAAAAGATCATTTTTAACCCATTACTTTCATACTTTAGTCAGTTTTACTGCTGTTTTCGCTCCTATCACTGTCGTAGCTGGTCATTGTAAGATTCTCTAGAGTGTAAACCGACACTAGCTGTGCAGATAAGCAGACACTTCATGATTCCTCTGTGCTATCAGATGCTTTGTGCTGACAATGTGCCAAGATTATTGGGAACATAATTTAGCTACACTTTCATTTAGCATCAGAAGATTGTACCGATATGTGGCACATCGAAAAAGAGACGAGACCAGATTTATGAGATGGATATTAGACACAATGACACACTCAGCTTTGCTAACTTACCTATAAAACACATATTCAGCATTATTAGGCCGCCTCCCTTCGGACCTTATTTGTCTGTAGATCTGCTGCAGTCTACTTTGCGTGTTTCTGCTGCTGGACAGGAAGTGCTCTCTGCCCCATGTCCCTGCAGTACAAGAGAAGCTATTTATGCCTGAGGAATCTACCTGACCACAGTTAGGTGTATATGGTCATATCCAGGGATAACCAAAATATAAACTGATGACTGATAGAGACAGGTTAGAATAATATCTGTGAAATGCTGTACTTTTGATAAAAACATTGAATTAAACACTGTGTTATTTTCTTATACTAAGTATATTTAAGAATCTTTTCATTGTGGGAATACCCCTTTAATGGGAGGGCTTCTGCTGAAAACATCTCATCAATGGGGAGCTGCACATCAGTACGATGAGGACTCATCCAAAGAGCATGAGGTTATTCTACTTTCTGTTTTCAATACATACTACTAATAAGCATTAAAGTAACACATTGTGATAGAATAATTGTATTCATTATTGATTATTTAAATATAACATGTAACAAATGTTTCCAAATGATCAGTTATTCACAATAAAATGTTTATGAAATGAAAGATCATCATAGAGAACTAAAATACACATCAGTGTAGCATCTCATTTCTTTCACAATAGCATTACTAGGCTCTGGAAACTATCATAGAAAACAATTGCTTTTGGTAAGAAATAACATTTTATTCCTTTTTTCATATAAATAACAGGTTTCTGCTGTTACCATACTTTCTATAAAACCACAAATTGTAATCACAATCAAGCTCCACATGCACGCAGCTTCACACAATTATATGCTTAGTATCTTTTACGATATATTTAATTAAACTCTTATGTAGCTGCAACTCAACACAAAAACAATTGACCCACAAGCAGGCTGCCGATGTAAAGTACATTTTTCTAAGATATTCTGCATGTCATTTAAAATCCTGCAGTTAAATACATCTTGATACATTGACAATTTTGTATTAGAAAACATTTGAATGTATGGATGAATAATTAACATGTAAATATTTCCTTTTCATGCCCAGCATTCATTCTTCTGAAATAACATTACTTCAGTTTTATAGTATATATATATATATATATATATATATATGCAATTTCATTGGCAAGTGGCAAATCTTAGAGGGACTGAGTGGTATGTTTTTAGTTTGCCACCATACCAGATTTTTTTGTTAAACAGTGCCAGCAATGCACCTCTCCCTTTTCCCAATTTACCAGCAGAATATCAGTATTTTCAATAGTTTCCATTGACAAGTACTGGTTTAAGGTTAGAATGGTGGGTGTACTTGTTATATTTTGATATACCAATAACTGTCAGGATAAGTCTTAGTGGATCCACTGGACCACTGTGGATGATGACATAAGCCGATACCTGGGACCAAAGTCAAGTGACACCAAGTTTTCACCAGAGCCCGCCGCAAAGCGGGTGATACTTGCTGCGGCGTTGTACCACCAGGCCGTTCCACAGGTGCGTGGTGGCAGCCAAGGTAAAGTGCAGAATCATAAAGCACTGGACAGCCAGGAGTTCGAGACAGGCAGCCCGGAATCAGAGTCAGGCACGTAGCGGATGGTCAGGACAGGCAGCACGGGATCGGAGTCAGGAACGGAATTGAGGTCACAACAGGACATAGGAAGAGGACATAGGAACAAGCTTTCTCAATAGCAACAAGACACAAAGATCCGGCAGGAAAGGGAAGAAGTGGCTGAGAATTTATCAGAATTGGCAGCCGGGCAGCACCAATTATCAACATGCTGGCCCTTTAAATCTCTGGAAGCCGGTGCGCGCTGGACTGCCGGAGCCAGCGTTGGAACGGGGAGGTGTAATCACCATGGCAGGGGTCCGGGGACACATAAAGGAGCACCCATGACAATAACATTATAAACACCTTTTTAGTGCTAAAAACTTAAGTAAAATTTAGCAATTTAATTCCTAAACATTTTATCCAGCTACTATTTATTCTAGAAAAAATAAATAGTGTGGAAAAATCCTCCCATATAAGCTAGCAGAAATAAGGTATAATTGAAAGCAAGGTTTAGCACTTGCCATGTGTTTGTTCACTCCTGGTCTTGGATCACAATATTGAAGAAAAAAGCTGATGTAATAACTGATGAGAGAACTGGGCCTTATATTGTATTACTTATGTACAGTATGATGTATATATTTTCATAATCTCTCCACACCCATTATTACTAAGAATACACAATCCACAAAGGCATGCAACAAACATCAAGTATTCTGCCTCCACAAATCCTATATTATCCACACCCCATAATTCCATATGTAGTGATGACCAATTAAAATATTGGTTCAACCGGATTTTAAAACCCTGTTCAAACCTCCACCAGTGACAGCCACAATCAGTGCCAGTACTGGATATTAACTGCTTAAAGGGGTTGTGCCACCATAGCAGATAGACACACTCTAGCTCAGTGCACTGTAAGCTATAATTTCACCATTTACATTTATTAGAAAATATGCAGCCTTACTCAGTTATCTTGCTGTGAGCTGACTGCTGGCCCCCCCTGCTGGAAGCTGAGTCCGTCCTGCCTGCCTTCTCCCCTGGAAGAAGGACTGCGCTGAAGGACTCGGTTTCTGCTCCACAGTTTACATGTCTGATTGCAGATTCCTCCACTGCCTCACAGTGAAGGAGGTCAACTGACAAGGAGCAGCCAATTGGAGAGAGGAGGGGTCGAATGAACTGTGTAGCTGAGTTCAGTGTGATCTGCACTGGATGTCTCAGTGATAACACCAGGCTGCACCAGTGCTAATGGGGGCACATTCAAGTTAATACACCCAGGAATGAAGAAGGTCCATGCAGAGCACAGTCTGCCCCTAACATGGCTGTAGTTCTAACATATCGCAGTGTAGCAGCCCCCCCCCCATGTAGCCACCATTAGTCAAAACGAATAAAGGATCTGAGCCCTGACCTCACTTCATCTCACACATGTCCTGCAGCCCTCCCCCTGTAAGTCCTGACTACTGAGTATCCATCTATACTACCCTGCTGTCCTACAAAGAACCTCTGTCCCTGACTAGCAGGAAACCATCCAGAGGTCAGCAACATAGATATCTCCTATCTATCCATCTATCTCATCTATCTATCTATCTCATCTATCTATCAATCTATCTATCTATCTCATCTATCAATCTATCTATTAATCTATCTACTATATACAAATGGAAAGTCCGGGCAGCACGTGCAAACAATTGTGGGTGCAAGCTAGTTAGCACTCCAAACGGTCAAATAAGGAAAGCGTGGTCCTTTTTATTTCATGTGCGACAGCGACGTTTCGGCTGGCTTTGAGCCTTTCTCAAGCCAAACAATTAGTGTGCTACATGGACATATATACAAAAAATCCAATGATCACGTGACTTAATAAGCCCCGCCCCTCTCTTGTTACAGCCAATTAAATAGTGTCATACATATATCCAGTAATATAAATACATATGTATACAGCCAATTTATACAAACAGAAGTGCATATGCTGTGTTGACAGTATAATATTGTGCTAAACATCCTCAATTGTAAATGCATCAGTAATAGAACATTAAACATATACACCATTCAAGTGTTATAGTGCACAGTATTAAAATAACCACCATAAGGGGTGGTTAAACGTTCCGCCGTATGTTGTATGGTGTATCTATCCATCTATCTATCTATCCATATATCTCCTATCTATCTATCTATCTATCTATCTATCTCCTATATCTATCCATCTCCTATATCTATCCATCTATCTATCTACATGTATCTATCCATATATCTCCTATATCTATCTATCTATCTATCCATCTATCTCCTTTATCTATCCATCTATCTCCTATATCTATCCATCTCCTATATCTATCAATCAATCAATCTATCTATCTGTCCATCTCATATCTATCTATGTATCTATCTGACCTATGAATCACAACCTATGAATCTGAGGAACAGAGGAACCCTGGTAACACCCCATAGAACCCTTCAGGCTCATTACCATCATTTTAAAAGTTGATATTAGAAGGAAGGAGGCCATGGATGACAAATATAAGAAGATACCACAGTCCCGGTGCCTGGATCTATGAGTAATGTATGAGATTTATCAGGATGGATTAAGATGGTAGATTTCCTAAAAGGGCACTGTCACATGGGACCTTTTGCAGCATTTGCAAACGCAGACCAAACCGCACCCATTAAGGCAGGCGATCGGGAATGAGCTGCCTGTGTTTTGCAAACGCAGCAAAAAGGTCCTGTGTGACAGCGCCCTAAAAGATTATTGCTATAGTTCTAGATGACAATGGCAGCTTGTCCACACATGCACATTATCATCCACACACGTTTGGTATCATTCTACAGACATTGGCAATCTCCACCTTCAAAAATCCATAACTTTTTAATTTTTCTGTGTACAGATCTGTGTGAGGGCTTATTTTCAGTGTTACAAATTTTACTTCTTAGTGACGTTATTTATTATTCCGTGCCGTGTACTGCCAGAATGCACCACTATTGCATTTGCGTCACTTTCTTGAGGGGTCAGTTTTTACGACTTTCACTGTGCGCTTAAAATAACAACTCTGCTTTATTCCCACCCCCTATAGTGTGTGTGTGTGTGTGTATATATATATATATATATATATATATATATATATATATATAGAAAACGTGCAGCACTCCGTTTGTGGTCAAAAAAGTTTAAAGTGGTTCTTTTATTCCATCACATATAACAATAGCGACGTTTCGGCTCAAGAGAGCCTTTTTCAAGCCATTTACACAGTGTCATCAGCAGAAATTTATACAAACATACAAGGTCATGTGACTAACAATGATCCGCCTACCATATTTACATATTAGTGTTCAAATATATACAAAATGCATAAAAATACATAGAAACCAGCAGTGCATCAATGTGACAATGTTAAATTATGTACCAATGTACATGTTAGGTTAAAATGATGTGCAAAAGTGCTACTTAGCAGCTAACCTTTTATCCATAAAGTGCTATGGTGCTGGTGCCAAAGGGAATAGGTTCCCTGTTATTTCCTGGATGTGTCCCCTCGCATCTGATGGTCTCCGATCGTGAAAAAAACTAATACAGCGTGTCTAAAACGATAATGCCGCTGTGGAAAGCATAAATGAAACGCACGCTGGGTGCGACACAATGCGCATGCGCCGGAACAGTCCGGCTTGTGTAACAGACGTCATGGTAACCAGAAACCAACTTGTGCGCCACAATGCGCGTGCGCCAGAATGCGCGTGCGCCAAAAAAGCCGGCTTGTCTGTCAGACGTCACGGCAGCTCAAAGGCATTGTCTGCTATGCAGAACATCATACCCAAGATTGTGAGAGAGTCCAATGGGCGATATACACCCTGATGAGTGTTACAGGCAATTCTAAGTATGTGTACTATTGAATATACTGCGGCACCGCAGCCATATATACGGGACAATATAAATATGTGGCAAGGAATGAAGGATCCGGTTAACCCCTCCCGGGAAATCAGGTCTTTCTAAGGGGTAAGAGAGATAAAGTAAAAATATGAAATAATGCGCCCCCTCCTTATTGTGCCACTGGCATGATAATGCATATTTAGTCCCTAGCTGAAGGTGCCAACATACAGAACATTAGACAAACGTGCTCTGATCAAATGGTATGAGAACGGTCATGATGGAACCTCGGCCAATATAGCTGGTGGTACAATCAATGGTAATCTGGCAACGAATGACGTATACACAAAAAGAAAAAAATCTTATCAAAATGTTAGAAGAGTGTAGAAAGTCGAAAACACGTGTTGCGCTGGGAAACATCCAGGATCGGCTTCTTATATTCTAAAAAAGAAGAGCAAAAAGAATATGTTAAAATCAGTGGTAAGTATGGTATCACTATGCGAGTCCTAGACTAGAGAAGATAATTATAGGACACTACAAGAGGGACTCAATAGGTCTAATGCTCTCAGAGTGTACTTAATTTGAAATCTACATTGAGACCCTTGGGTCTTAAGGTTTCTAATATGAAAATCCAATGTAATTCCTTCTTTTTTAATACCTTCTCCCTATCTCCCCCTCGTCGGAGAGGTGGTATCGATGAGTTGAAATTTTAAATCTTTCTCAAGGTGCCCTGCTTCTGTGAAGTGTTTTGGGACTGGAAGGTCTTTTCATTTGGAACGTATGGTATATCTGTGCTGGTTGAGGCGTGTTTTGAACTCTAACGTGGTTTCGCCTATATAGGCTATACCACAAGGGCAACTGAGCAAATAGATTACATATGTACTGTCACATGTTAGGTAATATGCAATATTATATTGCTTGTCATTATGTGTGAAATAGGGGCCTTTCAACATGTACCTGCAATTTACACAGTTGCAACAAGGGTAACAGCCCTTTTTGAGTTGACCCAATATCCCCTTTTGTCTGGTTATTTTGAATGGCCCAACATCAGCTCGAACCAATCGATCTCTTATGGTTTGTGAATTTTTGTAAGACATTAGTGGTGGATTCTGGAATTCTGGAATGACATTTGAGCTGCCTGAAAGTTTAGACCAATGTTTACGAATTATGCTCGCTATGTTGTTGCTTTGTGTATTAAATGTTGTAACAAAAGGGATTCTGTTTAGTTGTTTGTTCTCTCTCCTAGTGGACAATAGTTCAGATCTATTTGTCAAGTTTGCTTTGTGTAGATTTTGTTAAATAATTTTTCTAGGATATCCCCTTGGTTTGAATTTATATGCCATATTGTCTAGGCTGCTCAATGTTTTGTCAGGTAGGCTAGTTATTTTTTTCACCCTGAGAAATTGGCTGTATGGTAGTGATTTAATGGTTGTACATGGGTGGCTGCTCTCATATCTCACTAGCGTGTTTCTGTCAGTTGGTTTGGAAAAGATGTCTGTTTGCAACATATCACCAGCTTTGGTAATTAACACGTCTAAGAACTGTAATTCGACCTCCGAGCAGACTAGGGTAAATTTAATACCGTCATCGATGGTATTTAAGAAATTGTGAAATAGATTTAATTCATCTTTGGTACCTGTCCACAAGAGGAAGATGTCATCAATATATCTCCACTACCTTAAGCACCGTGCAAAAGATGGGGAGGCATAGATGACATCCTCCTCCAGTGGCGTCATCACAATATTTGCATAAGTGGGTGCCATGTTCGCCCCCATTGCTACCCCCATGCATTGTAAATAATAATCATCGCCGAAAAGGAAGTAATTATTCTTCAAAACAAACTCCAATAATGTAATGATGAAATCCTGTGTCTTCATTGAAAAACCGGTAGATGAAATCATTTTCCTCACTGCTGCTAGGCCCCTTTCATGATCTATGGATGTATAAAGTGATACAACATCAAAAGATGCTAATAAAGTATTGTGTGCAAGTGTGATCTGGGTGTCATTTAATTTGTTGATGAAATCGGCAGTATCTCGTATGTATGAGCTGCCGGATGTAGATAGCTCTCTCAGAGCCCTATCCAGAAATGTAGCAATATTTGAGAAAATTGAGGCTGTCCCAGAAACAATCGGTCTGCCAGGGGGTTGTGTTAAATTCTTATGTATCTTCGGTGAAATGTATATCACCGGAGTGACCGGGTGTTCGACCCATAAAAACCTGTACATATCATCGTTTATGATACCCTCCTGTAAAGCCTTATCTAGAATCAATTTAATCTGTCTGGATAGTGAAAATTTTGGATCCATTGGAATTTTTTGATATACTTGTGTATCAGACAATTGTCTTTTGATCTCGGCTATGTAGGAGCTGGTATCCATGACGACGACAGCACCGCCTTTGTCTGTCGACTTGACGGTGATGTCGCCGTCACGGGCCAGCTCGCACAGCGCCGAGACCTCACCCTTTGTTAAATTGGGATGGCTTAAGGGGGCATTTATAGTGGCAGTGCGTGAAGAGGCAACATCTTTTTTCACTGCAGATGCGAAGGCCTCAATATGTGGCGCTTCAACATCCGGAGTGAACGTGCTCTTGTTATGCAGGTTAAACTGATTTAGACACAATTCAGATTCACTTCTATATACATTCATAGTACGGGTATGAAAAAACTGCTTAAGTTTGATTGTACGTATCAATTTCTGTATATCTGTCTCAACCTGAAACCAATCAGGATGAGAGGCAATACAAAATGAAAGGCCTTTTGATAAAACAGACATCTGGTCATTGGTAAGTGTTTTAGAAGAGATATTTACCACTGTCTGTGTTAAGTCCTCTTTCTCAGCGCCCCCTCGTCTTGTTGCGGGTCGTCTGATGTATGTACAGTCTCTGTTGTCGCGAAAAAAGAAGAAGATGTTGTATTTCCCCTTGTTTGCTTGGTATTCGTTCTCGGTGTGGATTTGCTGTTGGATAATTTTCCTTTCCTTTTGCTGTTGTCCCTCTGTTTTGGTTCCGATTGATTGCTCTGCCAGTTATAGATATGTCCTTTTTTATCATCATCAGAATCTCTTATCCATTTGTTTCTTTTGATTAGTTCTTGATCTTCTTTAGTTGTCTGGGCATGTGTCTGTACCGTGTGTGAGAATTGGGTATATTCGTCGGTGGTTAGAAGAATTTTAAGTCGCTCTTCAGTGTCATGTACAGTCGCTTTGATGTTCTCAATGCCGGTGATACACGGGATCGCATGCCTCTGGGAATCATATGATGTTTAATATACTCTCTCAATGTTATTAAGTGCAGTTGTAAAGCGATAAGTCTTTTGGTGTCATTATCATACTTGCGTTTGAGCTCTGTTGTTCCAGGTACGGTAAGAAAGCTAGAATCTCCGTCGACAATCTTCGGTAGTGTAGGCAAATGTGTGGAATCCTTCAGTAACATTGGTGTTGTCCATTTGGGCGGTTGAAAGGAGTGCTCGCTCTGTCAGCCAAAAAATACGATAGGAAAATACAAGCAGCACACAAGACGTCTTGAACAGGTGGGTCTATCTATCTATCTATCTATCTATCTATCCATCTCATATCTTATCTATCTATGTATCTATCTAACCTATGAATCACAACCTATGAATCTGAGGCACGGAGGAACCCTGGTAACACCCCATAGAACCCTTCAGGCTCATTAACATCATTTTAAGTTGATATTAGAAGGAAGAAGGCCATCGATGACAAATATAAGAAGATACCACAGTCCCGGTGCCTGGATCTATGAGTAATGTCTATGGTTTATCAGGATGGATTAAGATGTCCTCCAGCCTCCTCCTGCAGCCCCCTGTCCTCCAGCCTCCTCCTGTAGTCTCCTGTCCCCCAGCCTCCTCATCCTGTGGCCTCCTGTCCTCCAGCCTCCTCCTCCTGCCCCTAGCCTCCTCCAGCATACTCCTCCTCCTGTCCCCCAGCCTCCTCCTGTCCCCAAGGATACTAAAATTATAAGTTTTATAATGTTTTTATACTTTTACAAAAATGAAAACCACCTCTTCATTTTGCCATCTTCTGATGCTAATAACTTTTTCATACTCCAGTGTAGGGAGCTGTGTTTGGTGTCATTTCTTACGAGATCAGATGACATTTTCAATGTTACCATTTTTAGGACAGTACAGCCTTTTGAACACTTTTTATTACATCTTTTATATTTTGCAAAATGGCAAAAAAGTGTCATTTTTCACTTTGCGCGCTATTTTCCACTATTTTTTTGATTTAAACTCTGGAAATAACCGTTATTATATTTTGATAGATTACAGACATGGTGGAGAGGAGTATGCAACCATCGGAGCGACACCCCCTTCCCCTCGCACCGCGGCATGTAAGGCAGCGAGCACTCGGGTTATCGATTGCATCAGTTTCCCAGGAAACGCATATGTGATCGGGCGGAGGTCCCCTTGTGCGCTAGTGGTGCGTTATGAACGCGGCGCTAGCAGAACGTGTGACCGCGGCCTCAGGGGTTAACCCCAACACATAATAGGACTCTCCGATCGCGGGTGTTAGTGATCTGGCACCGGCTTCGTTCAGCAGCTGCTGATAAAAGCGGGATGTAGTACTATGTCACACTGCAGCAAGTCCTTGCCGCCTGTGACGTTGTACTACATCCAATGTTGGAAAGGCTTTAACCACTTCAGGACTCAGCCTATTTTGGCCTCTAGGACGCGGCCCCACTTTCAAGAAGTTTGTTAACCCTTTAGGTGTTTTATAGGGGTTAAAACAAAATGGAGATGTGAGAACTATAAGTTTTTTGTTCTAAACCACTAAATATGCACTAGTTAAAAAAGGACTTTAATATATTTAAAAATTGATAGTCCCCTCAATATCAAACTGACTGGTTGATATTTGTCACAACATTAATAAATTTCATAGCATTTGCATTCACATGGGAATCAAGGTATTAAATTAGAAGATGGGAATCTAGATCTATGACACTCATACCACTGGCACTCTAGTTTTATGACACACTCACCACGGGCACAGCACCCACATATAACATACTCACGGGGCTGTATAGGGTTCAGCTAGCCCAATTATTATTAATCAACAGAAAATTAAATAGGATTTTCCTTGATGTCACGCTAGATAGAGAAACGGGGACATGTCTATTCAATTATCACACCACAATAGGATCATTCACCTTCATCACTTGTACACATAAGGGTATTAGGGGACAATTTCAATCACCTACACACACAATACTTATACAATATCACTTATGTTTTCCTTTGTTTCATCATTTTTTTACTCACAGCACAGCCTGTCACATTACCACATGTATCTGAGTATTTTTATAATACCCACACACAACAAAAGGATGGCCAGCATTACTCACAATTTATATTCTTAAAACACCGCCCCTTAGGCAATCTTCTAGGTCTTTTCAAACAATAACTTATCTGCACTTTCAACACAGTTCACTACACTATTAAACTGAATAGGACCAGTCTACATAGATATAGCGATAATAACATTCACATAAATTAAAATCTAAGAGAATCGGAACTCATAGGAATAGCGGCAATAACATGGACATATACTAAAAATAATATTTTGTTCCATCCCTCTTGTATCTTACACCTTTTATCATTACCTGTGAGCGCATCCCAACCACTGACGCCGCCGGTGACGACTCTTCCGACAAACACTTGAGCGCATGCGCACGCCCGATCATGAGAGATGGAATTTCTCTCTGTTTCGGGACTGCGCAGGCGCGGCGGTGGCCGGAAGAGGGTCGTCGCCATCTTACTACAGGCGGAAGAAGTAGAAAGGCATGCGCCAGTTAGCAGGCGATTTCACAAAACAAATGATTGACAGATATTTTCACCCATCACAGCTCTTCTATAAATCACATGCCAAACACCTCAGACCTTAAATAACAGGACATATCTCCCAGTTAAACACGCCTCCTGAGGAAGCATTAGGTGAAACGCGCGTCGGGGCGCGGGGCAGACAAACAGCCATAGCAAGGTAATAACCTCTATACCAGTGATGGCGAACCTTTTGGAGACAGAGTGCCAACATGGCATTTTAGGCAGTAACTTATTGGTATCTGTTCATCCACATCTTTCAATCCTATCGACCCCTGAGGCCACCAATACAGTTGAAAGAAGGAGAGCAAATTCAGACTCTAGTTGTAGCTTCTCTCCAGGGTCTCTCTGTAGAGGAAAAATGGTTAGTCCAGCAGGAAGACCTCCAAAGATATTGCAGTTCTGTCAACACCTTCTCACTTTTCCCGCAGTTTCAAACAGCCAATGAAGTGTGGCTTTAAAATAGCGGCGAGAGTAGCATCTCTTAAGTTGCCTGGTACTTGCTGGATTTGGTCCTATTTGGTGAACTCTGTCCTGGGGTGATGGTCTGAGTGCCCACAGAAATGGCTCCGGGTGCCACCTCTGGCACCCGTGCCATAGGTTCGCCACCACTGCTCTATACTATAGACTACAGATATGAAATGCACTTTATTGCTTGATACATTGTTCAAAAGTATAATGAGTGTACTTGAGATGAACTGCTGAAGTCTCCCCTATTAATTTGGGACCATTTTTTAATTTTAATTATTGTTTAAGTCAATGTTTGTGCTAGTTTTAATTGATATGAAATAAAAAACTTATAAGATTTTTAAATATATTAATCTTGAGTTCCCCTTATTGTTAGGTGTTTAATTGAAGTACAGGGGGAATTCTCCTGGATTGAGTTAGAGGACGTATTTAGTTTGGGGTATATAAAAAATGGAGATGTGGTCTACAAATTAAAATATTTTTTCACAATACATTCTTTTTGGGTGGAAAATCAAACGTTTGCAATGGGTTAAATGAAAAAAGGCTCCTCAAAGTTCGATGGGTGATACTCTTCCATTCTTCTATCATCCTCCAAACTGGGCTTGGTTTGACTGGTGACCTTGGAGGTCCCCTTGGACTCCCTTCCATTGTCGTCTAATATATGGACTTTAATTGTGATTATATACTACTTATTGTATGTTGTTGTACTTCATAAGCACATGCTAGATACTAAATGTTGTAGACGAAAATCAATACTCACCTTATATGTCCTCGCCAGCGTGGTTTCACAGGAGCATATATATGGGGCATGACTTTGCCCCTCAATATGCAGGGTACACCGGATGTTCGGACACCAACCTGTCCGAGATTATTTCTCGGCACAAATGTTATGTTGTCCTATACTCATACCATTTTGAATGGGACGATGTTAAGAGACTGTGGTAGGTAATACTTGTGTCAGGCTAATCCTAACAGATTATTACTTTTTCAAGTTTAAGAGCGTTGAAACTAAGACTTTTAGATCATATGCCAAACGTTTCATTGCATTGGATCTTGTTGGCATTTAGTAAACTATTGACACACGTTCATTACATGCTACAGGACCTATCGCTTCAATTTTCTATTCCTCCGTGCCTTCATGCACGGGTAGGTGCGACATAACTATTTGAATATTGGTGGCTGGGTTATTATTATTATTTTTGTAAATTCACCGTACTTTTGCAAACCACTATGCGTTTCTTAAAACCGGTTTTGATAATTGGTGCTTGGTTACCTGTTCTATAATTCGCCGCACTTTTGTAAATCATTATGTGTTCTTTAATGCCGATTCGGATAACGGTTGCCTAGTTATCTAGTTACCTGTTCTATAATTCGCCGTACCTTTTCAATTTACCTTCAATGCCGGTTTTAACAACTGGTTGCCTGGTTACCTCTTTAACAAAACCCTGGCCAGAGTACGCATGCGCAGTGACACATCGTGGTGCGCATGCGCACTGGCATACTACGATTGGGCACTTCCGGGTTTTGTACTGAGACGCCGATTGAGCGTCTCTTCCCGCACATTGAGGGGGGACATATAAAAGGTGAGTTAACAGGGCATTTGACTACTGACCCCTGAGGAAGTCGTCCGGGTGACGACGAAACACGTGGGGAAATCTTACCTCTTCGCCTGCCTCCCCTCCGCCTGCTGACCAGCCATGCAGTAGCTATTCATTCATCCTCACTGCCATGACTCAAGAACATCTTGCAGTAACGATATATTTTGTGGGATAGTTTATCCTTGACTAGTATTATAGCACATCGTTGAAGCACTTGCACTTTGTGATTTTTGGTCATTGTTTAGGGGATATTACTTTGCACTTATAATCATTTGGTTGCTGCTTGAGTCTGCGTTTGGATACTTTTTATATGTGTACTTAACTATATACTCCCATTACATTTGGAGGTTGGCTGTTTGACACTATTAAGTGTCGGAGAGAGGAGGTATACGGGTCACCCTCACCTGGGTCCCCGGCCTGTTTTGTTTGTATATTTGTGTTTTAGATGTTTTTAGATGTATATGGAGTTTGTGATGTTCGTCTTCCTATTTTCAATTAAGATTGCTGTATATATCTTCAGATTTATATTTGTTTGGCCGTTTGTTGTGCACTGCTTTAGCCTTGTCAGTTCATTCATACATTTCCTTACACAAGGCCACTTTTCTGATTAATTCAGATGGTGCTAGCCATTTCTTTGTTTGGTACAACGTGTGTGTATATATCTATCACAAGTTAGTCCTCAGTATAGTATATATATGTTATATTTTATGAGAAAAAATATTTATAAAAGCTGTCTATATTGCCCCTAGCAGCCAATCCTAGCTCATATTTAATTTTTTTTATGTGTTTGAAAAACGTATAGCTTAGCTGTTATTAGCTGTTATGTGTATCTCACATATACGGTGACAAGGATTGAAAGGTGAACGAAACAGTGTCATGGCTTTGGTGGAGGAGACATGGCGTTTCTTTAGCAGAATCAGCTGTAGTAAGTCTAGGGACTACTTTAACACATCAGGTGGAAGCATACCCTATGAGAGAGAGACACCCGTAAAACATTATAGGACTTGTGGTTGAACTGCCTCTGTCAGTGCTGTGCATGAGCCCGCTAGGCCCCTCCCACATCTGCTTTTCTGTGACACAGAATAGATGCTGCAGAAGCATCAAAATAACAAATAAAAAAGTATTTATAATTCCAGGTAACCATTATGAATATATTTTTGAAATATTTTAACCTCTTTGGGAGCTTTTTGAAGTAATTCGTTTCGTGGCAATTTTTTAAAATGGGTCAAGATGTGCTGTTTTAAAAAAACGACAGATTTTTGGTATATTTCTGAAACTTAGGCCTAATAAAGCAATTTCACATCTTCCATGGTCCCTAACAAAATAGTTTTGAAAATTGGACTTAGAACCCTTCTAACAACCTTAGATAAAAGGATAGTTGAAAAAGTTAAGCCAACATAAATCAGACATATGATAAATGTTAATAACTTAATTAGTTGGGTGGTACTCATACTTATATTTGTGTGAAAAGCGGAAATTTTCACATTTTAAAAATAGAATTTTTTCCCAAATTCACTCTGTTTTCATAAATAAATGTAAAATTTGTCATTCAAATTTTTATACTAACAAAGTTCACTGTGTCATGAAAAAACAATTTTAAAACCACCATGGTAAATGAAAGTTTTCCAAAGTTATTATCATCAAGTGACACATGTCAGATTTGTAAAATAGAGCCTGATCATTAAGATGAAAATAAGCGTCGCTGATAAGGGGTTAATGTCTATATAGTAGCTGAAGCCGCCAGCATTGCACGGGGTAGTAAATAACTGCTCTTAGTTATAACAAAATAGAATAGGTTAACAAAAATATATTATGGGCTTATAGATCACCAATCTAAGACATCCTTTTTATTATGAAAAATCAAAAAATAATAGAAGCATTTCAAATTTTATATTCAACATCACAGCTATACAACACAGATGGAGTATTCAAAATTATCTGACAATAGATAGATGATTACAGCTCTGGATGTGACTGGAGTATTTAATGGTAAGGATAAGACTGCAGCTCTAGATGTGACTGGATTATCACAACTGGATGGGTCAAATTTACTTACCTGGTCCAGTTGCGATCTCCGATTCGGACGGGCCGACAAGGATGAAGTCCGGCGTGATTCATGAAGATCGTGCGCCCGAGTTCCTGCATCCGTTGCTTCCCCCGCTAAGGTCCGCCGGAGTTCACCATCTTCTTACCGGTGGTTTTAAGTGCGTGTCTTGCAACACAATTCTAAATGTTAAATCTTGCGCATTGTCCAAATCTGTCGGGTTGTCCGGCCACGCCCCCCAGATTTCTGTCACGTGCAAGCCGGGGCAGATGCGGCAAAATCCGATTGCATACGCCAAATACCTGGGGCAATTTGGTGCAAAACGAAAATTGTCGGGAAACCCGACGAAAATGTGTTCTGTGGACATTGAGCATGTGCCATTACCTCTTCATTACTGATCGTCATTGGTGCCTGAATGTCAAGGTCAATTTTTGACGTTCTGCTATGTGCTTCTTTAACGATATCTCTGAAAAAGTTTTACATATCATAACAATATTTACATTTTTTTATGACATGTGAGACTTTAACTTCATATGATAGTTTTATTTATTAAATATTTTTTTAATTATAAAACTTACCAGTATTTCACTACACATGTGAAAAAATATGCTTTTTTGTAAGTGGCTGCTTCCTATAGAGTCTAATAACTGACTGACACCCTTATTTTAGCTAAAAATAGTTTTGCTTAGATCCACAGAAATCACCTTATATCTTATATCCCTTGGCATTAGAGAGGGCCCTTACCTGCCCGGCCGGCCCCTACCATCAAATCCTCCCCATGCATTATGCATCCTTAGTGGTCACAGTTCATGTCATGTGACCAGAGGGACATCATCGCAGGTCCTTTAGACTCTTAATAATAGCAAACTGTACCCCATGCATGTATCTGACCACATGAAGACACAGCAGCCCCATGAACTTCTACTCTTCTCCATCCTCCATGGAGTCTGTTGTGATCTAATGTGAAAACATACATGGTGTACAGTTTACTATTCTTACAAGGCTGAATTACTTGCGATGAATGTAACACAAGGCACCGTGTAAAAAGATTGACACAATATTTTCCATTTGTACATAGCCAATCACATGGCGGCAACTCAGTGCATTTAGGCATGTAGACATGGTCAAGACAATCTCCTGCAGTTCAAACCGAGCATCAGTATGGGGAAGAAAGGTGATTTGAGTGCCTTTGAATATATCACAAGTTAGTCCTCAGTATAGTATATATGTTATATTTTATGAGAAAAAATATTTATAAAAGCTGTCTATATTGCCCCTCGCAGCCAATCCTAGCTCATATTTAATTTTTTTATATGTGTTTGAAAAAATTATAGCTTAGCTGTTATTAGCTGTTATATGTATCTCACATATACAGTGATGAAAGGTGAACGAAACAGTGTCATGGCTTTGGTGGAGGAGAGATGGCGTTTCTTTAGCAGAATCTGCTGTAGTAAGTGTAGGGAGTACTTTAACACATCAGGTGGAAGTAGACTCTAAAAGCAGTGATGTAAAAACGGTGGAAGGTCAATTGCAGAGGCGCCTGTAAAGCATTATGTGACTTGTGGTTAAACTGTCTCTGTCAGTGCTGTGCATGCGCCCGCTAGGCGTCTCCCACATCTGCTTTTCTGTGACACAGAATAGATACTGCACAAGCATCAAAATAACAAATAAAAAAGTATTTATAATTTCAGGTAACCATTATGAATAGATTTTTGAAATATTTTAACCTCTTTGGGAGCTTTTTGAAGTAATTGGTTTTGCTGCATGACCCCTTTAAATGCCGCTGGTCGCTGGTACTCTGGTCGCGTGCTGGCACTTATAGGCTAGGGACTGATTCCTTTAGTGTAAAATTAAAACAAAGGAAAGACTGAAACATAAACTAAATCTTATTTTGATTAGAAGTGTGAAATATAATGATTAGAATGAAGACACATTGAGCATGTGCCATTACCTCTTCATTACTGATCGTCATTGGTGCCTGAATGTCAAGGTCAATTTTTGACGTTCTGCTATGTGCTTCTTTAACGATATCTCTGAAAAAGTTTTACATATCATAACAATATTTACATTTTTTTATGACATGTGAGACTTTAACTTCATATGATATTTTTATTTATTAAATATTTTTTTAATTATAAAATTTACCAGTATTTCACTACACATGTGAAAAAATATGCTTTTTTGTAGTAAGTGGCTGCTTCCTATAGAGTCTAATAACTAACTGACACCCTTATTTTAGCTAAAAATAGTTTTGCTTAGATCCACAGAAATCACCTTATATCTTATATCCCTTGGCATTAGAGAGGGCCTGTCCTGCCCAGCTGGCCCCTACCATCCTCCCCATGCCTTATGCCTCCTTAGTGGTCACAGTTCATGTCATGTGACCAGAGGGACATCATCTCAGGTCCTTTAGACTCTTAATAATAACAAACTGTACCCCATGCATGTATCTGACCACATGAAGACACAGCAGCCCCATGAACTTCTACTCTTCTCCATCCTGCATGGAGGCTGCTGTGATCTAATGTGAAAACATACATGGTGTACAGTTTACTATTCTTACAAGGCTGAATTACTTGCGATGATGTCACTGGTCACATGTCATGAATGTAACACAAGGCACCGTGTAAAAAGATTGACAAAATTTTCCATTTGTACATAGAGGTTTACATATCTGTAGTTAAATGTTAGCAGATGGTCCCTAAGTACAAGGAGGCAGAGCAGGGATTTGAAGAGACACAGAGCTGTCTTCACTAACTCAGAAAAGTGAATTTACATATCAGAAAAATGGCTGTAATTAAGGTACAGTGCCCCACTGGCAGCTAATTTTAGGTGATATGGAGAAGACATGTAACCCCTTATCAGCAGGCATTGATAGACAAGGGGATCAAAATCTGCTGACAGGTCCTCTTTAATGACACGTGAGTGCATTGAGAGGGCACCTATCAATGTTATCCTGTCCGGAGCCACCATCTTTGTGAAGATTGTTGCTCACTGTAACGTCATCGGGGGCGGCGATTGGTTGCCATGAAAGTCTTCCGCAGACCCGAGGCTGTCTTGTATTAACCCAATCATTACAATGTGCGATTTACCCATTTACAAATCCCTGCATACTGCCATACTGTAGTATGGCAGTAAATGGTAGGATCAGTCACACAAAATAAAAAAAAAAAAAGTAAAAAAAAAATTAAAAAAATAAAAATAAAAAAAAATAAAAATATATATATACACATTTAAATCACCTCCTTTCCCTCCTTTCATACAATTATAAATAAACTGTAAAAATCATAAACACATTAGGTATTACCGCATTCAAAAAAGTGTGATGTACCAAAATATAATAATGTTTTTTCACTATGTTTAACCTTGTAACAGAAAATAGCGCCCAAAGTCGAAATGACCCTTTTTGACTTTTTGAAAAATATTAAAAATTCAATGAGAAGTAATCAAAAGGACGTACAGTCCTAAAAATGGTAGCATTGAAAATGTCATCAAAATTCACAAAAATGACACCATCCACAGCCTAAACCAAAGGATGAAAAAGTTATTAGCTCCAAAAATATATTTTTGTAAATGTATGGAAACATATATACATAACCTATACAAATTTGTCATCCCCATGATCGCACTGACCCAAAGAATAAAGTAGACATGTCATTTACGGCACACAGTGAAAGTCGTAAAATCCAAGCACACAAGAAAATGACACAAATACGTTTTTTTACCATTTTCACTGCATTTGGATTTTTTTCTGCTTCCCAGTACACGCCGTGGAAAATTCAATACTGTTCACTATGAAAAACAATTTGTTATGCAGAAAACAAGCTGTGACACAGCTCTTTATGTGTAAAAATAAAAAAGTTATAGATTTTTGATGGTGGGGAGTGAAAAATGGAAATGAAAAAACCAAAAAAAAGCCAGGTCTTTAAGGGTGGATATTCTGTTAAGCATCCATACACAATCCATACATTATTTTAAAGATTTTTCTGTTTAAAATGACATAACAACTATGGGGCACATTTATCTAGGCCTCTGCGCAATGTCACTTATTTCTAGCACTTGCCAGTGGGGTATGAAGGGGTGTGATGGGGTGGGGCAGGGCCGGGCATGGGGTGGAAGTTACTGTCCCTGAGCTTGTGCACTCTCTGCAGCCGGTGACTTTTCACGTGTGATAAGTTGCCGGCTGTGTTTATTTCTACACCAGTCAGGGTCTGGTGTAGAAATAAACACTGAGCAGCACCCCGCCGGATACATCAAGAGGCTTCACCCTCTTGATGTATCGCACTGCGAAAAAGCGAGGGCCAGTGTATGAAAAATATCCCCGTATGTTTCTATGTGCCAGGGTTCAGGAGATATGTCCGTTTGAAATTGGTCATTAGCAAGACATTTGCTTATAGCCTTATGGCAGTCATAAGGGTTTACAGGTTATATCATGATTCATAAATACAATTCATAAAAAGATGACATATAGATAAAAGAATTTTTTTAAATGGGTTAAATAATGCATCACAGATTCAAACATTATATCTATGTAAATAGAATGATAGTCGGCTACTAACTTTCAGTAAAGTCCCCTATCCCAGAAATTTGCAAGAAGTAGTGATATTTTAAAAATGACAAACAGAAGTAGTCATATAGAAGTGGTAAGCATCAGAAATGGTGAGACATATGCAAATATGTTTTCCAGGAAGGGCTAGGTTTTTCCTTATCCCATAGTGAAAAACATTTTTGTATATTCCTCAAAATCCCCTGTGGAACATCAGTGTCCTTAAATGGCAACGTCTTCATACAGAGTTTTCTACCATCCCTGACCTTGTATTCAGCATCTCATGTTGCTAAACCAGTTGCCTACACTGTACTTATGATTCACAAACACATCAAAGTGCTGACTGCAGTTGGGAATCTGTTGTCTATGGAAGAGATATACTGGATTGGCTTTATCTTGCATCATGCCATTAGGCTTTCTGTAGCCTTTATCTAGTCAATTCATACATTAATCATTCTAAAATCATCTTTTCTTTATTATGTAAATGAGACTGGTCACATGGTCAGAGGCAGTGATGTCACAGCTGTTCCCCCTCCCCTCTCCTCCCCCTGCTCAGGTCTGTGTATAATGTATAGTAAAGGAGTGATAGTGTCTGTGCTTTATCTGCTGACATGCTCTCCCTTCTAATACACATGTATAAGACACAGACATCAGCTACACATGTACCTGACCTGTTGTATCTTTCCTATACACATTCACAGGCTGAAGGGGGTGTGGCCGCAAGCACCAGGAAGCACATGGAGGAGGCATTACATCATTATACCTCACACCATTATACAGGTTGTCAGTCATGTGCATAGGAATTTTTTCCAATATTTTATTGACTTTTTATTATTATTATAATTATTTTTTTGTGTGCATTTATGGAACTTCTACATGATCACATGTATAATATAATGAAAAACCTCTGAATGGGAGGCCTAAGGCCTGGAGGCAGCAGCAAGAACCCCAGTTGCCATAGAAACTCTAAGCCTGTAGGAGAAGAGAGGGAACACATTATAAAGGCTATTATAAAGGCTAGTATAAAAGGCACATGGTTTTAAGGATGCAAAAACAAGCCACCACAAGTTCTTTTGTGGGGGCTGCACCATTGACTATAATAGGAAAAATGTCAACTGTCAACTGCCCATCAGTCCACAACATAAAAACTAGAACATGTCATATTTAAAAAAAAAATTGTGGTACAGTCTCCACATAAAAGTTTATGGGAGTGCAAAAATGGCCATGATATGGTGTTTACCATATATGGCACCTTAGCATGAGCCCAGTGCATTTTTTGCAGATGCAACTGGTTTTTGTGATATAAGGGTTAAATACAGATTACATATTTTCTTGCGGTCAGAAAATGGCCTAAAAATGGGACCCCAAATTACATACGGGCATGTGCATGGGGCCTTAGTGTCATAGCGGACAAGGCTGCAAGGTGAGAACATGGAGACAAGTACAAGTGAGTTCAGTTGTTTATACATATTATCTAACCATACTTAGGTACCTAAACAGTGGTGACACATGGTCACCATATGGCCTTTTTATTTCTTAAATACTGACATTATTTGGGAGCAGGGCCGGATCATAGGCGGGGCTCCCGGGGCTCGAGCCCTGGGGCCCCCACCACCTTGCCCCCCCAGGGGGCCCCCACCAGCTGACTATGTCTGCCGGCACAGACATTAAGTATCGGTTCCTGTAGTTTAATATGCTTCTGCGCCGCACACTGGCGCCGATGCTTCCTGTCAGCCAAGCTGTGAGACATGAGTGACAGCTCTGCATCGCTCCCACTCATGTGAAAAACAGCTCAGTGACATGGCGCCGGCTCGCAACTGAGGATACCCGGTCCAGTCCTTGAATAGTTAACTGTGAGTGACTGTCCTCTGACTACAGAGCATCGCTCCCTCCTAGCAAGGGAGTGACGTCACTGCGCAGCCTGTGTAGCGTGGAGGAGTGTCGGCACTTACGATGTGTGCTGCGCTCCGAAGTGCGGGCCCGGCCGCCCCCGGCTGCAGAGTGAATGATAGAACCAAGGACCCCACCCAAGGAACCTTAGACAACCACGTGGATAAAAGGCCGAGGATAACATCAGCTTGATAAACGGCGGGAGTTTCATTTAAGATTACAACATCAACCATATTGAAGGGACATCAAAGGTTTATTATCTATCCCTGTGAAACTTTAAGTGTAGGTGGGGGAGGGGGCACTGCTGGGGCAGGTGAGGGACTCACTATTTGTAAGTAAAACTACATTAGATTATTATTAGGAGGGCTGAGCACTAATTATTCAAATACTAATTAAAGTGAGCACTTTATTGTTGTTGTGTAGTATTAGGTTGTCACTAGATCTATTGTTATTAACTCCTTAACGCCGCAGCCCTTTTCATTTTTTTGAATTCCATTTTTCACTCCCAAACTTAAAAATCTGTAACTTTTTTATTTTTTCATATACAGAGCTGTGTGACTACTTGTTTTCTGCGTAACAAATTGCACTTCATAGTGACGGTATTTAATATCCCATGCCATGTATTGGTAAGTGGGAAAAAAATTCCAAATGCAGCGAAATTGGTGAAAACATGTACCATATTCTTGTGGGCTTGTATTTTATAATGACAGGTCTACTTTATTCCTTGGGTTGATAAGGTCACAGAGATACCAAATTTGTAAAGGTTTTATAATGTTTTCATACAGTTACATACATTAAAACCTCCTGTAATATAAGAACTCTTCATTTTGCCGTCTTCTGGCTCTAATTACTTTTTCATAATTCAGTGTACAGAGGGGGATGATAAGAATTTTTAGTTTTTTTCATTTATTTTTCAGAAACTTTTTATTTAATATTTTTTTTTACTATTTTTCAGACCCCCTAGGGCAGTGGTGGCGAACCTATGGCACGGGTGCCAGAGGTGGCACTCAGAGACATCTCTATGGGCACCTTTGCCATCAACCCCAGGACCCTAGAAGGAAGCTACAATGATAATCCTTTCTACTGTATTGGTGTCCTCAGATGCCGATACAATTGAAACCTGCGAAAGAGCATGGAGTAATAAGTTACTGCTTAAATTGTCGCATTGGCACTTTGCAAAAAATACATGGGTTTTGGTTGTAGTTTGGGCACTCGGTGTCTAAAAGGCTTGCCATCACTGCCCTAGGGTACTCTAGCCCTAGGTTGTCTGATTGATCCTACCATACACTGCCATCCATACTACAGTATGGCAGTATATGGGGATTTTCCACATCATCTACTACAATGTGCAAATTGCACATGGTTATAGATAAGCTAAAATCTGACAGCTTCAGGTCTCTGTATGACCCAAGGCTGTCATGTAGTAGATTAGAGCTCCCTAATAATGTCATGGGGAGCGACAATCCAAGCCAATATGGTGGCGCCCACATAGGGTGGAAACACCAATCATGGATGTTACCAGTGGGTGTTTGCTGCAACATGCCCTCTCCATCCTCCCACAGCTGAAGTATCACTTACTAACATGTCACACATCGATAAGGGGCTAATTTATTTATTTTTTTTAACCTTTTTTTAAACTTTTATGTATAAGTCAGTTCAGGCTTTCTGGGGTCAGAATCAGTATAATAAGGCCTCATACACAAACATGTGAAAATGTGTAGCATAGGACCCCACTCATTACATTAGGAAATATGGCCATCCATTTTAATGGCCATATTATACAACCTACTGTACCATAAGCGAGACATAAAAAATATACAGCATGTTCTACTTTCTTTAGTATTTCCATTCCCTATGCCGCATCGAAGTTTATGGGAACATATAAAATACGGGTTGTATGCATGCTGCATACAGTTGTGCACCGTATGCTGCCGTATATATATGCAAAGCATATATATCAAAGCAGCTATCATTTGCCATATAAAACTGTATTTTATATAGATACAATATGGATACAAATGTATGGCCAAAATACTGCTGTATATACAGAACAGAAACATACTTACAGTCGTGTGCATGAGGCCTAACTGCAATGGAGTGGAATCAAGAGCACCACCATAAGATAATAAAAAGATTAAGGAACTTAATAGATTATATGCAGCCCCCTTTGCCCCCATGGATTATATGCAAACCCCCCTTTCCATACATCGATTATATTCTGCCCCCTCACCCCTATGGATTATATGCAGTCCCCTTCCCCATATGGATTAATTATTTGCAGTCTGTGCCGCTTAACTCCCCCCTTATGGCTTATATACAGAACCATCTCACCCCCCCATGAACTGGAACTAAACAGCTTAATCACTGAGTCTGGGGGTGGATGATTAATCAGATGCAGTATAAGACTGGCGAGTCATAGTTTGCACCCAGGGCCGGATCATAGGCGGGGCTCCCGGGGCTCGAGCCCTGGGGCCCCCACCACCTTGCCCCCCCAGGGGGCCCCCACCAGCTGACTATGTCTGCCGGCACAGACATTAAGTATCGGTTCCTGTAGTTTAATATGCTTCTGCGCCGCACACTGGCGCCGATGCTTCCTGTCAGCCAAGCTGTGAGACATGAGTGACAGCTCTGCATCGCTCCCACTCATGTGAAAAACAGCTCAGTGACATGGCGCCGGCTCGCAACTGAGGATACCCGGTCCAGTCCTTGAACAGTTAACTGTGAGTGACTGTCCTCTGACTACAGAGCATCGCTCCCTCCTAGCAAGGGAGTGACGTCACTGCGCAGCCTGTGTAGCGTGGAGGAGTGTCGGCACTTACGATGTGTGCTGCGCTCCGAAGGGCGGGCCCGGCCGCCCCCCGGCTGCAGAGTGAATGATAGAACCAAGGACCCCAGGAACATTAACAGCGTGGAGAAGGCCAGAGGTGACAGCAGCTTTAAAGGCAGGAGGGTAATGTATTAAATAACATAAACAATTGGGCAGCAGAGGTTATCTATCCCTGTGAAACTTTAAGTGTAGGTGGGGGAGGGGGCACTGCTGGGGCAGGTGAGGGACTCACTATTTGTAAGTAAAACTACATTAGATTATTATTAGGAGGGCTGAGCACTAATTATTCAAATACTAATTAAAGTGAGCACTTTATTGTTGTTGTGTAGTATTAGGTTGTCACTAGATCTATTGTTATTATTAACTCCTTAACGCCGCAGCCCTATTCATTTTTTTGAATTCCATTTTTCACTCCCAAACTTAAAATCTGTAACTTTTTTATTTTTCCATATACAGAGCTGTGTGACTACTTGTTTTCTGCGTAACAAATTGCACTTCATAGTGACGGTATTTAATATTCCCTGCTGTGTACTGGGAAGCAGGAAAAAAAATCCCAAATGCAGTGAAATTGGTGAAAAAACTAGAATCATTCAGTGCTTCTTGGCTCATCCCCCTCCTTTTGGTTTCCTCTCTGCCACGCCATTTAGGTATGTTGCCATGACACTGCTCTAAGCCTGCCGTTGCCCTCTGATGCCGTCTACCATATAGTTGTCAGGGGGTCAATTATTGCATGTTTTAGATCGCTATCAGCTACTTCGGTCACCTGCATGGCCATCTTTGCCCCTAATTTGTTGCATTAAATTGTGCGATTAAGCAGCCTTAGGCATCCATGCATGCTTGCCCCTGCTAGTTCCTGGTCCAATTCCAGGGTGTTTAAATCATTTTCTGATTGGGTTTCCAGGTGTTTGGCCAAGCTTCCCCTGCAGCCCTTGGGTCCCCTTGAAAATCGCTCGATCTCCCATTGATTCAATGGGGTTCGTTATTCAAGTCGAGACACTTCGAAACATTGGAAAAGTTTCTCTCGAAAACGAGCACCGACGTTTAGTCTGCTATCTCTAGTCATGATCAGTGGTTTTTTAAATAAACAAAAATGAGGTTTTAAGTAATTGGCATCGTACTATTTGCCTCAGTAATGATAAACTCCTACGTATTTGTTCAGAAAAAAAAATCCCATGTAGATTATTTTTATAGAACGGGCGCTGGCAACTTAACCAAACTTAAATAGGCGTATGTTAGATGCCTAGACTTTCCATGAGCGAGTAGACCGCCAGCTTGATGCATCCGTCTGCGATTAAGGGACTCGAAACGGCTCGTGCTCGGAGAGTATTGCCCCCTTGCTCGAGCATTATTAAAAAACACAGTAAGAAGAACAATGAATATAGAATAAAAACTTTGAACAGAGAACACAGGATCACTATAAGTGAAAACACAGTGTGAAGAATAGATTACAGATGTTCGGACAATATGCTTTTCTGTGGAAGAGTACGCTCGAAATGGTGCGAACAAAAAGGTATGTTAAGAACGAATTGATTATGTGTGAAGAACACATTGAAGAACACAGTGATCAGGAAGACATAGGGGCCGAAAGGACAAGGAGTCGGAGAGACACGGGTACGCAGGACCAGAGGAGCACCGGGCACAGGGACAGAGACCGGGAAGTACAGGACAGAGACACGGGAAGACAGAGACATCGTGGAGGCACGGACAGAAAGAACAGCGGGGAGCAGGCACAGAGCACACTCGGAGAGCGAACACGGGAATGCGCCAAGAGCCATCATGGAGCAATCAGAGGCATCGGATGCGAAGGGGCCCCAGGGGCGTCAAAGGGAATCGGGAGAGGCGCGCAGGGGCACGGGGAGCAGCGCAGAGGGCATCGGGGAGCAGCACGAGGCATCGGGGAGCACGCAGAGGCAATGGGGAGCAACGAGAGGCATCGGGGGCAGCGCAAGGAATCGGGGAGCAGCGCAGTAGGCTCGGGGGGCAGCGCAGAGCAATGATATGGAACCATCAGTATTCAGGGTTCCCAGTTGAGCAGTGCCTGTAACCAAAATTGGGTTTATGGACCCGAACCAGAACCAAAAAATGCACCATTGGTTGACATACCGTTTAAAGATGTTCCCGACTATTAATGATTTACAAGGCAAAAGGCCTGTGATATCACCGGGAGCACGCCGGGTGGCTTGCAAAGCACCAATTGCAGGTGTTCCAGTTGGGGGTGAACAAATATTAGGATTAAAAGGCAATTACAACATTAAAGGCATACCCCTGTTTCCTGGCTCAGTCAGAATCAGTATAATAAGGCCTCATACACAACACTGGAAATGGCGCATAGACCCCACTCATTACATAGGAAATACGGCCATCCATTTTAATGCCTATTATGCAACCTACGTACCATAGCGAACCTAAAAAATAGTACAGCATTTCTCTACTTTCTTTAGTATTCTCCATTCCTATGCCGCATCAAAGTTTATGGGAACATATAAATACGGTTTGTATGCATGCTGCATTACATGTTGTGCACCGTATGCTGCGTCTATATATAGCATACAAGCAGCTAATCATTTTGCCATATAAACTGTATTTTATCTAGTTCAATATGCTACAATGTATGGCAAAATAATGCTGATTAAGACAGCCAGAAACCTACTTACGTCGGTGTGCATAGGCCTAACGGCAAGGAGTGGAACATCAAAGCCACACATAGAGAAATATAAAAAGATTAAGAAATAGAGTGAGCGAGCACAAAATGCGGATCGAGTGCTGTATTCGAGACGAACTTTTCCAATGCTCGGGGCCGTCTCGAATAACTACCCCATTGAAGTCAATGGGAGACTCGAGCATTTTTCAAAGGGACCATGGTTCGATGAATAAAATGTGTTAATTAATGAAAAAGAAGTCTTCTGATAAGGTTGATCCATATCCCGGTCCCCATGCAAAACTCTGCAATCTATTCTTTCACTGGTTCCGCGCGATATTATCTCCCGACAAGTTAGGCAGATGTGAAGAACAGTGAAGATAGGATCATTTAAGTGAAAAACACAGTGAGAATTAGATTGCAGATGTCGGCACATCTGCTTACTTGTCGGAGATACGCTGTTCGTCCCCTCGTGCCCGCGGCTCCGATCCCCGCTGTCTCCCTGTGCCCCGCTGTTCCCGTCCCCGAGTCTCCGTGCCCTGTCTCCGTTGTCTCTCCGGTTTCTCCGTGCCACCGACTGTCTCGGCCCCGCTATGTCTCCGTGCCCGCATGTTCTCCGTGCCCCGTCTCGATGCCCGTTTCTCCCGCCGCTGCCACCGATTCTCCGTGCTCTCCGTGCCGGCCTCCCCGCCGCTCATGTCTACCGTGCAACCGACTGCTCGTCTTGCGGTCCCGCTTTCCCGTGACCCAGGTGTCTCTGTGCCCGCTTGCTCTCGTGGCCCCGCTTCTCCGTGCCCCGCTGTATCTCTGCAAGATGTCTGTTGCCGCTGTCTCCGTTCCCCGCTCTCTCCGTGCCCCGATGTCTCCGTGCCCCACTGTCCTCCGTGCCCCATGTCCCGTCCCCGCTGTTCCGTGCCCCGTGTGCTCCGTGCCCCGCTGTCTTCCGTGCCCGATGTCTCCGGGCCCCGCTATGTCTCCGTGCCCGATGTCCGTGCCCGTGTCCGCTCCCCGATTCCGAGCCGGGTGCACGATGTCTCCGTGCGTGCTCCCCGCCGCTCCCCGATGTCTCCGTGCCCCGATGTCTCTGTGCCCGATGTCTCCTGCGCTCCGGCCGTGCCTGATTCTCCTGCTGCCGCTGCCCATGTCTCCGTGCTGCCGACTGCCCATGTCTCGTGCTGCTCCCGGTGTCTTTTGGCTGCTCCCCGGTGTCTCTGTGCTGCTCCCGCGGTGTCTCGTGCTGCTCCTCGTTGTCTCTGTGCTGCACCGTGTTCTGCAATGTGTTCTTCACACATATATATTGTTCTTCACATACTATTTGTTCGCACCGTTCCGCGCGTATCTCCCGACAGTAAGCAGATGTGCGAACCTCTGTAATCTATTCTTCACTGTGTTTCACTGTGTTTTGCACTTAAATGATCCTGTGTTTCACTGTGTTCACTGTTTTTATTCTATTCTTCATTGTTTCCTTCACTGTGTTTTTTTACATTAAATGCCATCTGACAGGGAATACTCCGTCCGAGCAACGAGCCGTTTCGAGCACCTTAATACTCGAACGAGCATCAAGCTCGGACTATCTACTCGCTCATCTCTATTAAGGAACTTAATATATTATGCAGCCCCCTTGCCCCCATGGATTATATGCAACCCCCCTTTCCCCATACATCGATTAATTCTGCCGCCCTCACCCCTATGGATATATGCATCCCCCTCCATATGATTATTTTTTTGCAGTCTGTGCCGCTTAACTCCACCTTATGGCTATATACAGAACCATCTCACCCCCCATGAACTGGAACTAAAACAGCTTAATCACGAGTTGGGGTGGAGTATTACACAGTGCGGTAAAGACTGGCGAGTCCTAGTTGCACCCAGGGCCGATCATAGGCGGGGCTCCCGGGGCGCGAGCCTGGGGCCCCACCACCTTGCCCCCCCAGGGGGCCCCCACCAGCTGACTATGTCTGCCGGCACGACATTAAGTTCGCGGTTCCTGTAGTTTATATGCGTGCCCGCACACTGGCGCCGATGCTCTCTGTCAGCCAAGCTGTGAGACATGAGATGACAGTCTGCACGCTCCCACTCTGTGAAAAACAGCTCAGTGACATGGCGCCGGCTCGCAACTGAGGATACCCGGTCCAGTCCTTGAACAGTTAACTGTGAGTGACTGTCCTCTGACTAAGAGCATCGCTCCCGCCACAAGGGAGTGACTCAACTGCGCAGCCTGTTAGCGTGGAGGAGTGTCGGCACTTACGATGTTGTCTGCGCTCCGAAGGCGGGCCCGGCCGCCCCCGGCTGCAGAGTGAATGATAGAACCAAGGACCCCAGGAACATTAACAGCGTGAGAAGGCCAGAGGTGACAGCAGCTTTAGGCAGGAGTGGTAATGTATTAAATAACATAAACAATATGGGCAGCAGAGGTTACTATCCCTGTGAACTTAAGTGTAGGTGGGGGAGGGGGCACTGCTGGGGCAGGTGAGGGACTCACTATTGTAAGTAAACTACATTAGATTATTATTAGGAGGGCGAGCACTAATTATTCAATACTAATTAGTGAGCACTTATTGTTGTTGTAGTATTAGGTTGTCACTAGATCTATTGTTATTAACTCCTTACGCCGCGCCCTTTTCATTTTTTGAATTCCATTTTTCACTCCCAAACTTAAAAACTCTGTACTTTTTTATTTTTTCATATACAGAGCTGTGTGCTACTTGTTTTCTGCGTAACAAATTGCATTATAGTGACGGTATTTAATATTCCCCTGTGTGACTGGGAAGCAGGAAACAAAATCCCAAATGCATGAAATTGGTGAAAAAACACATTTGTGTTAGAATTATGCATTTTCACTAGCTGGTTTCAAGGCTTTCCTTTATTCTTCGTCTTAGTGCGATCAGTGGGATACCAAATTAATTGGTATTTGTATTAGTTTATTGTGTTTTAATACATTTGAAAAAATTAAACACAAAATTGTACAAGAGAAATTCCTATTTCGCATGTTTTGGCGCAAATACATTTTTCATACTTTGGTAATGGAGATAGTGAGAGGTGAAATATTGTAAGATGAGCCGATGTTTTCTTTGAAACCATTTTGGGAACTGTATGACCTGCTGATCACTTGTTATTAAATTTTTTATGTTTCAAATTGGCAAAAAAGTGGCTTTCGAACATTTGGCCGCCATTTTGCTTACTGGGTTCAATGCCGAGAATAACCATTATTATATTTGATAGATCAGACATTTTATGATTCAGGATGCCTAATATGTTTTTATATTTTTACTGTTTTTTTTATTTTAATCAGTTCTACAGGATTTGTGATTAAAATTTTTGTTGTTTTTTTACACATTTTTTTTTACTATTTTTCACAGCCCCTGGGTTGTCGATGATCCTACATACCGCAATACTCAGATGGCAGTAATCTGTGGATTTAACAGATATCTATTACAATGTGCCACTGGAAACATTACCAGAAATTCTGTATTCACAGTACTGTATATCATTATCATGTAATTGTAGTTATTTTAATGTTAGTTGGGAGCTGAATGTATTATAGCAAATTAAAGGGGCATGTAAATATCATTATTAATTTAGTACACACACCTAGGGCACAGTGTGGTCGTTGTGGTGTTGAGGGGTATATCTATATAATTTTAGAGCGCACGGTGTTATTCAGGGACCCTATAGTGTAATGACTGTAGTATCTTTAGGATCACAGAGGTGATGCAGGAGCCAACTACAGCCGAGTGTGAATTCTTCATCGACAAGTGTGCCTGGAGAATCTTTATGCACTCTATTCCTGATGGAGCAGATCATCACTGTGAGTTGCTAAATGTCACTTTCTGCTTCACACAAGGGTAGCAGCATAATTCCTGTGGAAGGTCTGACTACACCCCATAGGTCCATATTTTACAATGGTTCCTGCAGCCTGACCTCCTATGTTATGACAGGCTGCTGCATTCCCTTTATGTGAAGCGCACAGGTGTAACATTGTTGTATTCTAGTACACATCGCAGAACTTTGTATGTACAGGGCTACAGGTTGCAGCAGTCCTTTGGTAATGCCATATCTACACACCACTCCTGCAGTGGTGGTGCAAGATTATTGTGTTATGCATATTGTATTATAG
Source organism: Engystomops pustulosus (assembly GCA_019512145.1). Classification (NCBI taxonomy): domain Eukaryota; kingdom Metazoa; phylum Chordata; class Amphibia; order Anura; family Leptodactylidae; genus Engystomops; species Engystomops pustulosus. Next base: position 103,062,450 of record CM033645.1, read on the forward strand.
TTATATTCTGTACATAGGGGGCATTTATATGTAGTTATATTCTTGTACATAGGGTGGCATCCTTATAGTAAGTTATATTCTTGTACATAGGGGGCAGAATAAATAGTAGTTTATTTCTTGTACATAGGGGGCGTATTATGTAGTTATATTCTTGTATCTAGGGGCAGTATTATAGTGAGTTATATTCTTGACATAGGGGGCATATTATGTAGTTATATCTTGTACATAGGGGCATTATTAGATAGTTATATTCTTGTACATGGGCAGTATTATAGTAGTTATATTCTTGTATCTAGGGGCAGTATTATAGTAGTTAATTCTGTACATAGGGGAGTAGTATAGATTTTATCTTGTCTAGGGCAGTATTATAGTAGTTATATTCTTGTACATAGGGGGTAGTATTATATAGTTATATTCTTGTACATAGGGGGCAGTATTATAGTAGTTATAATTCTGTACATAGGGGGCAGTATTATAGTAGTTTATTCCTGTACATAGGGGATATTATAGTAGTTATTTCTGTACAATTACGGGGGCAGTATTATATTATATACTTGTAATAGGTGGCAGTATTCTAGTGATATTCTTGTACATTAGGGGCAGTATTATAGTAGTTTATACTGTACAAATAGGGGGCAGTATTTAGTGGTTTATCCCGGGATAGGGCAGTATTATATCTGGTTATAACCCGTTACATAGGGGGTGGGCGACTTTATGTAGTATATATCGTGTACCATAGGGCAGTATTAAGTTATTTCTTGTACATAGGGGGCATTTATAGTAGTTATATTCTTGTCAAGGGGGCAGTATTAAGTAGTTATATTCCTTTACATAGGGGGCAGTTAATAGTAGTTAATTCTTTACATAGGGGGCAGTATTAACGTAGTTTAATTTTGTCATAGGGGCAATATTATAGCACAGTAGTTAATTCTTGTAATAGGGGCAATATTATAGTAGTTTTTCTGTTACCCACGTATTTATTTTGTACAGTTATATTCTTGACAGGGGCCAGTATTAAAGTAAGTTTATATTCTTGTACATAGGGGGAACTGTATGACCTGCTGATCACTTGTTATTAAATTTTTTATGTTTCAAATTGGCAAAAAAGTGGCTTTCGAACATTTGGCCGCCATTTTGCGTTACTGGGTTCAATGCCGAGAATAACCATTATTATATTTTGATAGATCAGACATTTTATGATTCAGGGATGCCTAATATGTTTATGATTTTTACTGTTTTTTATTTTTATATCAGTTCTAGAGGATTTGTGATTAAAAATTTTTTGTTGCTTTTTTAATAACATTTTTTTTTTACTATTTTTCACACCCCTGGGTTGTCTGATTGATCCTACAATACACTGCAATACTACAGTATGGCAGTATATGTGGATTTAACAGATAATCTATTACAATGTGCCACTGGAAACATTACAGAATATAATTCTGTATTCACAGTACTGTATATATCATTATTCATGTAGATTGTAGTTATTTTAATGTAGTTGGGAGCTGAATGTATTATAGCAAATTAAAAGGGGCAATGTAAATATCATTATTAATTTAGTACACACATCCTAGGGCACAGTGTGGTCAGTTGTGGTGTGAGGGGTATATACTATATAATTTAGGAGCACGGTGTTATTCAGGTGACCCTATAGTGTAAGTGACTGTAGTATCTTTAGGATCACAGAGGTGATGCAAGGAGCCAACTACAGCCGAGTGTGAATTCTTCATCGACAAGTGATGGCCTGGAGAATCTTTATGCACTTCTATTCCTGATGGAGCAGATCATCACCTGTGAGTTGCTAAATGTCACTTTCTGCTTCACACAAGGTAGCAGCATAATTCCTGTGGAAGGTCTGCTGCACCCCATAGGTCCATATTTTACAATGGTCTCCTGCAGCCTGACCTCCTATGTTATGACAGGACTGCTGCAATTCCCTTTATGTGAAGCACACAGGTGTAACATTGTTGTATTCTAGTACACATCGCAGAACTTTGTAATGTACAGGGCTACAGGTTGCAGCAGTCCTTTGTGTAATGCCATATCTTACACACCACTCCTGCAGTGGTGGTGCAGATATTTGTGTTATGCATATTGTATTATAGTTATATTCTTTTACATAGGGGGCAGTATTATAGTAGTTATATTCTTGTACATAGGGGGCAGCATTATAGTAGTTATATTCTTGTACATAGGGGGGCAGCATTATAGTAGTTATATTCTTGTACATAGGGGGCAGTATTATAGTAGTTTGCTCTTCTGCCTACCTTGGTTGTAACGGGTGGCGATTTGAGTCACTGTTGCCTTTCTATCAGCTCGAACCAGTCTGCCCATTCTCCTCTGACCTCTGGCATCAACAAGGCATTTCCGCCCACAGAACTGCCACTCACTGGATGTTTTTTCTTTTTTGGGCCATTCTCTGTAAACCCTAGAGATGGTTGTGCGTGAAACTCCCAGTAGATCAGCAGTTTCTGAAATACTCAGACCAGCCCTTCTGGCACCAACAACCATGCCACGTTCAAAGGCATCAAATCACCTTTCTTCCCCATACTGATGCTCGGGAGAACTGCAGGAGATTGTCTTGACCATGTCTACATGCCTAAATGCACTGAGTTGCCGCCATGTGATTGGCTGATTAGAAATTAAGTGTTAACGAGCAGTTGGACAGGTGTACCTAATAAAGTGGCCGGTGAGTGTATATGCAGCTATTGCCCCCCATTCTTTACACTACAGACATATATACAGCTATCACCCCCATTCTTTACACTGCTGCTGCATACGGAGAATTGGGGAACTGAGGGTCTTACTACAGAACTACAGGCGGTCCCCTACTTAAGGACACCCGACTTACAGACAACCCATAGTTACAGACGGACCCCTCTGCCCACTGTGACCTCTGGTGAAGCTCTCTGGATGCTTTACTATAGTCCCAGACTGCAATGATCAGCTGTAAGATGTCTGTAATGAAGCTTTATTGATAATTCTTGGTCCAATTACACCAAAAATTTTGAAACTCCAATTGTCACTGGGGCAAAAGAAAAAAAATTGTCTAGAACTTCCATTATAAAATATACAGTTTCGACTTACATACAAATTCAACTTAAGAACAAACCTCCAGACCCTATCTTGTATGTAACCCGGGGACTGCCTGTACTTCTTTATTTATGACTTTAAAGGGCTTGTCCACTTTCAAATAATAATTGATATTCTTTCTGAATTGAAAAGTTCTTCAATTTTCCAATATACTTTCTGTATCAGTTCCTCACAGTTTTCTAGATCTCTGCTTGCTGTCCTGCTAAAGGAAGTTTCTATGGTGACTTCCACTGGATAGAAATCTGTCTCTGATCATGTGATGTCACGCAGGCGCACGGCTCGTTATATCCTTGGTCATGTGGGGTCACACAGGTGCACGGCTCGTTATATCCCTGGTCATGTGATGTCACACAGGTGCGCGGCTCGTTATATCCTTGGTCATGTGATGTCACGCAGGCGCACGGCTCGTTATATCCTTGGTCATGTGATGTCACGCAGGTGCACGGCTCGTTATATCCTTGGTCATGTGATGTCACACAGGCACACAGCTCGTTATATTCCTGGTCATGTGATGTCACACAGGTGCACGGCTCGTTATATCCCCATTGGAATTGTTGGGAGACTGCATGACTTAACCTTAAACAAAGAAAATGAATTATTTTCTGAAAGTGGACAACCCCTTTAACTTGTCCTTATGTTTTTCTTTGGCAGCGCTGGAGAGTTGTGTGATCCTACCTTTTGTGTGTGTTGTTAGTAGCAGCAGGATTCTGATGGGTTTATCTTCCAGGATTGTAATACTGGGGATGTGTCCTCACACTGCTGTGCTCTTTGCAAATCTGCTCTAAGCTGCTCCACAGCTACCACTTCTGAATGTTTGCATTCACATTCAACTCTCTAACCTGCTACAGCTTTCATACTGATTTGCAGGGTTCAGGGCACAGAGCACAGAAGTGTGAGGACACTCCCTCAGTCCGATTAAAGAAGCTATACTCCTGGAACATAAATTCATATTTCACAGTCCTGCTGCTATTAACATTCACAAAGGTCTGATTACACATCTCTCCAGGGACAATACATGACACTGGCTGCAGAGAGCACAGCAGTGTGAGGACATGCAACCAGAAGCTAGAATCCTGTGATATACATTCATATTTCACAGTCCTGCTGCTACTAACATTTACAAAGGTCTGATTACACATCTCTCCAGGGACAATACATGATACTGGCTGCAGAGAGCACAGCAGTGTGAGGACATGCAACCAGAAGCTAGAATCCTGTGATATACATTCATATTTCACAGTCCTGCTGCTACTAACAATATACACAAAGGTCTGATTACACATCTCTCCAGGGATGATACATAGGCCTCTGTTCTCTAAACACCAGGGTCATGATGAAGGTGCGGTAATGGTACCTAACCATCCGCTATGATCCCAAACCACATGGATGATGGCGAAACGTTAATAGCAGTGCTTTATGGGTAAATATGCAAATAGCTCCCCTTGAGAAGGAAGAAATTGGGCTTAGTGTCCACCTATTGTTTGCTACCCTGTACATTGAAGCGTGGTCCGCGAGCCGTGAAACACGACTTGTTTGGGTCACCTTGACATTCATCGCTTTCTCAAGAATTTGCATTTTCAGCGATCTTGCTGGTGTCATGGCAACCCCAGAGCAAGAACTAATATATCTATTCCTGTCAAGTGTCACCGGTCAGGGGAGGGAGAATAGCGATTGGTCGCTGCGGTCAAGTCTCTATTATAAAATGTCTCCCAAACCCAATTATTCTGTAACCCAAAAGTCCATTTCCAACTCCCCCTCTGCTTTTTATCCTCCAATGGGTTTCGTACATCCGATTCCGGTGCATTTGGAATTTTTTCTCTAGCCCTTACCATTCCCGAGCAGTAGCTATTAATAGTTTCTCATCCCTGTTTCAGGTGGGAGGAGCTCAGACCCAAGGCCCTCCCACCTGACCAGATCAAATCTTGTCTGACTGATTACTCAGGAACCATAGCTGCTACAAAGAAAATTCCAACTGTGCTGAAATCGGTGGAGCGACATCTTCCAGCGACACACAGAGGTGGAATTGGAAGGAGGTGCCCTTTAAATATTGAAATTTTGTATCTTTATTTGTTGCTAGCCTGATTTCACACTTTTAATACACATTAACCCTCCCTGTGCCGCCCTCATCACACAATTCTCATTAGGAAGTGGTAACGCGCCATTATTTAATCACGGCGGTCTGAGAGCTTCCTTCACGCCTCGCCCCGATATGATTCCTGCCGTCTGGTTTATGTTCGGTTGCCTGGTTACCACAATGAATTGTGTCTCTTGGAATTGTCATTGGAGTATTAGAAACTTCCCGAGTGTTCTCCTCAAGAACCCTTCTCCACCGGGGTTTAAAGGGAAATAGACCTTCTACTGAGGAGCTCTTCATTCCCTCTTACATCCTTATAAAGGGCCCTTGTCAGAGAAAAAGATGTGACATTTCTGGAAATTAGGCTGTAAAGTGTTTCCACTTCATATGGAGACGCATCATTTATTGAGTTTTTCACTGAACACTCTTTGAAATGTCCATGAACTCTCTAAAAGGCTATACCTGTAGAAATGAGGTGAACATCCGCCATTCCTTAAGTTCAGGGTCAGATGTCTGGGCCCCCTGAGATGCGGGCCTAGGGCGCTATGGCTGCTACGCTGTAGTTACAACCCCTGCTGACAGTCTATTTCACTTATCTTTAGCTATTCTTTTGCGTTGCTAGGGTAATCTTTATGTGCATTAATGCTTAGTCGACACCGTATAATCCGAAAGTTAACCTACAACCATGTCCTGTGATCAACAAACCTTTGCAAATGGCATAATATCTTTGTCTACATTGGGGTCCGCAATCTTCTCCGGAGTTTTCATTGGTCATCACACAATGACCTTGATATCCGGTTATATTGTGGCGTATCTCTGTAACAATGTCCTCCAGCGGCCATAATCGCAGGAGGTCTTGTTGTAATGCTGACCAGTCACTCGTTTTCGCTTCTATGAAAAGAACTTCTGGTTTATCAACAGGATGTAGCAAAAGCCTGTAATGACCTGACAGGTTAAGTCATAAGGTGTTTGTTTTTAACCCTATATTTCTGATTAATTTGAAAAAATATTATGAAAAAGTACAGACGCATTAATTAGTAGCCCCCTCAAATCTGTGTACCCTTACCTTGTGTCGTTGAAAGTATCACAGGCCATAAATAATGGATTTATATTCCAGTATTGTAGTTACGCATGAACATTGCGGGATTCTCCTCAACTACTGTGTGATTGCACTGCTCCACAGCTTCCTCCCCTCTGCGGAGTAAACTGTAGCAGCTTCTGTTGATTACAACATCATTATCTCAAGCAGGATTGAGAGGGGGCTGTGGAGCAGCCCATGAAGTGAGTTTAATGAGCGAGGTAGGCTCCATGTTTCGTAAGCCCCTGGCGACAGAGCCTCATGACCTCTTTGGCAGTAAACTCACATGGCACATTAAAAATTCTGAGACTAAATCGCTCTCCCAGTTTCTCCCTAAAATATTCCCTAGGTTTCTTACCAAACGCCCCTTATGGTTTTTTAATATAGAGTCCTCCCCTCAATGGGTATTTTATATAACGCCCCCCTTCGCACCCTATGATTCATTAGATACTGCCCCCTCAACCCAATGTTTCCTTTTGTACACCCTTATCTGGGGGCCCCCTCGAGCAGCTCTGTGCATAGCACTTGTTCGGTATGCACATGCTAGTGCCGGCCCTGGTTAGTAAGAGAACAGAAGTTTAAACCCTAGCCCCTATTCCCTGTCCAGCTACTATCTTGAGGCATTTTTTTCAGGTCCTGCCTGCTACTAACCACACACCCACATGTTATTGGTAACACTCCTTTTCTAAAGGCTGCTTCTTAGTAAATGTTTGTAAGAGCTTCGTCTGGCAAAACTGCTTAAAATTTCCTTGGAAGAACCGTTTCACAAGTCATCACCTTATTAACGTGTTTCATCTTGCAACCCTTGGTTCTTATTGAAAGTCGCCTTATAATTAATTATGATATTTCTCTCCATTCATCCCATTGTACTTACAGATACAACACACTTTTTTAAAATGTTTAGTAGTTACCTCTTCCTGGATCATATAAACGTTGCACTTGTGGCTGTTCGTTCGAACTGTATCTGAGCTCTTTGGTTTCAAACCCGCAGAGTAAAGTCACTACAACAAGCGATAGAAACATGACAAGCTATGACATCCTTAAACGCGGATATTTAATTGTATTGTTTTTGGACTGTGTGCTGAATGATTAAATTTGATAGATGTGCTTGGTGGTACTGGGCGATATACAGGTATTCTAGGGCCCCATAGCAAAATTTAGTAGAATCATTTTCTTTTTTGCAGCTTTCTTTTTATTTGGGTTTTTATAAACAATCTGTAAACACAATACAATGCATGTATTAACAATGATTACAATGGGTTGGCAGATGATTCAGAGCTTCCAATGTACGTGTGTGTCAAGCAGTACATGTTATCAACAAAAAATAATTAACGTAACAGAGACTAGAACATTTTTGCTGTTTTGTTTTATAAAGGTTTTCAATCGCCAACAGAAGCTCTGGCTGCCGGATAAAACCCGTATAGCTTTAAAAAAATGACGTTTGAATCGGCAGCCGAATCTGTTTGTTCGATTGAACCCTTTAAAAAAGCAAAACAAAGTCATGGGTAGCGTAGTATGCATCTGCATATGTGTACAGTGTCCAAAGAGGATCTTAGGATTAAGGGACTTTTATGTTACTTTTACTGTGAATTCTACAACTACACTTGTGCAGGGCAAAGAAATAGTGGTAGATAGGACACTGGAAGGTCTAGTCCAGGGGGAGGAAGGTGCAGGGTAAGATTCAGTGCATAAGAATAGGGACAACCATAGTGTATTACAAAAACCATTCAAAGCCTCATAGCAAATGCAGGAAGTGGACTCTTAATTTTTTGGAAGGCAAATTAGTTTTTTGATCTGGCTTTAATATACTGGTTACAGTGTTTACAGAATGATCAATAAATAGAGAAAAGGGGGAGGTGCTGAAAATGAACAGTGATTTCCTATGGGTGGAGATCAGGGAGAAAGAAAGATTAAAGTATTACAAATGGTTTTGTTATAAAGTATGGCAGTCAATGTTCCGTTCGAATCAAGCGTGGAACGTTTGGACTGCATGTTTATCACCCTCAGGTGAAGTGAGGATCCGTGTCTCCCCCTTCAGCACTTCCGTGGTAGAATCTAATTTACTTTGCAGCACTTTACTTTGTTTATAAGAGTACCAGTATAAAGAGGCAGCAGAGAACTTCGGAAAGTCAAATATATGCTGCTTAAAACACAGTGGAAGTACTGTGTGCCAAAAACAAAGAATACTTACCTATCACAAATAATTGGGCCCCACAAGAGGGGGCTGCTTTTAACCAACAGACCTATGGAATGTCATAATTACAGTGGAAGCAGCTGGGTAATGGTCACCTACAAAGTGTTAGGGGGCCACAAACCTTTCATATGGAAAAAAGTCATCACCAATGTAGAAAATGAAAATGGATGCACTGCTACATTCTCTCCCTTCCTTCCCCTGTGGTGCATGGATAAAAACTTCTTCAGGTATAGGAGGTGCTCTATACATATAAAAAAATTGATTTTAACGTCGAAACCATGGGGCAGATTTACTTACCCATCCAGTCGCGATCCAGCGGCGCGTTCCGGCGGAGGATGCACTAAGGGAGTGCGCCCAATGTCCACATTGTCGCGCTGGTTTTTGTTGAGGGGTCTGTTAGAGATGCTATCCAAAGTATCTCTCTGTACAATACCCTTATAACCCTCATAAAGCAGGATTTTATGTCTGTCAACTCATCTGACTGGCTTCTATGGGAGGTACGTTCCAGACTGGATCTCGGGGAGCTGTTAATGGGTGTAAAGCTGACTTTTCCAAGGAATTTGGTACGTACCTGATACAATGACATGAGCCTGCTGGATTAGGGGAAAACCTGTGTAATTAGTTTAAAATTGGCTGATGGTGCGGTCACAAGGGATGTTCGTTTAACAACATGCGTTTAAAAACAACTTGCAACAACAGCGAAGAGAGATTTGCCTAACTATCCAACGTTTAACACTTATGTTTTACAAAAATGTCCAACCCTTTTTTTTTTTTTAACGACGTTGTTTACATATGTGTTAACATCATTATTTGCCACATGCATTTGTTAACACCTTGTTAATGAGTCTGTTGTGCAACGTTAAACTTTGCGTTTTATAGTGCAGTGTTAACAGCTGTTGTAATTAGGGCACTCTCTCTTCAGCTTTTATAATGTTTTTTCAAACGCATGCGTTAAACCATGTGTGACCGCCCCTTATTTAAAAAAAATTATAGGGTCAGCCTACATGTAATTTCTCAGATTGGCTTGAAGTTCCCATTGGTGTGCCAACAGGGGATCACTATTAGGCCCCCCTTTCTTTTTTAATATGTAAAATGCCCTCATACAGAGGCAAAGAGTAAAACAATACAGAGGTTTGTGAAAAGCTGGAAGTATTGACTAGAAATGGCTTATAAGTTAATTGGTAGATATGTAAGTTATATACTTGGGCCGGGAAACTAACTTTACTGGTAAAACTTTCGTTGAAGAAGACTATTTGGGGTATTGGTGGATGGTAAATACGTTGTTAGTGACTATTGCCAGAAGCTGCTATAGGCAATAAAATTATGGCTGTAAATCTGCAGATGAATGGATCTGATAAGGACAATAGTTTTTGTGGATCTTGTGCACAGTTTTGGATATTGAACTGGAACAGGTTGCAGATCTTACCATATCCAGACTGTCGATGTCATATACAGTGTTTTTGTATAATGATCGACTTCAAATGATTTTATAAATGATATTGCTATAGATCTGTCAATGTTTTCGCCTTGCCATAAGCCTGAACAGTTAATCAATACCAGATAAGTATTTAACACCGAAAGTCAATGGTTCCCAAAGACCTCAAATTACCTGTATGTAAGAGCACATTTTCAAATAGATAAAGTTTTCGAGTGGATGTTAATTGGGTCCAGGAGAAGAGATCTCTGTGCCTCTCATCTACATAGAATTGTCACATTCTTTTTTTGCTTTACAATCTTTGTTGTTGTGACTTTTGTTTATATTAGTAGTTTTTGGGACTATGCGGCCGCATCTGCCATGAGCGGTGAAAGAAGCGGCGGACCAGTGGTGGGTGATTTCGGGCACTCCCCCTCATCACCCACTGGCAGTGTGAACTTGCCCGGGATAGTCCTCTGCTGTCCGTGTCCCCCAATCCCCCCCCAGTTGTTGTTTCAGCAAGCGGCAGAACAGCAGACCCTTGGTCCTACGCTGCTCTTTGCCTGTGGAGGGATTCAGGCGGCAGGTTGATGCACTCATGCCGGCCTGCGTCCCATGGCAGACTGCCCGGCAAAGACGGGAGGACCCTTGCGTGGGAGAGGAGTAAGTAAAAGTTTTATTATTTTTGAACCTGGCAATAAATTAATAAAAAAATTATCTGTGGCGGCCGAAGTGGATTTAATATCAGGGACGATCCTACTATTGGGGCTCAATATAATGACAAAACTTGAAGAAAGAGTCTGACTCACTCTTGGGTGCCCCTGATTAAAATGTATATGTGTTTACTATATAATGAAACTGTGGTGGGGCTTTTTTTTATTTTTTTATAGAGGAGGGAATTACTTGAACTAAGGGGTGCCTGATGGGCCTGCTATTGTACAGAAATAGGGGTTTTATATGTTACTAAGGGTGATCTCATGGGTCAGGTTGTTAGGGGTTCTGTATCTAATTTCATTTGGGGGTGTAATAATACCTAATTTTCTTGGTTGGTGTTTTATATGTTACTTTATTTAGGTGCCATGTATTAATTATAGCTGCTATCTATATTCAATTTGGTAGTTGGCATGATACGAATGAAACACAATGTTCCTTAGGTGACCTTATACTGTAGTACTCTCCGGTGGAAGATTGTAGCATGCCATTTTGGGGCCGGTCCTGGACTGCTGGGCCGGTGAAAAATTTATGGAAAACATGTCAACCAACCCTTCCGACCGCGGCCCCCCAACTTGATCCTTCCCGTCCGCGGTGACAACACAAACGCGCCGCGTCGCACAGACCATGCGTCTGCAAGCGTCTGAGCGTCATGGTCTGTGCAACGCCGGCCCTTACAGATAGTCATCGCAGGCCGGCTGGATCACGTAGGAGCAGCCCGTCGGAAGGGTGCGTTACATTTGTTTTTAGTTTTATTACTGGGTTGAGGAGGGTCTAGGCTGGCTGTATAACCGGGGGGCTAGGGCAGTAAACCAGAGTGGGCTGCTGTTACATAGGGGGGGGTGCTGTTTAGTGGGGGTGACGTGTCTGGCTATATTTAAAGGGCAGGGACTGCCTGGCTAAGTAAAGGGCATGGGCTGCCTTGATATTATGTAAAGGGCAGGGGCTGTGGCTATTGTAGTGGGCCGGGGCTGCTGGCTATATGTTAATGGGGCAGAGTCTGCCTGGCTATATGTACTGAGGCAAGGGGCTTCCTGGCTTATATGTACTGGAGGCAGGGCCTGTCCTGCTATATGTGAAGGGCAGGGCTGCCTGGCTATATGTAATAGGGGCAAGGGGCTGCCTGGCTATATGTAAGGTACAGGGGCTGCCTGGCTATATTTAAAGGCAAACGGTCTGCCGGCATTTGTAATAGGAAGGGGCTGTTGGCGATATGTAAAGGGGCAGGGCTGCATGGCTCCTATGTACTGGGCAGGGCTGCCTGCTATATGTACTGGGGCAGGGGCGCCGGGCTATATACTGGGGCAGGGCTGCCTGGCTATATGTACTACTGGGCAGGTGGCGGCCTGGTATATTACTGGAGCAGGGGCTGCCTGGCTATAGTCTGGACAGGCGGCTGCCTGGCGAATAAGTACTGGGCAGGCTGCCTGGCTATATGTAAAAAACGGGCAGGGGCTGCCTGGCTATATGTAACGGGGGCTTGTCTGCCCTGGCGATTTGTAAAGGGGAGGTCGCTTCTCTATAAAGGGGCAGGGGCTGCCTGCATATGTAAAGGGCGGGCTGCCCTGGGTATATGTACTGGGCAGGGCTGCTGGCGTATATGTAATGGGGTAGGGGCCTGCCGTACTATATGGTACTGATGCGGGGCTGCTGGCTAGATGTGAAGGGCAGGGGCGCCTTGTATATTGTACCGGGTCGGGGCCTGCCTGGCTATATGTAAGGGGCCGGGGCGCCTGGTTTATATGTAAAGGGGCAGGGCGCCTGTTATATGTAGAGGGGCATGGCCCTGCCTAGCTATATGTACTGAGGCAGGGCTGCCTGGCTATAAGTTAATGGACAGGGGCTGCTGCTATCAGTCCTGGGACAGGGGCTGCCTGGGCTATAGGTAACGGGGCATGGCTGCCTGGCTATATGTAAGGGAGGGGCTGACTGTCTATAAATTAAAGGGGCAGGGGGGCCTTCTATAAGTAAGGGGCAGGGCTGCCTGTCTATTGTAAAGGGCAGGTGCTGCCTGGCCTAATTTAGAGGGGCAGGGGGCTGGCCTGGCTATATTAAAGGTCAGGGCTGCGCTGCCTGGCTATATGTAAAGGGGCAGGGGCTGCCTGGCTATATGTAAAGGGGCAGGGGCTGCCTGGCTATATGTAAAGGGGCAGGGGCTGCCTGGCTATATGTAAAGGGGCAGGGGCTGCCTGGCTATATGTAAAGGGGCAGGGGCTGTCTGGCTATATACTGGGGAGTTGGCTGGCTACTAGTAATAGTAGTTATATTCCTGTACATAGGGGGACAGTATTATAGTAGTTATATTCTTGTACATAGGGGGCAGTGTTATAGTACAGGCAGTCCCCGTGTTACATACAAGATAGGGTCCACAGGTTTGTTCTTAAGCTGAATTTGTATGTAAGTCAAAACTGTATATTTTAAAATTGTAGATCCAGACAAAAAAAAATTTGGCCCCAGTGACAATTGGAGTTTAAACATGTTTTGCTGTAATGGGACCAAGGATTATCAATAAAGCTTCATTACAGACACCTTACAGCTGATCATTGCAATCTGGGACTATAGTAAAGCATTAAGAAAGCTTCACCAGAGGTCAGAGGGGTCTGTCTGTAACTATAGGTTGTCTGTAAGTCGGGGGTCCTTAAGTAGGGGACCGCCTTTAGTTTTATTCTTGTACATAGGGGGCAGAATTATAGTAGTTATATTCATGTACATAGGGGGCAGCATTATAGTAGTTATATTCTTGTACATAGGGGGCAGTATTATAGTAGTTATATTCTTGTACATAGGGGGCAGTGTTATAGTAGTTATATTCTTGTACATAGGGGGCAGTATCATAGTAGTTATATTCCTGTACATAGGGGGCAGTATTATAGTAGTTATATTTCTGTACATAGGGGGCAGTATTATAGTAGTTATATTCTTGTACATAGGGGGTGGGGGGTCAAAAAAAGTAGCTGGCCTGTGATGGGGTGGGAGTTACTAACAACTCATACAAACTGTTATTAGATGTTTAATCTAAATCTCATATAGTACCTGCAGAGGAAGACTCACTGCTCCCTGTTAAAGGAATAATGAACCTCTATTTACACGAGCACACAATACTGCCAATAGTACACTAAAAAACTGACTACAATACTTCTTGCTAAACAAGAAACAATAGTAAACTACTATAAATACTGCCCCTCTAAGTAATAATAAATTGTAATAATGCCCTATGTACAGAATATAGCTACTATCATAAATGCCCAGAGTACAAGAATATAACTCTATAATATGCCCCCTATGTGCAAGAATATAACTACTGATTAAACTGCCCCCTATGTACAAGATATAACTAACTAAAGATTGCCCCCCTATGACAGGAATAGAACTCCTAAATACTGCCCATATGTACAAGAAGATAAACCCTAATACTACTGCCCCCTATGTTAACAAGAATAACTACTATAATACTCCCTTATGTACAAGATATAACTTACTATAATATTCCCCCATGTATCATCCTGATGATGTTGTGAAGTAGCGAAATGGTGGGGGTGTTGGTTATCAGATCCCCCGCCGATCAGATATTGGTGATCTATTACTATGAATAGTTGGTTTTTGGAGTCTGTAGGAGCACAGAGGAGTCCATAGGGGGGAGAAGGGTCTGCAGCAAGTAATACTCTGCCAAGCTGAGTGTGCATGTACGTGGGGAGCTCTGGTAAGACTCCCGCCATCCTTACAACTATTTCCCTCTATAGGAGTTTAAATCTGAAATTCCTTGCTGAGCGTTCGTGACAGTGTGTATGTTGAATACATCGGCAGCGCTGGTTTGTTGCAATGTGTAATAATCCTTATAGAATGCCGTCATATTCCATAGCACTTTACATCTCCTAAATGTATCAAGAAGGTAAGCAGGTTTTACCCCACTAAACTACTAGCACCCGCAGGTAGTGTATGAAATATCTTTTATTAGAATTCCCTCTTATGTGAAATCCCACCCATTTACGGTACCGATTTAAAAATAAAAAATGTCAAAGTCGGGCAAATATGACTCCATTTCCCATGAGACGAGTCAAGTTTAGTGGTGGAAGAGGTAGTGTGACTTGAGAAGCCTGTATCCTCGGCTCTATAGCACCCATAAACGTGTCGTGTGTCTTATTAATTATAAGAATCTCAGATCACGCAAAGTTTATGGCTTTGGGAGCTACAGAACCAGAGATAACGGCAGCTAAAGAGAGAGTTGGAAATGCAAGCTGTAGAGATCCAATTCCCATCAATTATTTAACTGCTTGTATGTCCAGTTCTGTAGCTCACAGAACCATAAGCTTGGTGGGAACGAAAAGGCAATATCCTTACCTCTTTAATATGACACCAGCAGCATGTTTCTGGGTGCTATAGAACAGAAGATAGGGGCTTATGAAGAGACCCTCTCCCTGCAGCCACTAACCTTGACTCGTCTTAATTCTACTTCTGAAATTCCAAATTCCATTGGAAAGAGTCCATTATCTCTACACTATGGACCTGCATCGGGTGTTAAGTGTTCGTTATATAAATCTGATGACCCCCTTTAATTGGTCTATGTAAATGCCGATTCCCCTGACATCCATTCAGCTATTTGCATCATAGCAAGGAATATAAATGGGGCAGATGCAGGGATTTCCTTCCTGTCTGACATCACTGTGTGTATTATCCCTGTACTGTGACATCACTGTGTGGTGTAGAGTGAAATAATTAAATTATCAAAAATGTTTAAAAAATTACAAATAAGAAGATTTATTTAAATTCCTCTTAAATTTCTAAAGACACAGAGACATGAGTGTTGCAGCGCCCCCTGGAGACGCGTTCCACAACCAGCCGGTCCTTGAAGACAGATTGACAAGTCTTTGGCCCTCCGCCATCTTGCTTCATCCCACCCAAAACCAACCATCTGGGTCTGAGAAATCTTCTTTCCATGACATTTCCTACGTGTTTACCGCGTTTGGCGGAGCGAGCACCCGGACAGGTGACAAATGATGGGAAAGTGTCTATGGCGCCGCCGGGCACCTTCTTTTAGCTTTTTGAAGTTGCAAATTTTTGAAAAATACTTTTAACTATTATCTTTGTAATTTTTTTATTTAAAAGTGGAAGATTATAATCTGCTCGTTGATGCACAAACCGTCTCCTGTGCACGCTATGGCGGCTTTATAAGATCCTGTTTTGCAGGGCCGGTTTGGTATAGAACTTGCTGGAACATGAACGATTAATTCGCAGAAAGAAAAACACAATCCCCGAGGCGTCAAGAGAGCGGCGTCAGCGGAAACCGAACCTGCCCCACAGGGGGTAACAAGGAGGAAGAGCAGCGCAGTATTATAGGGAGGAAAGAGGGGACTACAGCCCCCAACATGTACAGAAACCATTGCCAGCAGAGGAGGTGATCAATCCATGTACATAGGGGGCAGTATTATAGTAGTTATATTCCTGTACATAGGGGGCAGTATTATAGTAGTTATATTCTTGTACATAGGGGGGTCCGACGTGGATTCGGACTAAGATTCTGCGTCCAATTTCCTGAATGAGGTCCACCAGAGTTCACCTTCTTCTTCCTGGTGCATGTGAGTGCTGATCTTGTGCCACAATTCTGTTTTTAAATTCTGCGGTTTGTCCAAATCCGTCGGGTTGTACGACGGCACAACCGCCCCCCTAGTTCTGTCGCGTGCAAGCCAGCGCCGCTGCGCCACAATCCTATCACGTGCGCCAAAATCCCGGGGCAGTTCGGTTCCAAACGGAAATCGTCGGAAAACCCGACGAAAATGCGCTGCACGGACCCTTAGTAAATGAGCCCCATTATCTTGTACAACCCCTGCCCCCATCCACCTGTATATTATCCTCCGGTAGCTGCACCTCCCAGACAGACTGAGGGTCCCCTCCATCCCCCGACCCCTCAGGTACAGCAGAATGTCCTACAGTATCCACAGTCTCAAGCACATTAGGGTGATGACACACATGGCGTTTTTGGTCCATTTTTAAACATCCATTTTTGGCTGTTTACCATGCATTTGGCTGCCTACAACCTGTTTATCTATTGGGAAAAACGGACCAAAAATGAGATGTGTGTCACCACTCTTAGAGTTCTCCTGGGTCACCGCATCACCCTGACCCATAGATGAAAGTTCACCATCCTGCTGCTGCACAGACACTGCTGGGACTTGTGGTACTACAGGTCCATGCACCTGCTCTGCGACCACTGCAGAGGTCTGCGGCTGATCTAGTGTCTGTCCCTTCTGGAATGAGAAGCTCGCAGGCCTGAGAATCTGTGTCACACGTTGGGGTACATCTGGGGGCATGGGTCCTGCTTGTGCTGTAGGGGCCCGGGGCCCAGAGTCACAGGTCTGCCTCTGCTGGGAGAAGCGCTCCTGGTTCCTGTAAGACTCGGCCAGGGGTCCCATCCTCTCCAGGACACAGTCCATGTCCCTGACCACCTGTGCCAGCTCTATGCCTAGTCCCTGCAGCTTGGAGTTATACAGGGTGCTGCTCTCAGGGTGCGCAGTTCTAAGTGAATACATACAGTCAATTTGCATCTGCAGCATTTTCTTGTGGTTAGTCAGCTCCCCCATCCTCCTTACCAGGGTAGGTATCTCCTCCGCCATCTGCAGCTCCGGTGCCCGTGCAGTCTCCTTCCCCTGCTGTGCTGGTCGGGGTGCAGCTCCAGATGGTTTGGGTGCACCCGTCTCCTTCCCAGGCTTGTGGCTTGCACTGGCAGGGGCCTGTTCACACTTAGCAGCACTTGTAGTAACAGTCTGCGGCTTTACTGCTGACCTGGTGCGGCCTGGAGCGGCCATGCTGGACACCACATCCCTCTGCTGCAGTTTTCTTGCAGGGCTGTGCTCTCCAGGAATGTTCTCCTCTGTCTGGGTGCAGGAGTGGGGGCGGTGGCCACCTGCTGCTTGTCTCCTCACTCTTCTGCTGCAATCCCGGAGAGCTTCCTCCACGCTGGCTGCTCATAGAACTTGACGCTTTCATTGCTGCTTCAGTTACTTCCACTTTTTCATTCTTTCTCACCACAACCGCATTGTCTGCAATCTGTCCACCATCTTTACTGCTTACTTTGGGATTTGCATCCCTAGAAGGTTTTTGGGAGTTCACTCCCGGTGTAGGCCTGGAAGCCTGGGCCTTGCCTGGGGAATCTCCCCACCCAGGGTGGCCCCGCCCTGGGCTAGCTCCAGACATGCAGAGACTCAGGAGCTCAGCTCATACACGTCCTCACAGCAAGGGGGCAGGATTATAGTAGTTATATTCTTGTACATAGGGGGCAGTATTATAGTAGTTATATTCTTGTACATAGGGGGCAGTATTATAGCAGTTATATTCTTGTACATAGAGGGCAGTATTATAGTAGTTATATTCCTGTACATAGGGGGCAATACTATAGTAGTTATATTCTTGTACATAGGGGGCAGTATTATAGTAGTTATATTCTTGTACATAGGGGGCAGTATTATAGTAGGTTTATTCTTGTACATAGGGAGCAGTATTATAGTAGTTACTTTATTGATTATCGGAGAAGGTATTGCAGTATTAAGTTGTGTTCTCTTAAAAAAAAGAAGCGTTATTCCTGTATAAGTGAGGCAGTATGAGTTTCTTTCTCTGTGCTTTACATGTTGATTTAGACCTTCTATAAACAGTTTGTATGCAGTTTAGTAACTCCACCCACATCACATGGTCACGCCTACTTGTTTTGACCCCGCCCACAGAATGGGGCCGCTTTAACAGTTTTTCCAGGGCCACTTTAAAGTCCCAGTCCGCCCCTGCCTGTGTCACTCACGTGTGGCTCTCACACAGTCCAGCTTCTGTGTCTCCAGGTAGAGAGCGACTTGTGACTGCTCCACACTCTTCTTTAAGGGATTGGACACCTGATGCATTGTTAGACCCATTGCAATGTGGAAGCTTTGGTCTGGAGCAGTGATCACATTTGTCTCCACTCCAGCAATTAGAGTCCTCTACCAGGTCTTCCAAGAGCCCAACACATGGAAAACTGCTTCCAGTTTGACCCAATTCACATTCTAGTCACTGTAATACACATGAACACTCATGCACATGACCATGATCACCCTCACACACAACGGGTCAATAGGAAATGACTGACCGCACCGTGAATGTGCTGAATGGAAGGCTACGAGGCGGTGAGTGAATCACAGTCAGGGCCGCATCTGCCATGAGACGAGATGGAAATCTCATTTCAGGCGGCAGAATGCAGGTCCCTGTAAAGGGCGGTGAAATTTGCTGCTCTAAAGTGGGTGATTCGGGCGTCCATTAACGCCCGAATCGCCCACCAGCTAAATAAATCGTGCCAGTCTCTTTAAGACACAGGCGCGATTTATATGCAGATCGACGCAGCGCCTTTCCGGCAGCTGCGTGGCTCCGTTCTAAGCAGAGGAGCCGTGTGAAGACCGGAGCCGCGCCGAGGGAGCAGCTGCCTGCAGGTGAGTATATATTTTATTATTTTTCATGTATTTTATTATTTTTCATGTACTTTAATTAAATGTGGGGAGGGTTCATGTTATACTGGGAGGGGGGGTACTATATGGGGTTAGAAAACGTTTAATACTTTAAGCACAAAAAATGTGCTGAAAAACTCAAACTCAGCTTATACTCAAGTCACAAAAAAACCCAACTCAAAACCACCTTTCCGGCAGTCCCTGCAGGTCTTCTGTGCGATCTGTCCGGCAGCGGAAGCGGCGGTAGGTCCTGCCGCCACTGCCGCTGCTAGGAGGATCGCACAGAAGACCCTCTGGGGCTGCCAGAAAGGGTTATGATTTATTCATTTTTTTAATCAACTGGCTGGGCAACGGGGGAGCCGCTGGCCGGTGGGACGGGGGAGCCGCTGACCGAAGGGACGGGTGGAGCCGCTGACTGACAGGACGGGGGAGCCAATGGGACGGGGGAGCCGCTGCCCCATGGAGCGGGGGAGCCGCGGACCGACTATATACTGGGGCAGGGGGCTGGCAGGCTGTATACTGAAGCAGGGGGCTGGCAGGCTATATACAGGGTCTGGGGTAGTGTCGCGGAGTTGAGGGGGCGCCGCGGCTCCAGCTTTTTGGATTCCGGATGGGGCCACTAGGTATTTGTGGTAGGGTCTGAGTCATAGAGACCTGAATACAAGAGGGCTCGATGTTTAAAGGTGGGACAGTCACAAGTATCATTCTGCGCCACCCCCCTCCCCCATCCCACCTCTATTTGTCCGCCGTTGCGTACCTACCCAGATAGACGAGAGGTCCCCTCCATCCTCCCCACCCCGCAATGTACACAAGATGTCCTACAGTGTCCCCAGTCTCAAGCATGCTAGAGTTCTCCTGGGTAGCATCGCATCACCCCTGACCCTAGATGAAAGTCACCCATCCTGCTGATGCACATACACTTGCTGGGTCTTTGGTACTACAGGTCCATGTCTCCTACTCTTGGACTGCTGCAGAGCTCTGCGGCTGATCTGTGTGTCTGTCCCTTCTGGAACGAGAAGCTCGCAGGCTTGATATTATCTGGTCACCCTTGGGGTACATCTGGGGGGACAGTCCATGCTTGTGCTTTGGGGCCCGGGCCCAGAGTCACAGCTCTGCCTCTGCTGGGAGAAGCGCTCCTGTTCCTGTAAGACTCGGCCAGGGGTCCATTCCCTCTCCAGACACAGTCCATATCCTGACCACCTTGGCCAGCTCTATGCTTAGTCCCTGCACTTGGAGTTATACAGGGTCTACTCTCAGGGTGCGCAGTTGTCTAAGATGCGTACATTACAGTCAATTGGCATTTGCAGCATTTTCTGTGTATTAGTCAGCTCCCCCATCCTCTTACCAGAGTCGGTATCTCCTACTGCAACTGCAGCTCCGTGCCCGTGCGGTTCTCCTTCCGCCTCTGTGCTGGTCAGGGTGCAGCTCCAGATGGTTGGGGCACCCGTCTCCTTCCCAGTGCTTGTGGCTTGCCACTGCAGGGGCCGTTCACACTAGCAGTGCTTATGGTAACACCTCTGCGCTTTACTGCTGACCTGGTGCGGCACTGTGCAGGCCATGCTGGACACCAACATCCCTCTCTGCAGGTTCTTCTCGCAGGGTCTGTCTCTCCAGAGACGTTTCTCTCGTCTGGGGTGCAGGAGTGGGGGGCTGTGCACTGCTGCTGATCTCTCATCTGCATCACTGAGCTCCTCCACGCTGGTGCTCATAGAACTTGACGCTTTCATTGCTGCTTCAGTTACTTCCACTTTTCATTTTCTCCCACAACAACCGCATTGTCTGACAATCTGTCCCAATCTTACTGGTTACTTTGGATTTGCATCCCTAAAGGTTTTTGGGAGTTTCACTGCCCGGTGTAGGCCTGGAAGCCTGCCGTGCCTGGGGAATCTCCCCCCCAGGGTGGCCACCCCCTGGCTAGCTCCAGACATGCAGAGACTCAGGAGCTCAGTTCATACACGTCCTCACAGCAAGGGGGCAGGAATTTAGTAGTTTATTCTTGTCATAGGGGGGCGTATTAAAGTAGTTATATTCTTGTACATAGGGCCATATACAGCACAGTAGTTATATTTGTCACAGGGGGCAATTTATAGTAGTTATATTCCTGTACACAATATTAGTAGTATTATCTTTCAAAACCGCAAAACATGTGACAGCAATCCTTGGGCCTCTTTTACACGAACGTTATGGGTGTGTATCTGCCGCGTACAATATCTGTCCCCATAGACACCTATGGTATGGTGAACACAACATGTGTCATTGTACCATGCTGTCCACGGGAAAAAGAGCTTTCCTATATTTTTCTGCAAGTATGGGGCGCAAACACATTCTAACGGCCTTGCATTTTGGATGCGTTTGTAAACGAATCCCAGAAAACGCACTCAATGCCTTAAAGACATTAAAATGATATATTGGGGCCTCCACCAGATTTTGCGCCCAGGGGCCCCCACCAACCTTAATCCGGCCCTGTTTGGGAGCACCAATCAGTTGCCAGCCGGGAGCTTCTCTAATGATTCTTAAGTCGGGGACCGCCTGTATTTACTCCATCTAAGTGAAATGGAAGTTTGATCCCTTTTTTTATACAAAATAATTTTAAAGAGGCACATATGTTAGTAACAAGTAAGTTCAGAAAATTAAACCATGTAAAAAGTAGAATGGCAATGGACATATAATAGCCATACAATCGAATTGCTTTAAAAAGCTTAAAGTCATTAATATATGACATTGCCGCTTCATGATATGCATAAAAATTAACACTGATGAGCAAGTTAAACCTCAAATTATAGTGAGGAGATGGTTTTTGAGCCAAATCAGAAGGTCATATAATAAGAAATGTAACATCAATTAAGAGGAAGTCATAATAATAAAAACTTTCAATAGAGGTCATCTTTCTCCATTTGCTAACTGTTGTACACTTCTTATAGTAAATCTGGGATCAAGAGTGGCTTTCTGCACAACCAATGCATGCATTATATGATAAATCAAGTAGAAGGCTAAAAAGGAGAGGTGAGGTGCATGCGTGCAGAGGCTTTTGTACTTTTGTTGGTTGGTTTCAGCATCTAACCATAGGCTAGGAGGTGTGATTACCCCAGTGTATGATCTGCAGAGAGTTGCAAAAAACAATTTATTTAAAGGATAAATAAAAAAATAATTTATAAAAAGTTAACAGTTGAGAGACAACGATTTACTTAAGTCACAGAGACTATTTATTGTAGAGCTTCAATGCCACATCTTCATCAGTGGCTATTAAATACAAAAACAAATAAATACATGCAAGATGTAGATGTCATATGGCTGATGTTAAGAACTATAAGAATAATATTAGGAATAATTAGTGATGAGCTGACCATTAGAATTTGGATTCGGCGGAACCCAAATTTAAAAAATCCTGGCACAGATTAAAGGGTTTTAACTGTTTAAATCCTTCTGGCAAAGCAACTTTGCCAGCACCAATCACAGAGCATTAACATCAGGGGAGTTGAGCCGAACCCAGAGCTGAACTTGTAATGAAGTTAAGGGTTGGGTCCAAGGGGCACCCGTACCTACAAAGTTTGGTACAAACTGGGACTTTGTGGTTTGGCTTCACTCAACACTAGTAATAGTCATAGTTGTAAAGATAGTTAGTATATACTCAAGTATAGCCAAGTTTTAAGCACAAAAAATGTGCTGAAAAACTCAAACTCAGCTTATACTCAAGTCACAAAAAAACCAACTCAAAACCACCTTTCCGGCAGTCCCTGCAGGTCTTCTGCGATCTGTCGGCAGCGGAGCGGCGGTAGGTCCTGCCGCCACTGCCGCTGCTAGGAGGATCGCACAGAAGACCCTCTGGGGCCGCCAGAAGGGTTATGATTATTCATTTTTTATATCAACTGCTGGGCAACAGGGAGCCCTTGGCCGGTGGGACGGGGGAGCCGCTGACCGAAGGGAACGGGTGGAGCCGCTGACTGACAGGACGGGGGAGCCAATGGGACGGGGGAGCCGGCTGCCCATGGAGCGGGGGAGCCGCGGACCGACTATATACTGGGGCAGGGGGCTGGCAGGCTGTATACTGAAGCAGGGGGCTGGCAGGCTATATACAGGGTCTGGGGGCTGGCAGGCTATATACTGGGGCAAGGGGCTGGCAGGCTATATACTGGGGCAGGCGGCAGCAGGCTGTCTACTGGGGCAGGGGATGCTGGCTATACACTGGGGCAGGGGGCTGGCAGGCTATACTGGGGCAGGGGTCTGGCAGGCGTATACTGGGGAGCTGTCTGCAGCTATATCCTGGTGCAGGGGAGGGGGGGGTGCAGGCGTTATCTGGGGCAGGGAGTGTGGCAGGCTGTATACTGGGGCAGGGGGCTGGCAGGCTATATACTGGGACAGGGGCTGGCAGGCTATATACTGGGGTAGGGGCTGGCAGGCTATATACTGGGGAGGCTGTGACCAATGCATTTCCCACCCTCAGCTTATACTTGAGTCAACAGGTTTTCTCCGTTTTTTGTGGTAAAATTAGGGGCCTCGGCTTATACTTGGGTTGGCTTATACTCAAGTATATATGGTATATAATAATGGTATCGGCTTGAATGGCTGAAGGATCACTCATATATATATATATATATATATATATATATATATATATATATAAAATACACATACATACAAGATAATAATAATCAAACAG
This sequence comes from Engystomops pustulosus, assembly GCA_019512145.1. Taxonomy (NCBI): domain Eukaryota; kingdom Metazoa; phylum Chordata; class Amphibia; order Anura; family Leptodactylidae; genus Engystomops; species Engystomops pustulosus. The sequence goes on from CM033645.1 coordinate 103,086,130, forward strand.
CTGTTGTTAGTCACATTCCGTCTTCACTGAAGAGCTGACTATGGATGGAGACACGCTCCCCTTTCCCGCCACTCAGCTTTTTACCTCATGGCTCAGTACTCCAGCACTCACTCATGTGTAGAGAGAAGTCCTAACTAATGAACTAATGAAGTAACAAAACAACTACACTTATCTCTTCCTCAGCATTCCCTACACTTGTATATAAACAAATAATCCACACAGACACATGCTGCAGATCGATCACAATCCCCCCTCCCCATTCCCTCCCCCCCCAACAGGAAACTCTCCAAGTCTTCCAGCTGTCTCTTCATGTGTTTGGTGCTGAAGTTTTACATATTCGGTGGGTGGATAGATAGATAGATAGATAGATAGATAGATAGATAGATAGATAGATAGATAGATGGGAAAAATACTTTGAGGAATGATTCCCAGGGACACCTGGAGCAGACTTTAAGTTTATATTTAAGGATAATGTGGGTATTATGGTGATAGGGTTGCTACATTGGATATAATGGGATAATCGAAGAAATTATTAATTATTTATTATTAATTGGTTAGTAGATAGGGTTAAGATGAAGTATGATAATGAAATGATGTGATATTATATCTTATTGTCAAAATAATAGTAAATGAATTGAGCCTTAAGCTAATTTTATAAGAGGTGACCCGATTATTGAGTGATATGGGATTCAGTGTGAGCAATAAGTAATGCTTATAAACTTGCTGAAAGGGGTTAGCCACTTAACCTCAAGTTTTTAGTCATGTGTGTGTAAGAGTGGGTGGGCAGGGTATTAGGTAATTTACCAATATACATCTATTAATAGTTCTGCTCCGCTTTTTGAGATATAAAGGTAAGCCTTCACCCATACATTCATAAAATAGCTGGCAATTGTTCATGGACAGTTAGAGATCACATGACCCTCCATCTGAAACCATTTTATGGACAGGAATGTCTGGCTAATGAGGTAAAAGACATATCAAGAAAATTGAGACAAATTTGTTCATATCCTTCTCCCACACTTACACACACCTTAGAAAAAAACATGAGGTAAAGTGGCCAACCCTTTTAAGCTATTTTTGACTTATTTGCATTATTGGAGATATTTATGGAGATATTGGAGATTTTTTACTACAAAAATCTTGGGTCATGAGGAATCTACCATCAGAAGTAGATCTGATTGTAAATTCCTCCTACCTGTCTCTGCCATAATATGTAATTTAATAATCCTTGAACCTAACATAACTTGTTAAAAACGTTATTTGTAGTTATATGTAACTTAATTTCAGAGGGTACTGGGGTGTGTGCTAACCTTGCTAGGCACTAGGAGCTAAGGCTAGTACATGCGCCTCTAACCTTTGCAGCTAACTTGTTCAAAAACTTTATTTTAGTAATATGTAAATTAACTTCAGGTAGTGTCGCGGAGTTGAGGGGGCGCCGCGCTCCATTCTTTTTGGATTCCGGATGGTGCCACTACGGTTTTGTGGTATGGTCTGATCTAGATGCCTGAACATCAAAAGGGCTGCGATGTTTAAAGTTGGGAAGACAGTAATCTGCCCACCCCCTCCCCCCATCTCCACCTCCCTATTGTCCGCCGTTGCGTACCCTACCCAATAGACGGATGGTCCCCTCCATCCTCCCCCCACCCCCAATGTAACCAAGCATTCCCTCATTTCCCAGTCTCATGCTTGCTAGAGTTCCCTGGTCCACGCCATCGCAATCAAACAACCCTGACCCTATATGAAATCCCCATCCTGCTGATTCACATACACGCTGGGTCTTTGTTGTACTACGGTCCATGCTCCTGCTCTTGGACTGAGTTCTGCAGAGCTCTGCGGCTGATCTTGTGTCTGTCCATTCTGGAACGAGAAGCCTCGCAGGCTTAATACTGTGTACACCCCTTGGCGGTACATCTGGGGGACAGGTCCTGCTTGTGTTTGGGGCCCGGGGCCCAGAGTTCGACAGGCTCGCCCTCGCTGTGAGAAGCGCTCCTTTTCCTGTTAAACTCGGCCAGGTGGGTCACTTCCTCCTCTCCAGACACAGTCCATCATCCCTGACCACCCTGTGCCAGCTTCTATCTTAGTCCGCTGGCAGTCTTGGGTTATACAGGGTTCTACTCCAGGGCCAGTAGTCTAAGGACGTACATACAGTCAATTGCATTTGCATCATTTTCTTGTGATTAGTCAGCTCCCCCATCCTCCTTACCAGGTCGGTATCTCCTACTGCAACTGCAGCCCGGTGCCCGTTGAGGTTCTCCTTCCGCTCTGCTGCTGGTCAGGTGTGCAGATCCAGATGTTGGCCACCCGTCTCCTTCCCAGGCTTGTGGCTTGCACTGCGCGGGCTTCGTTTCACATCTAGCAGTGTTATGGTCACTCTGGGCGTCTTACTGCTGACCTGGTGCGGCATTGTGCAGGCCATTCGGCACCAACCCCTCTTGCTGCAGGTTCTTCTCGCAGGGTTGTCTACTCCAGAGACTTTCTCTCGTTCTGGGTGTGCAGGAGTGGGGGGCTGTGTCACCTGCTGCTGATCTCTCACTCTGCTCACCTGAGCTCCTCCACGCTGGAGCTCATAGAACTTGAACGCTTTCATTGGTGCTTCAGTTACTTCACCTTTTTCATTCTTTCACAACACAACCGCATTGTCTGTTACAATTGTCCCAATCTTTACTGGTTACTTTGGGTTTGCATCCCTAAAGGTTTTTTGGGATTTCACTGCCCGGTGTATGCCTGGAAGCGGCTGCCGTGCTGGGGAATCTCCCCCCCCAGGGTTGGCCCCGCCCCTGGCTAGCTCCAGACATGCAGAGACTCAGTAGCTCAGTTCATCACGTCCCTCAACAGCAAGGGGGCAAGGATTTAGTAGTTATATCTTCATAGGGGGCAGTATAAAGTATATATTCTTGTACATAGGGCCAATATACAGCTCACAGTAGTGTATAGTCTTTGTACATAGGGGGCAATCTATAGTTAGTTATATTCCTGTACACAGATATTATACGTATTATTTTCAAAACCGCAAATGTGGACAGCATCCTTGGGTCCTCTTTTACACGAACGTATGGGATGGTATCTGCGCCCGTACAATATCTGTCCCCCATAGACCCTATGGTATGGTGACACAACTGTGTATTGTACCATGATGTCCACTCGGGAAAAAGAGCTTCTCTAATTTTTCTTCTGCAAGAGTATGGGGCGCAAACACATTCTACTACGAGCCTTGCATTTTTGGATGCGTTTGTTAAACGAATCCCGAAAACGCCATCAATGCCTTAAAGACATTTAGAAATGAAATATCGGGGCCTCCACCAGATTTTGCGCCAGGGGCCCCCACCAACCTTAATCCGGCCCTGTTGGGGATCACCAATCAGTTGCCCCGAGCCAGCGTCCTCCTAATGATTCTTAAGAAAGTCGGGGGACCGCCTGTTTATTTACTCCATCTAAGTGAAATGGAAGTTTGATCCCTTTTTTAGACAAATATATTTTAAAGAGGCACATAGTTATAACAAAGTTAGTTTCAGAAAATTACAACCATGTAAAAAGTAGAATGGCCAATGGACTTATAATAGCCATACAATAGATTGCCTTTAAAAACTTACAGTCATTAATAGATGACATTGCCGCTCATCATATGCATAAAAATTAACACTGATAGCCTTAAACCTCAATTATAGTGAGGCCAGATGGTTTTGAGCCAAATCAGAGGTCTATAATAGAAATGGTAACATCAATTAACGAGGAGTTAATAATAAAAATTTATAGAGGGGGTCTCTTTCTTCCATTTGCTAACTGTTGTACACTTTTATAGTAAATCTGGATCAGAGTGGCTTTCTGCACAACCAATGCATGTCTTATAGGTGAAAATCAAGTAGAGGCTCAAAGGAGCGGTGAGGTGGTGCATGCGTGCAGAGGCTTTTGTACTTTTGTTGGTTGTTGCAGCAATTAAACCATCAGGTAGGGGGTGTGATTAGCCCCAGTGTATGATCTGCAGAAGTTGCAAAAAACTCAGAAAAAAGAGATTTATTTAACTTTTAAATCAAAGATAAATAAAACAAATAATTTATAAAAAAGTTAACCGTTGACGAGACAACGTTACTTACGTCACCAGAGACTATTATTGTAGAGCTTCAATGCCACACTCTTACTCATCAGTGCTATTAAATACACAAATAAATACATGCAAGATGTAGATGTCATATGGCTTGATGGTTAAGAACTATAAGAAGTAACTAGTAGGATAATTAGTGATGAGCTGAACCATTAGTAATTTGGATTCGGCGGAACCCAAATTTAAAAAATCTGGCACAGATTAAAGGGTTCTGAACTGTTTAAATCCATCTGGCAAAGCAACTTTGCCAGCACCAATCACAGAGCATTAACATCAGGGGAGTTGAGCCCAACCCAGAGCTGAACTTGTAATGAAGTTAAGGGTTGGGTCCAAGGGGCACCCGTACCTACAAAGTTTGGTACAAACTGGGACTTTGTGGTTTGGCTTCACTCAACACTAGTAATAGTCATAGTTGTAAAGATAGTTAGTATATACTCAAGTATAAGCCAAGTTTTTAAGCACAAAAAATGTGCTGAAAAACTCAAACTCAGCTTATACTCGAGTCACAAAAAAACCCAACTCAAAACCACCTTTCCGGCAGTCCCTGCAGGTCTTCTGGCGATCTGTCCGGCAGCGGAGCGGCGGTAGGTCCTGCCGCCACTGCCTGCTAGGGAGGATCGCACAGAAGACCCTCTGGGGCCGCCAGAAGGGTTAGATTATTCATTTTTTATCAACTGCTGGGCAACAGGGAGCCTGGCCGGTGGGACGGGGGAGCCGCTGGACCGAAGGGAGGGTGGAGCCGCTGACTGACAGGACGGGGGAGCCAATGGGACGGGGGAGCCGCTGCCCATGGAGCGGGGGAGCCGCGGACCGACTATATACTGGGCAGGGGGATGGCGGCTGTATACTGAAGCAGGGGGCTGGCAGGTATATACAGGGTCGGGGCTGGCAGGCTATATACTGGGGCAAGGGGCTGGCAGGCTATATATTAGGGCAGGGGGCTGCAGGCTGTCTACTGGGGCAGGGGATGTTGGCTATATACTGGGGCAGGGGGCTGGCAGGCTATACTGGGGCAGGGGCTGGCAGGCGTATACTGGGGCAGCTGTCTGCAGCTATATCTGGGGTCAGGGGGGGGTGCAGGCTGTTATCTGGGGCAGGGAGTGGGCAGGCTGTATACTGGGGCAGGGGGGCTGGCAGGCTATATACTGGACAGGGCTGGCAGGTGCTATATACTGGGGTAGGGGCTGGCAGGCTATATACTGGGAGGCTGTGACCAATGCATTTCCACCCCTCAGCTTATACTTGAGTCAAGGTTTTCCCTCGTTTTTTGTGGTAAAATTAGGGGCTCCTCGTCTTACTTGGGTTGGCTTATACTAAAATATATATGGTATATAAGGTGGATCGCTTGAATGGCTGAAGGATCACTCATATATATATATATATATATATATATTATTATATATAAATACCATACATACAAGATAATAATAATCAAACAGCTGTTGTTAGTCACATTCCGTCTTCACTGAAGACTGACTATGGATGGAGAACGCTCCCTTTCCCGCCACTCAGCTTTTACCTCATGGTCGTACTCCAACCCTCACTCAGTGTAGAGAGAAGTCCTACTAAGAACTAATGAAGTTAACAAACAACCAACTACACTTATCTCTTCCTCAGCATTCCCTACACTTGTATATAAACAAATAATCCACCAGACACATGCTGCAAGATCGATCACAATCCCCCTCCCCATTTCCCTCACACTCAACAGGAAACTCTCCAAGTCTTCCAGCTGTCTCTTCATGTGTTGTGCTGAAGTTTTACATAAATAGGTGGGTGGTAGATACGATAGATAGATGATAGATAGATAGATATATAGATAGATAGTATAGATAGATAGATAGATGGGAAAAATACTTTGAGGAATGATTCCCAGGGACACCGGAGCAGACTTGTTTATTATTAAGGATAATGTGGGTATTATGGTGATAGGGTTGCTACATTGGATAAATGGATAAATCGAAGAAATTATAATTATTTTTTTAATTGGTTATAGCGGTTAAGATGAAGATGCTAATGAAATATGTGATATTATATCTTTTGTCAAATAATAGTAAATGAATTGAGCCTTAAGCAATTTATAAGAGGTGACCCGATTATGAGTGATAGGGATTCAGTGTGAGCAATAGTAATGCTTATACTGCTGAAGGGGTTAGCCACTAACCTCAAGTTTTTAAGTCATGTGTGTGTAAGAGTGGGTGGCAGGGTATTAGGTAATTTACCAATATACATCTATTAATAGTTCTGCTCCGCTTTTTGAGATATAAAGGTAAGCCTTCACCCATACATTCATAAAAAGCTGGCAATTGTTCATGGACAGTTTAGAGATCACATGACCCTCCATCGGAAACCATTTTATGACAGGAATGTCTGGCTAATGAGGTAAAAGACATATCAAGAAAATGAGACAACTTTGTCATATCCTTCTCCCACACTTACACACACCTTAGAAAAAAACATGAGGTAAAGTGGCCAACCCTTTTAAGCTATTTTTACTTATTGCATTATTTGAGATATTTATGGAGATATTGAGATTTTTACTACAAAATCTTGGGTCATGAGGAATCTACCATCAGAAGTAGATCTGATTGTAAATTCCTCCTACTGTCTCTGCCATATATGTAATTTAATAATCCTTGAACCTAACATAACTTGTTAAAAACGTTATTGTGTAGTTATATGTAACTTAATTTCAGAGGGACTGGGGTGTGTGCTAACCTTGCTAGGCACTAGGAGCTAAGGCTAGTACATTGCGCCTCTAACCTTTGCAGCTTAACTTGTTCAAAAACTTTATTTTAGTAATATGTAAATTAACTTCAGAGGCTACTGTGGTGTGTACTAGCCTGGCCAGGCACTGGGAGCTAGGCTAGTACACATCAAAGTAGCCTCAGCAGTTAATTTACATATTGCTAAAATAAAGTTTTTAACAAGTGAAGTTGAGGGTGTCTGCCTCACGAGATATTTTTCTATTTAAATGGTAACAGGTTCATAGGGCCTAAGCAGATGGAAGGATCTACCATCTACTTCTCATGATAGGTTTCCTTTAAAAAAGAATGCATACAAGATATTATGGTGAAACCCCCTCATTGGATAAAGATTGCCAGAGATGTTTGGATCCCTGGTGTACGTTTTTGTATAGGTGGTAATAAGGTGCATCTCACAAATTATGGAAAGGGGATTTATGGTATTGGTTACAGAGGAATATTGTATAAGGAATGTATTACCAAATTAAGCTAATAATGGAGACACGTGATGCTATGGGGTTTGTAGGACAAAAAACATGCATCTCACTACCACACTATTACGGAAAATCTAATATATTTTTTTGGGACCCACGTGCATAACTCAAAACTCAACTAGGAATAAGATTTTGGTCACATTTAATGTTATGGGATGAGGGATGGCATGGTTTTCATTCCTAAAAAAGAACAACAATCATCAACAAACAATTATAAAATAGAAAATAACATCAGCACCAACAAACTTGTCTTGTGTAATAACGTACTTGTTGGGAATCTACATGCAAGATCTATGAAGTGCAGACGATTTTGGCGGTAGTTTAATTTCACAATCCAAATGAATTTTATATAATTTCTATAGGATTGTATAATTCCGTTTCTCTATAAGTCTTTCGGCATTTTTTATTCGTATAACATACAGAAAAATTTACAAAAAAAAACCCTTCCTCATCAGAATGAACAAACAGTTTTAATTACAAATATCATACTGATCAAAAATATCAAATCTCATAATAATCTTAACTCAAAAGTCCATTAACTGGTAAAAACCGAAAAAGAAAAAAGTGGGGAAATTAATATACTTACTTGATGAATTACCCCAGACATAGGTTTTCTTCCATACTTACATTATTACCCGTTTTTTCTAACTTCTATGATCGTATCCACCTCACGCTCTGATGTATTTTGGGTTACAGCGTCATGCTGGAAGGACTCGCTGTGGTGCAGACACTCTAGGTCCTGGTGTTCCGTGGTAGTTATTTAATTGGTGGTGATGATAGGTACATGGTCCCTTGGTTTGCCGGCTACCTGTGGTGTCAACCCCATAGATGATCTCCCTGGTAGGTCCCAGAGACTTCACGTCCTTGATATTTTGAAGTTCTTGGCTGGGTCGACCCCTCCCTCCTGCCAATATCTGCCTCCCTCCCGGCACTCCGTTGGTAAAATGCTCTATGGCTCTCGGCTCTTTGGGGTGCATTCCTAGGGGTGCACATAACGGTCAGAGACGCTCAGTGAATTTTAAATTGCCCCTGACCAAAGAGACTCCCATGTAGGGTAACCAGCAATATGCAAAGAGCTTTGCAGGGAGTCCTCAGACTATTGAGGAACTCAGGCTTTCCTGCAGGTTGCCGTGTGCAGTCCCCTCAATAGCTGGCCGTACAGTATGATAGTGTCCCAGATATTTAGTGTAACCAGCTCCTTCCCTGGTCCCTACTCTCCATCTATGTCGTATCTACCTCCACTGTCTTCAAACACCTGATCACCATACTCCCAGATCTGGGGGAGGTAAGCCCAAGATGTCCATCTGGCCCCTCCTTGAGACTTGCCCCGCCCTCGCACCCAAGACCTCCTGCAAAAGGCAATATATCCAGTCCCTGACACTAACTTCCCACAGGAGATCATTGTGTGAAGTCCCAGCAACCAAAACTTAACTTTCCGAACATGAGTCAAAAAAAAGACCCTTGGATTTCAACATATCCAGTCCACCCCATCCACCTCCTCTCCCCCCCCCCCCCCCCCCCCCCCCCCTGCAGTAGGATGGGATCCCTCTTTTATTTGGATTTCACCTATTCCCCCCCATAAAGCTGGAAAACAGGCTAAATAGCAGAGCGGAGAAAGATTTCCCTGGCAAAGGAAAGACAACCCATAGACTAGAGGAAGACAGGGACAGGCTAAGTCCCTTCATCAGAGTAAACCCTTTCTCTATAGGTCAGCCTCCAGTTTCTTCCATCGCTTGAACCTTTTACATTTCCGGTTTCCAACTTCTCTTCCCAATTTTTCAGTTTGCATTATCTTTCCCTCCCGAATTTAACCCCAAGGGATCTTATAATGGGTGGAGGCGTTTTGGCGACCTGTGGTAGATCAAAGCCAGGAGCAGTTCCATGTCCATAGCTTGACTCTTCTCAAGGTTGACCAGAGACCGCCCGGAGGCTCTGAGTAACGTTCTGATGGCTGCACGATACATCTCCACCTCAGAGGTTCAGATATCACCACAGTCACATCAGCCGCCTTAGGCCGACTACCTTCAAAAGGCAAGCAAGGGGGACCTCCACCCCACCGAAATTCACACCAGCTGCCAGTGAGGCAGTATTATAGTAGTTATATTCTTGTACATAGGGGGCAGTATTATAGTAGTTATATTCTTGTACATAGGGGGCAGTATTATAGTAGTTATATTCTTGTACATAGGGGGCAGTATTATAGTAGTTATATTCTTGTACATAGAGGGTAGTATTATAGTAGTTATATTCTTGTACATAGGAGGCAGTATTATAGTAGTTATATTCTTGTACATAGGGGGCAGTATTATAGTAGTTATATTCTTGTACATAGGGAGCAGTATTATAGTAGTTATATTCCTGTACATAGGGGGCAATTTTTATTAGTATAAACAAACAGAAAATATTACAATACATTCTCATCAGAATGAACAAACAGTTAATTAACAAATATCATACAGATCAGAAAATAATAAATTCATAATAATAATAACTCAAAAAGTCCATCACTGGCAAAAAGAAAAATGTGGAAATTAATATAATTACTTGAAGAATTACCCCAGACATATGTTCCTCCATAACTTAACATTATTACCAGTTTTTTTAACCTCTATGGATCGTATCCACCTCAGCTCTGATAATATTTGGGTTACAGCGTTCATGGGCTGGAAGGACTCGCTGTGTGCAGACACTCTGGTCCTGGTGTGCCAGTGGTAGTATTTAATTGTACTGATGATCAGGTACATGGTCACTTGGTCTATGCCGGCTACCTGTGGTGTCACCCCATAGATGATCTCTGGGTAGGTCAGAGACTGCAGTCTTCCTATTTTGAGTCTGTGGGACACCTCCTGCCATATCCGCCTCCCTCCCGGGCACTCAGTGATAAAATGCTCCATGGTCTCCTCCTGCTGACATCCCAAGGGGCACAAACGCTCAGAGAGACTCAAGAATTTTAAATTGCCCCTAACAAAGAGCCTCCCATGCAAGGACAACCAGGCGATATCAAAGAGCTTTGCAGGGAGTCTCGGACTATTGAGGAGCCTCAGGCTTTCCTGCAGGGTGGCCATTGTGCAGTCCCTCAGAGCTGGCCGAACAGTATAGAAGGTCCTACAGATATTGGTATAAAGGTCCTTCCTGGTCTTATTCTCCAAAAATGTCTTGTCTAGCCTCCACTTTTTCAAACACCTGAGACCATACTCCAGATACTGGGGGAGGAAGCCAGGAGTCCATCGGCCCCTCTTGAGACTGCCGCCTCGCACCCAAGACTCTGCAAAAGGCAATATCCAGTCCCTGACACTACTTACCCACAGGAGATCATTGTTTGAGTCCAGGCAACCAAAATTTACTTTCAGAAACATGGAGTCAAAAAATACCCTTGGATTTAACATATCCAGCCCACCCACTCTCCTCTGCAGGTAGGTGATCCCCCTTTTTACTGGGTTCAACCTGTTCCCCCATAAAAGTTGGAAGAACAGGCTAAAGAGCCTAGCGGAGAAAGATTCTGGCAAAGGTTTTGTGATATAGGGTTAAATACAGATTAATATTTTCTTGCGGTCAGAAAATGGGCCCAAAAATGGGACCCCAAATTACATACGGGCATGGGCATGGGGGCCTTAGTTGTCATAAGAGGACACGCTGACAGGTGAGAACATGGAGACAAGTACAAGTGGTTCAGTTGTTTATAAATATTATCTAACCCTACTTAGGTACCTAAACAGTGGGACACATGGTCACCATAATGGCCTTTTTATTTCTTAATACTGACATTATTTGGGAGGCCCGGGCCGGATCATGGCGGGGCTCACGGGGCTCGAGCCCTGGGCCCCCACCACCTTGACCCCCCCAGGGGGCCCCCACAGCGACTATGTATGCCGGCACAGACATTTAAGTATCGGTTACTGTAGTTTAATATGCTTCTGCGCCCGCACAATGGCGCCGATGCTTCCTGTCAGCCAAGCTGTGAGACATGAGTGACAGCTCTGCATCGCTCCCAATCATGTGAAAAACAGCTCAGGACATGGCGCGGCTCGCAACGGAGGATACCGGTCCAAGTCCTTGAATAGTTAATGTGGTGACTGTCTCGACTACGAGCATCGCTCCCTCCTAGCAAGGGAAGAGTGACGTCACTGCCGCAGCCTGTGTAGCGTGGAGGAGTGTCGGCACTTACGATGTGGCTGCGCCTCCGGAGGTGCGGGCCCGGCCGCCCCCCGGCTGCAGAGTGAATGATAGAACCAACGGACCCCAGGAACATTAACAGCGTGGGGGAAGGCCAGAGGTGACAGGCAGCTTTAAAGGCACAGGAGGTAATGTATTAAAATACATCAACAATTGGGCAGCAGAGGTATATTCATCCCGTGAAAATTTAAGTGTAGTGGGGGGGGCACGCTGGGGCAGGTGAGGGACTCACTATGTGTAAGTAAAAACTACATAGATTATTATAGGAGGGCTGAGCACTAATTATTCAACTACTAATAAAGTGAGCACTTTATTGTTGTGGTGTAGTATTAGGTTGTCACTAGATCTATTGTTATTAACTCCTTACGCCGCAGCCCTTGCTTTTTTTGAATTCCATTTTTCATCCCAACTTAAAAAATCGTAACTTTTTTATTTTCATATACAGAGTGTGTTGTGAATCTTGTTTCTGCGCAACAAAGTGCAACTCATAGTGACGGATTATATTCCCTGCTGGTACTGGGAAGCAGGAAAAAAATCCCAAAAATGCAGTGAATGAAAATTGGTTGAAAAACGCATTTGTGTAGGGAATTTGATTTTCTACTTAGCTTGGGATCAAGGCAATTTCCTTTATTCTTAGTCTATTCAGATCAGGGGATACCAAATTAATTGGTATTGATTAGTTTATGTGTTTAATACATTTTTGAAAAAATTAAAACACAAAAATTGTACAAAAGAAAATTACTCATGTCGCTATGTTGTTTTGGCGCAATACATTTTCATACTTTGGTATATGGAGATATGTAAGAGGTGAATATTGTAAGATGAGCCGATGTTTCTTTGAAACCATTTTGGAACTGTTTATGACCTGCTGATCACTTTGTTATTAAATGTTTTATGTTTCAAATTGGCAAAAAAGTGGCTTTCGAACATTTGGCCGCCCATTTGCGTTACTGGGTCATGCCGAGAATAACCCATTATTTATATATTTTGATAGATAGACAGTTATGAGTTCAGGGGAATGCCTAATATGTTAGGATTTACGTTTTTATTTGTAATATCAGTTCAGAGGATTTGTGATTAAAAATTTTGTGTTGCTTTTTATAATACCCCATTTTTTTTTTTACTATTTTTCCACACCCTGGGTTGTTGATTGATACTACAATACAATGCAATACTACAGTATGCAGTATTGTGGATTAACAGATTAATAAACAATGTGCACTGGATGGAAACATACAGAATGATAATTCTGATTCACAGTACTGGTATATTATCATTTATTCATGTAGATTGTAGTTATTTTAATGTAGTTGGGAGCTGAATGTATTATAGCAAATTAAAAGGGCAATGTAAATATCATATTATTGTACCCAACACATCCAGGGCACAGTGTGGTCACGAGTGTGGTGGTTTGTGAGGGGTATATTACTATATTAATTTAGGAGCACGGTGTATTATTCACGGGACCCTATAGTGTATAAGTGGACTGTAGTATCTTTAGGATCACAGAGGTGATTGCAAGAGCCCAACGACAGCACGATCCGAGTGTGACTTATCATGACAAGTGATTGGCCTGAAATCTTTAGATTCTATTCCTGATGGAGCAGATCATCCACCTGTGCGTTGTAAAATGTCACTGTCTGCTTCCAAAAAGGTAGCAGCATTTCCTTGTGGGACGTATGCTGCACCCCATAGGTCATATTTTACAATGGTCTTCATGCCGCCTGACCTCCTATGTTATGACAGGACTGCTGCAATTCCCTTTATGTAAGCACCCCACAGTGTAACATTGTTGTATTCTAGTACAAATCGCAGAACTTGGAATGTACGGGCTACAGGTTGCAGCAAGTCCGTTGTGAAGGCCATATCTTACACACCACTCCTGCAGTGGATGGGCAGATATTTGTGTTATGCATATTGTATTATAGTTAATTCTTTTACATAGGGGGGCAGTATTATGAGTTATAGTTCTTGTTAACATAAGGGGGCAGAATTATCGTAGTTAATCTTGTACATAGGGGGGCCAAGCATCATAGTAGTTATATTCTTGTACAAGGGGGCCAGTATTATAGTAGTTATATTCTTGTATCTAGGGGGGCAGTATTTATAGTAGTTATATTCTTGTACATCGGGGGCAGTATTATAGTTAGTGTATGATTCTTGGAATAGGGGGCAGTATTATAAGTAGTTATATTATTGTTACATAGGGGGCAGTGATATTAGTTATATTTTTGATCTAGGGGCAGTATTATTAGTAGTTATATTCTGTACATAGGGGTAGTATTATAGTAGTATATATTTGTACATAGGGGCAGTATTATAGTAGTTTATATTCTGTACATAGGGGGTAGTATTATGTAGTTATATTATTGAAATAGGGTGGCAGTCTTATAGTAGGTTATAATTTCCTGGATACATAGGGGCAGTATTATAGTAGTATATTCCGTACATAGGGGGCCAGTATTATAGTAGTTATATTCTTGTACATAGGGGCAGTATTTGTATATAGTAGTTATATTCTTGTACATAGGGGGCAGTATTATAGTAGTTATATCTGTACTAGGGGGCAAGGTATTATAGAGTTATATCCTGTAAATAGGGGGCAGTATTATAGTGGTTATATCCCTGGACATAGGGGCAGTATTATAGTGGTTATAACCCTGTACATAGGGGGCAGTATTATAGTAGTTATATTCGTGTACACAGAGGGCAGTATTATAGTTATATTCTTGTACATAGGGGGCAGTATTATAGTAGTTATATTCTTGTACATAGGGGGCAGTATTAAAGTAGTATATTCTTGTACATAGGGGGCAGTACTTATAGTAGTTATATTATTGTACATAGGGGGCAGTATTAAAGTAGTATATCTTGTACATAGGGGCACTATTATCGCACAGTAGTTATATTCTTGTACATAGGGGCAACAATATTATAGTAGTTATATTCGGTACACCGTATTATTCTGTACAGTTAATTCTATACATAGGGGCAGTATTAAGTAGGATATCTTGTACATAGGGGGCATTTTTATTTAGTATAAAACAAACAGAAAAATTACAACCATTCTCATCAGACAGGAAACAAACAGTAATTAACAAATATCTACTGATCAGAAAAATAATCAATTCATAATAATCTTAATCAAAAGTCCATACTGGTAAAAAGAAAAAAACAAAAAAGTGGAATTTAATATAATTACTTGATGATTCCCCAGACATATGTTCCTCATAAATTAACATTATTACCAGTTTTTCTAACCTTCTATGATCTCTGTATCACCTCAGCTCTGAGAGTATTTGGGTGTACAGCGGTCATGGGATGGGAAGGACTCGCTGGCAGACACTCGGTCCTGGTGTGGCCAGTGGTAGTATTAATGGTGGTGATTGATCAGGGTACATGTCCCTTGGTCTATGCGGCTACCTGTGGTGTCACCCCATAGATGATCTCTGGGTAGGTCAGAGACTTCGAGTCTGATATTTTGAGTCTGCGGGGACACCTCCTGCCATATCTGCCGCCCTCCCGGCACTCGGTGGTAAAATGCTCTATGGTCTCCTCTTGGGGCATTCCCTAGGGGGCACATACGGTCAGAGACGTAAGGAATTTTAAATTGCCCCTGACAAAGAGCCTCCCAGTAGTGATAAACAGGGCAATATCAAAGAGCTTTGCAGGGAGCTCAGAATATGAGGAAACCTCGGCTTCCTGCAGGGTGGCCGTTTGTGCAGTCCCTCAGAGCTGGCCGATTACGTATTATAGAATGATCTACAGATATTAGGTGGACAGGTCTCATTCCTGGTCCTACTCCAGATAGGTCTTATCTATCCCTCCACTTTTTCAAACACCGAGACCATACTCCGTACTGGGGGAAGCAGGGTCCACGGCCCCTCTGAGACTGCCGCCTCGCACCCAAGACTTGCCAAAGGCAATATACCAGTCCCTGACCCTACTTACCCACAGGAAAGATCATTGTTTGAGTCCAGGCAACCAAAATTAACTTCCGAAACATGGAGTCAAAAAGACCCTGGATTTTTTAACTATTCCAGTCCACCCTCTCTCCTCTGAGGTAGGTTGATCCCTCTTGTTATTGGGTTCAACTATTCCCCATATAAAAAGCGGGAAGAACAGGCTAAAGAGAAGAGGAAGAAAGATTCTGCAAAGGAAAGACAACAGAGACATAGAGGAAGACAGGGACGCCAGGTAAGTCATCATCAGAGTAACCCTTTCTCTAGAGGCAGCCTCCAGTTCTTCCACGCTGAACCTTACATTTCGGTTTCCAACTATCTTACCAATTTAGTTTGCATTATCTTCCCTCCCGATTTAACCCACGGATCTTAATATGGCGTGGAGGGGGGCCTTGGCGAATTGTGGTAGATTCAGAAAGCAGAGCAGTATACAAATGTCCAGAAAGCTTGACTCTTCTCAAGGTTGACCAGAGACCCGGAGGCCTCTGAGTAAATTCTGAGGGCTGCAGATAACATCTCCACCTCACGACGGTTCAGATATCACCACAGCACAGCATCCTGCGTAGGCGATACCTTCAAAGGAAGCAATGGGGGACCGGCACCCCGAAAATCACACCGCCTGCAGGTGATCGCCAGAAAACAAGTCTATGGCAAACACATACAGCAGTGGACTCAGGGAAGCCCTGTCGCACCCCTGCCATCGACTTCAAAAGGTCCCCCTGCCTGGCCAACCATTGATCAGAGGAAAGTCTCGACTCTCTATCAAAGTTCTCAGCCCAATCTATAAATTGTCCCGGAATACCGTACTTTGCAAAAAGTGGCCCATAGGTAATTGTGATCAACCCTGTCAAAGGCTTTAGCCTGGTCCAGACCTACAACCATATCCCCACACTCAGAGCTTTACATCTCTCAAACATCTCCCTTTAGAGATGACTGATCAGAGATGTTGCGCCCCTTCGTACCGTGCCGTACTGAGAGCCTGCCAACAGTGCGGGGACAAACAGACTAATCTAGAAAACAGAAGTTTGGCCAGAATTTTTCTGTCGACATTATTCAAGAGGGCGAGACGGCCTCCAGTTCCTTGATGTCCACTAGGCTCATTACCTTTGCCAGCAGAAAGGGAGGGACCACTCTCATGGATGGAAGGCATCAGGTGGATTTCTAATAGGGACAATTGGTAAACACATCCACAAGGATTGGAGCCAAGAGGTCTCTGAACTTCTTATAGGAATTCAGCTCTGTAAACCATCAGGACCTGGTTGCCTTCTTCAGAGTAAATTATCAATGGCATCTTAACCTCCTCTCTGTTTATTCTGCTGTCAAAGGAGAAAAGTCCAAATATTAGTGTCAGGACCTGGAGTTGCCTCCAAGCCTTGGGCCATTTTCTCTTGATCCAAACATCTCTTATGAAATAAATCGCATAGTAGGAATCTCACCACCCCCAGGATACCCTCCCGAGATCCTGTAAAAACGCCCTGGGAGTCAGTGAGACGGTGATCGATTTCTGGCACACGTTCCCGGCATTTTTCATTACGGATCAGGAACACCCCCAGTTTCCGTAATCTCTCGCGATTACCAGGGAAGTGTAGCGCCTGTACTGATACTGTTTTATTTCAGACTTCAGTCGGTCAATCTTTGTTTGTCCCCCCCTCCGCCGAATACAGGTGACTCCAATCTTTCCGCAGCTGAGATACGGCTCTTGTACTGACTCTTACCCTTCTTCACTGACAGTCTCTTTAAGAGGGACCTGATCTCTCCTTGACGTTCTCCCACCAGTCAGATATGTTGTCATAGAAGCTCCTCTCTGGAGCTGGTCCTGAAAAAGGGATGGATTGGCATACACTCCGGAAATAACATAATCCAGGATTTAGAATTGAGACCTCCATAACACGACCAATGTCCGAGCGGTTAGTGGCTCCTAGGTGAAACAATAGATAAGATGGAAGAAATATGGAACAAACCGTCTTCGATTATACCACAACATTTCTCTGAGGGACTCACAAATGCCATATCGATCCATGCGGTGTGCTGTCAGCCACATGTGTAGGTGTACCGAGGTTGTCCTCCGTCCAAGTAAATACATCCATAGATGGGACTGTGATATTATGCTCTGTAGGACCCTGGAGTCTCTAAGCACTGCCTGGCCTGAGGACCGGTCACTGAAGTCATGACAACATTAAAGTCGCCTGCCATTATTACAGGATACGGGTAAATAAATGCTGCTTCACCTCATTGAACAGTGAATTTATCTGCAGGTCTGTGGCCATCGATGTTGATCAGCCGGGGAGCCGCATACCATGGTATTGGGGTAACCTCTAGCACCAGGAACCCCCCATAGCGACCCTCCGGGTCAGCCTGTGCACCGTCCGTCTGTGTGTTAACAGTATGGACGACCCGGCGTATCGGCTCCAACAGCAGTGACCAGTAAGAAGGACCAGACCGCCACTCACGCTCAGCCTCACGGAGGTGCCCTAAGGTGGTCAGGAGGGGTCTCTGCAGGAAGAGGGGGTTGACATCAGCGTCCAGATATCTAAGGTGCGTCATATACTGCGTGTCTGGTCGTTCTTACTTTTAACGACTGTTAACGTTGCTGGAAGCAACTTTTAGAGAGAACCAGCCATTACAATGATTTAAAGAGCAGAGCAGCGACCCCATCATTGAGTCAGAGTTCAAAGTCCCCCTGTCTTCAACTGTCTCCATGTCGGACTCTTCCGCGGTATCTACAGGAGGGGGATTTCTTCTTAGTGGAGGATCCCTGTGTCACCTCACACGCATTATCATTCTTTCTACTCTTTCAAAGTCCCATCAGACTCTGACAGGCATCAACCTGTTGGAAAGGACCATGACCCCGGCATCACCACTGGACTTCCTACTGGTCTTAGGCTCCGCACTGTCCTCATCAGGCTTACGGAGGATTTGTCTTTTTTCTTCCTTTGATTCTTTTTCACATCCTCATATTCAGTAGAGGTACAGAGGTGGCTGCCTCCTGAGGTGGTCGGGTGTTCAACCCACACTCCCTGAGCGCTTGTCTCTGACTGCTGGGGTTCTGCATCACTGGACCCCTGTACCTCACGCTGGTCAGAATGTGCCCCCGAACCAGGCCATCCTCCTCTAAGGCGTTCTGCCTCTGCCCACATATCATCATATGATAAGTCTCTGGCGATGTTGTGACAGGCCTCTGGGCAATCCTTGTGCGGGTGGCCCATCTCTACGCCCCCACAGAGGTTGCATTGACCATTTCACAGGTGGCACTGAGATGGCCGACCTCCCCACACAAGTTTATTTTACTACTGTACATACTTTGGCCACGTGACGATCCTACCACCCTGAAGCATTTCGTGGTTGTCCGGGATAGAAGCAGACGCCCTTTTCTCTGCCTATATAGAAGGAGTTAGGGAGGTGCCGGGTAATGTTGGTAAACTGCCTCAACTTTCACCAGAACTTCCACCCTCCATCAGATTTTGGTGTTTTTTTGTTTTTTGTTAACCGTCGGCGTCTCGGTTATTAGGAGGTCAGACAGCGATCACAATGACGCCGGAGCCACAACCCGAAATCCGAGCGGGGGGAACAGAGTTACAGAAATTCTATGACCACCACCGTACAGGCCTGGATATGGGGACGAACACAAACTACACAGCCATCGGTTGTGTACCTGAACCGGGGAAGTTTACCAGAAACCTTCCAGACTTGACAAAGCTAAAGCTTACATCAGAGCCCTGTCTGTCTGGAAAGGTGATGACGGCCAGGATATCATCCTGAGAAGTGAGAACCCCATATGGTGAACAGGAGATCCCGCACCACAAAAACTCCTATCTGGGAGATCGTCCTTGAGCTCTGTATTCTTAAAGCGCACCACATTCCTACTTTGAACGCCTGCCGGGTAGTGTGCGCCCGGAAGGCTGAAGGAGGGCGCGCCGCGGCTCCAGGCGTTTTTAGGAGTTCGGATGGGGCCACTAAGGGTATTATGGGGGGAGGGTCTGAAGCAGAGAGACCTGAATACAAGGGGGCTCGATTTTTAAAGGGGGGACAGTCACAAGTATCATTTCTGCGCCACCCCCCTGCCCCCATCCACCTCTATGTTATCCTCCGGTGGCTGTACCTTCCCAGATAGACTGAGGGTCACCTCCATCCCCCAACCCCGCAGGTACAGCAGAATCGATGTTCCTACAGTGTCCCCAGTTCAAGCATGCTAGAGTTCTCCGGGGCATCCATCACCCACTGACCCATAGATGAAAGTGTCACCATCCTGTGATGCACAGACACTGCTGGGACTGGTGGTACTACAGGTCATGCTCCTGCTCTGAGGAGAAGCTGCAGAGCTCTGCGGCTGATCTGTTGTGTTGTCCATTCGGAACGAGAAGCTCGCAGGCTTATATCTGTGTACCCTTGTGCGGGACATCTGGGGGACAGTCCTGCTTGTGCTTGGGGCCCGGGGGTCACTCAGAGTCGACAAGCTCGCCTCGCTGGTGAGAAGCGCTCCTTTTTCCTTTAAACTCGGCCAGGGTCCTCCTACCTCTCAGCGACACAGTCCCATATCCTGACCACCTTTGCCAGCTCTATGCTTAGTCCGCTGCATCTTGGGTTATACAGGGTGTCTACTCTCAGTGTGCGCAGTAGTCTAAGGAGTACATCAGTCAATTGCATTTGCATCATTTTCTTGTATTAGTCAGCTCCCCCATCCTCCCTTACCAAGTCGGTATCTCCTACTGCCAACTGCAGCTCCCGGTGCCCGTGGGTTCTCCTTCCGCTGCTGCTGGTCAGGTGTGCACGCTCCAGATGTTGTTGGGCCACCCGTCTCCTTCCCATGCTTGTGGCTTGCACTGCGGTGGCTCGGTTTCACAGTTAGCAGTGTTATGGCACCTCTGGCGTTACTGCTGACCTGGTGCGGCATACTGTGCAGGCCATTGGGACACCAATCAGCCCTCCTCTGCAGGTTCTTCTCGCAGGGTTGTCTTTCCAGAGACGTTCTCATCGTTCTGGGTGTGCAGGAGTGGGGGGCTGTCACCTGCTGCTGATCTCTCACTCTGCTCACCTGAGCTCCTGCCACGCTGATGCGCTCATAGAACTTGATACGCTTTCATTGCGTGCTTCAGTTACTTCACCTTTTTCATTCTTACTCACAACCAACCGCATTGTCTGTACAATCTGTCCCCAATCTTTACTTGGTTACTTTGGGTTTGCATCCCTAAAGGTTTTTGGGATTCACTCCCGGTGTATGCCTGGAAGCGCTGCCGGGCCTGGGGAATCTCCCCCCCAGGGTGGCCCCGCCCTGGCTAGCTCCCAGACATGCAGAGACTCAGGTAGCTCAGTCATCACGTCCCTCAACAGCAAGGGGGCAGGAATTATAGTAGTTCATATCTTGATCATAGGGGGGCAGTATTAAAGTATTATCTTCTTGTACAAGGGGCCAATATACAGCTCACAGTAGTTTATAGTTCTTGTACAGGGGGCAAATTTATAGTATTAATTCCTGTACACATTATTATAGTATTATCTTCTCAAAACCGCAAACATGTGACAGCATCCTTGGCCTCTATTTACACGAACTATGGGGACTGGTATTTGCGCGCCGTACAATATCTGTCCCCATAGACACCTATGGTATGGTGACACAACTGTGTATTTAACCATGAGCTGTCCTCAGGGAAAAAGAGCTTCTCCTAATTTTTCTCGGTATGGGGGCGCAAACACATTCTAATACTACGCCTTGCTTTTTTGATGCGTTTGTTAAACGAATCCCGAAACGCCATCAATGCCTAAAGACATTTAAAATGAAGTATGGGCCTCCAACCAGTTTTGCGCCCAGGGGCCCCCACCAACCTTATCCGGCCCTGTTGTGGATCACCAATCAGTTGCCACCCGGAGCCCAGCCGATCCTCTAAGATTCTTAGAAGTCGGGGGACCGCCTGTGTATTTACTCCATCTAAGTGAAATGGAAGTTTGATCCCTTTTTTAGACAACATAATTTTAAAGGGCACATATGTTAGTAAAAAGTAAGTTTCAGAAAATTCAACCATGAAAAAGTAGAATGGCAATGGACTTATAATAGCCATTACAATACGATTGCTTTAAAAACTTACAGTCATATAATAATGACATTGCCGCTTCATCATATGCATAAAATTAACACTGATTACACTTAAACCTCAATTATAGTGAGGGATGGGTTTTGAGCCAAATCAGAGGTCCTATAATAGAATGGAACATCAATTAGAGGAGTTAATAATAAAAAATTCATAGAGGGTCATCTTTCTCACATTTGCTAACTGTTTGTACACTTCTTATAGTAAATTCTGGATCAGAGTGGGCTTTCTGCAAACCAATGCATCCTTATGGATGAAAATCAAGTAGAGGCTAAAAAGGACGGTGATGGTGCATGCGTGCAAGAGGGCTTTTGTACTTTTGTTGTTGTTTGCAAGCAATCTAAACCATCAGGACTAGGGGTGTGATTACCTCCAGTGATGATCTGCAGAGAGTTTGCAAAACAAAGTCGCAGAAAAATTTTTGTATACGTTATTTAATCAAGAGGATAAATAACAAATAATTTTATAAAAAAGTTAACCGTTTGAGAGACAACGCATTGTACTTAAGTCACCAGAGACTATTTATTGTAAGCTTCAATGCCACATCTTACTATCAGTTGGATATTAAATCAACAAATAAATACAATGCAAGATGTAGATGTCATATGCCTGATGGTTAAGAACTATAAGAATAACATATAGGATAATTAGTGATGAGCTGAACCATTAAATTTTGGATCGCGGAACCCAAATTTAAAAAATCCTGGCACAGATTAAAGGGTTTGAACTGTTTAAATCCTTTCTGGCAAAAGCACTTTGCCAGCACCAATCACAGAGCATTAACATCAGGGGAGTTGAGCCGAACCCAGAGTGAACTTGTAATGAAGTTAAGGGTGGGGCCAAGGGCACCGTACCACAAAGTTTGGTACAAACGGGACTTTGTGGTTGGCTTCACTCAACATAGTATAAGTCATAGTTGTAAAGATAGTAGTATTACTCAAGTATAGCCAGTTTTAAGCACAAAAAATGTGCTGAAAACTCAAAAAACTCAGCTTATACTCAAGTCACAAAAAAAACCCAACTCAAAACCACCTTTCCGGCAGTCCCTGCAGGTCTTCTGTGCGATCTGTCGGCAGCGGAGCGGCGGTAAGGTCCTTGCCGCCACATGCGCTGCTAGGAGGATAGCACAGAAGACCCTCTGGGGCCGCCAAAGGGTATGATTATTCATTTTTTAATCAACTGCTGGCAACAGGGGAGCGCTGGGGCGGTGGGACGGGGGAGCCGCTGGACGAAGGGAAGGGTGGAGCCGCTGACTGACAGACGGGGGAGCCAATGGGACGGGGGAGCCGCTGCCCATGGAGCGGGGGAGCCGCGGACCGACTTATACTGGGCAGGGGGATGGCAGGCTGTATACTGAAGCAGGGGGCTGGCAGGATATATACAGGGTCTGGGGGGCTGGAAGGCTATATATGGGGCAAGGGGCTGCAGGCTATATACTGGGGCAGGCGGCAGCAGGCTGTCTACTGGGGCAGGGGATGCTGGCTATACACTGGGGCAGGGGGCTGGCAGGCTATATACTGGGGCAGGGGGCTGGCAGGCTGTATACTGGGGCAGCTGTCTGGCAGGCTATATACTGGGGCAGGGGGGTGGCAGGCTGTATACTGGGGCAGGGAGTGGCAGCGGTTATACTGGGGCAGGGGGCTGGCGATATATGGGACAGGGCTGGCAGGTATATACTGTGGGTAGGGGCTGGCGGCAGCTATATACTGGGGAGGCTGTGACCAATGCATTTCCCCCTCAGCTTATACTTGAGTAACAGGTTTTCTCGTTTTTTGTGGTAAAATGAGGGGCCTCGCTTATACTTGGGTTGGCTTATACTCAAGTATATATGGTATAATAATGGTATCGGGCTTGAATGGCTGAAGGATCACTCATTATATATATATATATATATAATATATATATAAAAATAACATACATACAAGATAATAATAATCAAACACTGTTGTTAGTCCAATTCCGTCTTACTGAAGAGCTGACTATGGATGGAGACACGCTCCCCTTTCCCGCCCACTCAGCTTTTTACCTCATGGTCGTACTCCAGCACTCACTCATGTGTAGAGAGAAGTCCTAACTATGAACTAATGAAGTAACAAAACAACTACACTTATCTCTTCCTCAGCATTCCCTACACTTGTATATAAACAAATAATCCACACAGACACATGCTGCAGATCGATCACAATCCCCCTCCCCATTCCCTCACACTCAACAGGAAACTCTCCAAGTCTTCCAGCTGTCTCTTCATGTGTTGTGCTGAAGTTTACATAAATAGGTGGGTGGATAGATAGATAGATAGATAGATAGATAGATAGATAGATAGATAGATAGATAGATAGATAGATAGATAGATGGGAAAAATACTTTGAGGAATGATTCCCAGGGACACTGGAGCAGACTTAAGTTTATATTTAAGGATAATGTGGGTATTATGGTGATAGGGTTGCTACATTGGATATAATGGATATCGAAGAAATTATTAATTATTTATTTAATTGTTCGTGATAGGGTTAAGATGAGTATGTATGAAATGAAATGATTGTGAATTATATCTTATTGTCAAATAATAGTAAATGAATTGAGCCTTAAGCTAATTTATAAGAGGTGACCCGATTATGAGTGATATGGGATTCAGTGTGAGCAATAAGTAATGCTTATAACTGCTGAAAGGGGTTAGCACTTAACCTCAAGTTTTTAGTCAAGGTGTGTGTAAGAGTGGGTGGGAGGGTATTAGGTAATTTACCATATACATCTATTAATAGTTCTGCTCCGCTTTTTGAGATATAAAGGTAAGCCTTCACCCATACTTCATAAAAAGCTGGCAATTGTCATGGACAGTTTAGAGATCAATGACCCTCCATCTGAAACCATTTTATGGACAGGAATGTCTGGCTAATGAGGTAAAAAGACTATCAAGAAATGAGCACAAATTGTCATATCCTTCTCCCACACTTACACACACCTTAGAAAAAAAACATGAGGTAAAGTGGCCACCCTTTTAAGCTATTTTTTGACTATTTGCATATTGGAGATATTTATGGAGATATTGGAGATTTTTACTACAAAATCTTGGGTCATGAGGAATCTACCATCAGAAGTAGATCTGATTGTAAATTCCTCCTACTGTCTCTGCCATAATATGTAATTTAATAATCGTGAACCTAACATAACTGTTAAAACGTTTGTAGTTATATGTAACTTAATTCAGAGGGTACTGGGGTGTGTAAACCCTTGCAGGCACTAGGAGCTAAGGCTAGTACATGCGCCTCTAACCTTTGCAGCTAACTTGTCAAAAAACTTATTTAGTAATATGTAAATTAACTTCAGAGGCTACTGTGGTGGTGTACTAGCCTGGCCAGGCACTGGGAGCTAGGCTAGTACACGTCAAAGTAGCCTCAGCAGTTAATTTACATATTGCTAAAATAAAGTTTTTAACAAGTGAAGTGAGGTCTCTGGAATATTAAATTACAGATTAGGGCCTAAGCAGATGGGAAGGATCTACCATCTACTTCCTCATGATAGGTTTCCTTTAAAAAAAGAATGCATACAAGATATTATGGTGAATACCCCTCATTGGGATAAAAGGAATTTGCCAGAGATGTTTTGGATCCCTGGTGTAGCGTTTTGGAATAGGTGGGAATAAGGTGCATCTCACAAATTATGGAAAGGGGATTTATGGTATTGGTTACAGAGGAAATATTGTATAAGGAATATAGTTACAATATTAAGCTAATAATGGAGACACATGATGCTATGGAGTTTGTATGACACAGCATCTCAACTACCAAACTATTATAGGAAAATCTAAATATATTTTGGGACCACGTGCATAACTCAAAAATCAACTAGGAAAAAGATTTTGGTCACATTAATAGTTAGGGATGGCATGGTTTTCATAAGAACACCAAAAACTGTTCTTTTACTTGGAATCACAGATTGCTTTAGTTTAATTTCATCCAAAGGATTTATAATTCTCCCTCTGACCTACTAAAAATAAGAATTACATTGTTTCTCCCTAACCTTGAAAATAAAGCAATACAAAAAATGGGATTTTTCCAAATAGATGAATAAAAAAATTGCCATGGATATGGGAAATGTGGGCATGAGAGCTAGTTTTTTTTCATTTGTATGTTTGTCTCTTGTCTAGATGACAAAGGGGTTTGAATGGTGGCAAGTGGGGATAGTAATATAAATATCTATATTTCATATTATAATTGTATTAATATGTAAGGATATATGTAAAGTTTTTGGATATGTAAGTTTTGTAAAATGTTTGAAATCAATTGTCAGGGCTGCACTCGCGATCCTCGGTACGGATCGTGGGTACACCCATGCCCTTCCGCGTGGCGTGGAACCCCCGGCCCTGATTTACCTCTCCAGCACTCCTGGTTCCTGACTAGGCCGCATCCTTGCTCAAGGCCGCGCATGTCCCTGCTCTCTAGGGCGCGCGCACGCTGGCTTACCTAGCCTTTAAGGGCCAGTGTCCTCCTGATTGTTTATCCAGCCTCACCCATATATCGGGCACCTCCCTTCCTTCCTGGCCGTATCTTCAGCATTCTTCATGGAACTTTCAAGGTTTCCACACCTCGCTTCCCACAGCGGTTCCGGTTGCAGTGATTGTCCATCAGCGTTTCCAGACGCTCCTGTCCTCCAGCGTTTCCAGAGGCCTCTGTGTTTCCTGTATATCTTCCAGCGTTTCCAGATGCCTCCGTGTTGCCTGTGTTCCTCCAGTGATTCCAGATGCCTCCGTGTTTCCTGTATGTCTTCCAGCTTTTCCAGATACCTCCGTGTTCCTTGTGTTCCTCCAGCATTTCCAGGCATCTTCATGTTTCCTGTCTCCGGCATTCCTAGATGCTCCTGGTGGCTCTCATGTTTCCAGAGTTTCCAGACGCCTCCAAGCCACCCGCTCTTCTCCAAGGACTTCTCTGTTCCTGTCTGCCTGGGTTTTGTGCCAGCTTGTGCCTGCTTACCTGCCATGAGTTCCAGCTCTTCCTGTCAAGCCGCATTCCTGCTGTCATCCCAGGCCCAGACTGTGTCTTACATCCCTGTCATCCCTGTCGCACCCGTGGAATGACCTGGTTTCTGGCACCCCACCGCAGCAAGACCATCCCGCTTTGCGGCGGGCTCTGGTGAAGACCAGGTGCTACTTAGACTCTGGGCCCGGGTTGTGGCTAGTACTCTTTTTATATCCCGTGGTGGTCCAGAGGACCCACTGGTCCACAGACTCCTCCCTTTGGACTCTTCCCATAGAAACTTTTAGTTCTGTTGTCTGTGGACCGTTACAACAATAACATTTTGTTTAAATAAAAAAACGCATAATGATTACTGTAATCCTAATGATGCAGTATGATCAAGAAGTATGATAATGAAATGATGTGATATTATATCCTTATGAAAAAATAGAAAATTGATTTGTGGTCAATGTTCTTCCAGTTATGGCAGCCAGAGAGAGATGACAGGGTGTGTTTTACTTCGTAATGCACAGAGCCGTTAATGCTGTATGCAGAGGCTCACGGGGTGAGCCCTCATCATACAGATGTGGGGTTTGCTGCACACAGTTTTAATATTTTTAAAATGTATTAAAACAAAATAAAACCTACATAAATTTGGTATTACCATGATTTTACTGAACCAAAGAATAGAGTAGACATATCATTTGGACCACACAGTGAAAGCTGCAAAAACTAAACCCACAAAAAAATGATGCAAATTATTTTTTTGGGCCAATTTTGCCACATTTGTATTTTTTTTCAGCTTCTCAGTACACAGCATGAATTACTAAAAGTCTTCACACAGCTCTGTACACGGAAAAACACAAAGGGGTTGAGACAAGAAGGGAGATGTGTGTGATGCATCATTGTGGGGATGTATAGGGGCATTATAGGGAAGGATGGGAAGGAGTACATAAGTAGGTATAGAATGGGAATATAGAAGGGTAAAAGAATAGAAATATCAGAGATGGGCAGATAGATCGACTAAAGAAGTAAAGTAAAGGGAAAGATAGATGATACATGTAAAAACATTACAATGAAGGCGATATATACTGTATTTTTCAAACTATAAGATGCACCTTGTAAGACGCACCGCAGATTTGGACACCAAGAAAAATGAAAAAAAAAATTACCCATTCCCTGGTGGTCACACACACAACTCCAAAATAGCTCCCATGCAAACAGCTCTGCAACATGCACACAGAGAAAACTCTGCTACACTGGCAAGCACAGCTTTGTTTAAATAAACCTCCCCCAACAGCTTTCAACCTTTTATAATTAGTAAACCTTTGCACACCCTCAGCCCCCCTTCACCATTGTTTGAATCCCCCATCTCCACACACACACATACAGTATATAAACCATATATATAGTATATACTCGAGTATAAGCTGACCCGAGTACGAGCCGAGAGCCTTAATTTTACGACCAAAAAACTGGGAAAACCTATTGACTCGAGTATAAGCCGAGGGTGGGAAATGCATTGGTCACTCCCCCCAATATATAGCCAGCCAGCCCCCTATAATATACAGCCTGCCCCCAGTAGTATGCAGCCTGCCCCCTGCAGTATACAGCCAGCCCAGCTTGCCCCCAGTAGTATACAGCCTGCCCCCAGTAGTATACAGCCAGCCCAGCTTTCCCCCAGTAGTATACTGCTTGCCCCCAATAGTATACAACCAGTCCCCAGTAGTATAGAGCTTGCCCCCAATAGTATACAGCCTGCCCCCAGTAGTATACAGCCTGCCCGCAGTACTATACAGATTGCCCCCAGTAGTATAGAGCTTGCCCCCAATAGTATACAGCCTGCCCCCAGTAGTATACAGCCTGCCCGCAGTACTATACAGTTTGCCCCCAGTAGTATAAAGCCTGCCCCCAGTAGTATACAACCTGGCCCCAGTAGTATACAGCCTGCCCCCAGTAGTATACAGCCTCCCCCAGTAGTATACAGCCAGTCCCCATTAGTATACAGCCAGTCCCCATTAGTATACAGCCAGTCCCCAGTAGTATACAGCCTGTCCCCAGTAGTATACAGCCAGTCGCCAGTAGTATACAGCCTGCCCCCAGTAGTATACAGCTTGCCCCCAGTAGTATACAGCCTGCCCCCAGTAGTATACAGCCTGCCCAGAATTTAAAAAATAATAAACTTATATACTCACCCTCCGGTGGCCCCGATGTGCAGCGCTGCCCCCCCCCCCAAGTCCGCGTGGCTCATCTTCTGGCTTCCCGGCTCCTCTTCTGTAAGATTGTGCTGGGCGCCGTCATTGTTCTCTCTCGGGCGGCAGGCGCATAGTATGACACGCCGCTGCTGACATCATACTAGGCGCTGGAGGGTGAGTATATAAGTTTATTATTTTTTAAGCCCAGTATTGACTAGTGCATAAGCGGAGGGAACGTTTTTCAGCACATTTTTTGTGCTGAAAAACTCGGCTTATACACGAGTATCTACGGTATATACAACACTGTCCAAATGATTATGTAAATGATAATTTTCTCTGATTTTCCTAAATGGTCGATGCAAATGACAGTCAATATAATAAAAGTCATCACCTGTATACATCAAATTTTATTAAACAAACCTCCCAGTAATAACAGTATATTTTTCAAAATTAAAATTATTATGCACAGCAAAAGTTCTAAACATTTTTAGGTTGTTAAGAACTGAAAATGGTCACTTGCTGAATTTGTAGCATTAAGAGGTCACATTCATTGAAATCAAAAGCTATTTCAATCCAAAACATCCTAACAGGCTAAGTTACATGGTAACACAGGAACCCTTCTGACCCGGTCTGTTTGGCCTTTGTCAAATAGTGTAAGTAAGAATAGACATAAACATGTAATTAATAACCATTGTAGTGATAAATAAGAGTGGAATAGATTACATCATATATGTGAAAAAGATCACGTTATACAGCTCCAAAGTATTGCAAGGTAAACATGAATCATCAAATATAGTCAAAAATCAAATCAGAAGACATATAGGTAATGCTCGGTAGACCTGTATCAAAGGTACAGAGGCTTAAAATCTAGTACAAGTTAATACAAAGTAGCACAAGCTCCTAGCAGCCAGTATAGAATCCAGGAGATGCTGGACTAAAACAGAAGACCGGTGTAATCTCTGTAAAACAAAAGGTAAAGTTAAGTGCTTACCAAAGCAAGATGAATATGACAGGTACTGGTAGATGGGCTGGGTATTGTGCTGCTGCATGCCATGGGATGCCCTTGTGTCTAATGCCGCGGGCTGGATATTTAAACAGGAAGTCCCAGCCAGTGGAGACATGGTAATGAAGGTAAAGTGCAACAGATTAGGCGCAGAGACTATTTTATGCCCACGCGTATAAAGCATGGGAGTGCGACAGATTAGACGCACAGCCTATTGTTATGTGCACGTGACCCAAACAGTGTCCGTATTGGCTGATCCAAATGGATTCAGTGCGCGTGGGCGCGATAGCAACGTGTCGCAATGGATTGGAATAACCACTCAATGGATATATGAATACGGAGAGGGAGGGGGGGACACAGTGCAGCAGTGGATGTATAAGTTATAACATAGATTGGCCCCTATTGAATGTGGTAATGCTAACGCTATGTGTAGGGTCTTACCCATCACTATGGACGAGGGTATTCTATCGTCTCTGTAGAAAAAGATAGAGGTATTGAGAATACAGTCACATTATATACAGAACATGGTAACAGAGTTAAATAAAACTGTGTACATTGTACTCTCTGTTGAGTCCTCTCGGTTCAAGCGTTTGTAGGGTGTGAATCCAGAATGCCTCAGGTTGCTTCAGGACTGTACATAACCTAGGGACTACCTGTACTGTTAAAAAGTATTGTATCACCTATACCTTTCTTACTGTAATTCATCTTTCTCTGCATTGACATTATAAGATTTGAATAAAATGATATATTTTTGTTGAAGGTTTTGGCTGGACCAGATAAATGGGCAGCATCCATACATCCTGTTCTTGGACAGTGATTGGCTGCTGTGGTATAATAATACTCACCAGTTGTGGTATCCCGAGGACATATCTTTAGATATGTAAATAATTGATAGGTAAAGTGCAGTGTTTTAGTCTTTAGTCTTTAGCTTTCTAAATATTTCCCATGGGTACATTGAGTCTATGCTCATCAACAATAAAATAGGGAATAACTTTAATGAACAATCTGTTTGTTAATAATATTATACAAGAGCAGATTTAGAAAAGAAATGGTGCTGATTCCCAACACTTAATATGTGTTATTAAAAGCATGCTGACAACATGTCAGTAAGTGGTATTCAGTGTTGCATATGCACATGCATGTACAATAAAGCTTGAGCATAAAAAATGGCTGCAAACAGTGGTCCAAATATTTCTGTACTATGATAGATAAATCCAGCAGGGCAATTCTAAAGACTGCAGTATTGAGAAATCAAGATAAAATAAAATAGAAATATATTTTAATGTCCTGATTTTACTTGAATTTTTACAGTACAAATTAAAAAGTAAAATGTCTTTTTTTCTGTAGCTCTTTATTCTTGGCATTCAGGCTTTGTACTATTTAGCTCATTGTTTGCTGAAATACACTTTGGTTTTGAAACATGTTGTAGAATATTTTCATTCTCACAATACTACATTTACTTTGAAATACCACGGTGTGTCTAGGCATTTAAAAAATTCATCATATCAGCAATCATAACCTTTGGAAGGCATTTGCTTTTCAAAGGGTTAATGGAGGTCCTATTGGAGGTGAACTTTTCAAAATTCAGAATTGAAGTGAGACACTCTGACCTTACGTCCTAATGAAAGTGTGATCTGGTTTGATTCATAAAATCTGTATCTTTGTTCTTGTTAAAGTTTCCTTTTTTAATTGTCATTAGAGAACGAAATACATACAGGGGGAGATTTATATTTTCTAACTCTAGTTTTAAATCAGTCTAGTTGTACTGGCTTATTTCTGAGTCTAATTTGTCTTCCATGTATTTATTAGGGCTGGTGCTTTTGAGTCTAATATGTTTATCTGGTATGTTGTCAACTTTTTTTTTTTTTAAAGTTGCAGATTTTTGCCCTGTATCTTTCAACCAAGTTCACCAGCCTAGAATACGCAAGCTTTTGCACATTTTTTGTAAAAGTTGCAAATGGCCAATACAACTAAATGGAGTCTAAGCATCTGGATTTGTTAGATAATTCATGCAAATCCATGAGTTGTGGTATAAATAAGAAAAAGTGGCAGAGAAATGTGCAAAAACTAAAATGCACAAAATTTTAGTAAGAAAAATTTATAATAAAAACACAAATCTACCCCATAGTCTCTTTGTTTTATATGCTTCTTTCTTTCTTTCTTTCTATTTCTGACTTCTTTGCAAAGCTGATATTGCATTTCTTGTTCAAATGCTGCTGTGTATTTTTAGTACATATTTCATTGATAATTTTACAGATCAGTGATGCAGCATGTCCCCGCTCACCTCTGCAGCCAGCATCTTGTGTTCTGATCTTTTTGTCAAAGCTCATCAAAGTTTAAACAGATCTCATGAGAGAGATGGTTGTACCCTAGTACATCCTGCCTATATGATCAGTGAGAACAAGAGCAGGTACATTATTTTGTAACATTATTATGTTTTCATCATTTGCCATTCACTTATTAATGACCAGACCTGTAACTAAATTAAATTAAACTTTTAAAACAATATCATAAATTAAC
Organism: Engystomops pustulosus; assembly: GCA_019512145.1. NCBI lineage: Eukaryota > Metazoa > Chordata > Amphibia > Anura > Leptodactylidae > Engystomops > Engystomops pustulosus. The sequence goes on from CM033645.1 coordinate 103,118,355, forward strand.
TGTGCAGATGACAATAGCAAACTTTGTAATATATTTAAGTAAAGAAATATGTTTCTGTGTGCTTATTTTTCTCAATCTTCCATCCTTATTTAAGACATTTCTGAAAATCAGCTTTTGTTCTGTATCCACTGATGGCTAATAAAGAAGCCCAATAAAGTGTCTAATGATTTATTGCTTAAGGGTGCTTCCACATGTTCAGGTTTTCAGATGCACTTTTTGATGACCAAACCAGGAGTGTGAAATGAGGAGGGGTATCATCTCTCTATTTGTTTCTCATACGTTATGATCCATACCTTCTTTTGAATTTAAAAAAGCATCCTAACAGTCAGGGCCGGCGTTAGGAGGTGGCAAACTAGGGATTAGCCCAGGGCTTCCTGTCTTAAAGGGGCCCTCTGCATCTGGACTTTTCTGGGGAGAGGAGGTATTGCTCTTTTAATACCCCTTGGTTGAATGTCCTGGTGAAGATGCTTATCATCTATCTCTTGTCTATATATTTATCATCTATACGTCTAGTTATTTATCTCCTATAATTTGTCTATTTTCTATCTATATATCTGTCTTTCTAACTATTTATCTATCTAGCTTTTTGTCTTTCAATTTATCTATATGTTTTTAATCTACCTATCTTTTTTCTATCTATTATCTATTCATCTATCAATCAATTGATCTTCTACTCCTCTTCTACTGTATCTATCTTCTATCATCTATAATTCTATCATCTATCTATAAATCTGTGTCATCTTTAAGATTTTCAGATCTTCTATCATCAAAACTACAAAGTGTCATTATTGTGCAAGGCTAAAGGAGCCTTTTACGGAATGTTTCATAGCAACTTACACAGCATAAAATTGTGTCATTTTCTGTGATGATCATTTATTTAATAACACTGGAACACTAATTGTGATGCCTTAAAAGTTTGAACTGTTTTTAAAGGGTTGTTTGACTTTCATAAAAATTCTATGCGGCCAGCTGGGACATAGGGTTGGGTGGGCGTGCCAGGCGACGGGGGAGCTACCAGAATTGTGGTTCTGTGTAAACAAACATGGGCATGGCAGTGACAGATGGTGCTGCAGTAGACCGGGAGTGCTGGAGGAGGTAATTTTTTTTTAATTATCCCTTCAACTATGTTTGGGGTAAAATTCTGGAAATCACACCAATTTTCCCCTACAGTTCTACTTTTTGAGATCTGGTATTGTCACCTTACGAAAAATATGCTGCTCAAACTAGCCATTCCTCAATATTGTACTAAAAATTAATTTTAACTAATAAATAAATGTCATATTTCTGTTCAAACTGGCTCCAACAATAATCAGCCATCATATGTATATCCCATCGTCAATGGTGGCATTCTTCCATTGTACTTATTTATTGATACAAGTGCTCACCCTGTTTGTCCCTTACATCACCAAGACAATGTAGAAATCAGTCCAAATTACAATAATGAAATTCTTTCAATCGATACAAAATAATGTGGTTTATTTTCTTCATTGACAAGCATTTCTCCAAAAGACCATTATCCAGCTCAATTAGAGTTAGAATTGATCTGTACTGATTCCCATTATGTAGAAATACACATTTTTGACAGCATTTGGAACTATCTAAAAACATTTTTTATTCCCCCATCCTTTTGTATTTGGGGACTTTCTGCACCAATTTTTTTTTTTCCAGGGAAAGTGTAGTGCCTTTCCATGGTCCCTGGGGAAAAATTGGTTGCCTCAACCCATCTATGGTGCCATATCCAGTCTAAAATGCCTCAGTCCAGCAGCTGTCTGCCTTTTTTGTAGCCCCCTCCTGCCCCCTTTTCTGTAGCCCCTTTCTCTGTTGTCCTTCTATATAAGAAGGGGGTACAGAAAAAGGGACATTATAATTTTACCACAAAAAGGAAAACTGGGAAAACTTATTTACTTGAATATAAGCCTAGGATGGAGTAAGGAGCCACTTATTTTTAGTACAGTATCCAGCAGCAGCTTCTTCTCACTAGCATAACACAAAATAATATAATGATGTTTTGCTGCTAGGCTACATTTACAAAACAAGCTCGAGGTTCTTAGCTACCATTCAATCAAATTGCATTAGCCCATTAACCACTTCACGGTGACCTCGTTCTTGTTGGTCACTACACTATTGGGTGCGGCATCACATGGCATCCACTGCTGCTGCTGCAAAAAAAACACCAGCAGGTTCCAATACCCAGTTTCCCCCCAGCACCTATACTGGCATGCATAGCCCCCAAGGTTCGCCCTGGGTACACAAAAGCAAAACATCAAAATTATACATTCTGATTATGAATAGTTTATTAAATTGTCTCTCTCACAGATCCTGCTATGACAGGCACAGGACCTTTGCAGAGGATCCTGGCTATGATAGCAGCTGGTTGCAGCTAACACCTGCTATTTATGTAGCAGACTCAGCCCCTGAGCCTGCTCCATACATCTTCAACAGACATGTGATATATAGGTATGTAACATGTTGTTAAAATGTTTACCACCCCATCTAACAACCATACAAATTAAATGGTTGCATTTTTTTCTCATGACTGTTTACCAAAATTACATCTATACGATAAAGATCTTATTAAATTAACTTTTTTCCTATATTTAGCATAAATTAATAATGAAATCATATCATTTAGCATTTAACAAACTCCTCTTATTCAAAATAGTATTTTTTATTTAGAAATGTTTATATTGTCCTGTTATTTTTAAGCATTGTTAGCTCAAGGCTACTTTAAAATGATTTTATAAGGCTATTCATTTTCTATCTTTGACTGTTCTCTATGAAAACCAGGCCACCTGAAGCAGAATCTGATGATTCGTCACCTTTTTCCTAAGCTCTACATTTTTCATGTTATGATTAACAGCATGAAATCTAAATCCAATAGGTAAGACCAGACTTGTACTCTCAAATAAAATGTAATAATTGTTAAAAAAAAATAGGATTCACTACAGAAGAAGCGTGTATCAGTTTTGACATATGCAGCTAAAATAATTTTAATGTTAAACTTCTAAAATACAATGTTAACTGTGGATCATAATTAAATATAGGAAAAAACTACTAATATAACATAATTCTATTTATTTCTATTGATTTAATATGTAATTTTAAAGCTAAAATTATTCCACACATGTTTTGTATGTAAAATATATAGTACAGGGGGCATCTCTTAGTGTATTCCCCAGATTTTAATGGCATGTGCAATTTTTGCAAAAACTGTAAATTTTGACAGACTTGAGATGTTATTATTGTAAATATTACAAGAGATTTAATTTAAAAAAAATTCACTAAATCTGCCAACTGTCATTGTGAAAAATACTGCATTAAAAGTAAGTTCTTCTTGGTACTCCTTTAGAGTACAGAGCCTAGTGTCACGGGTGGTCCCATGACCAATACCTGCGCATCTTACCTGTCCCAGCTTGAATCCATCCGCCATGCATGCGCATTCCCAACTCCTAGGGCACACACCCGCCGGCTTCTCTAGATTTAAAGGGCCAGTGCACCACTAATTGGCGCTAGCCAATTTAGGAATTCCATATAAGCCTACCTCTGCCTGCATACTCTGCCGGATCTTCGTGCCTCGTGCCTTAGAGAAAGCTGTGTTTGATGCCTTGTGCTGTATTTGAGATTTCCTGTTGTGACCCCGGCACCTTTACTGGCTACACTCCTCTGCTGCCTGCCCTGAACTGTTGCTACGTCCCCGACTCTGACCCTGTGCCACCCGTCTTGACCTCCTGCCTGTCCCTGACTACGAGATTGCCTGCTGTTCCTGTACCACGACCTTGGCTGCCACCACGGACAAGTCACACCTGTGGAACGACCTGGTGGTACCATGCTGCAGCAAGTCCAACCCACTTTGTGGTGGGCTCTGGTGAAAACTAGGTACTACTTAGACTCCGGTCCCATGTGTCGGTTTGTGTCATAGTCCACGGTGGTTCAGAGGATCCACTACCTCTGAGCCTGACAGTAAGATCCGTCCAAGGATCCCGCCAAGGTTCCGCTTCCCATTTGGTCCTTTCTTGCCACCAACCTGGTCCAGCAGTCCCGGCAGATTGCCCTGCAACATGAACAGCTGGGACAAGTCACCGCCATGCTGAAACAGTTGCTAGCCACTCAGCATTAGCATCAGGTTGTCTTCCTGCCACTGAACCTAAGCTATGACTGTCTATGCCCGACAAATGTGATGGGGACCCCAAGCTGTGCAGCGGCTTCATTACCCAGTGTTCCCTGCACATTGAACTCATGCCGTCTCAGTTTGTCATGGAGCGATCTGAGTTGGCTTTTATCATCAGTCTTCTCTCTGGAAAGACCCTGGTCCGGGCTACCCCTCATTGGGATAGAGATGATCCGGTCACGGCTACTCTCACTGTATTTCTGGTGGAATTCCGACAATATTCAAAAAACCAACATGTGCCTCCTCAGATGAGACTGCGCTGCTGAACCTGTGTCAAGGCAACCCATCTGTGGGAGAGTATGCAGTTCAGTTCTGCACCCTGGCCTCTGGACTTGCCTGGAAGTATGCAGCCCTGATTGCCACCTTTAAAAAAGGACTCTTAGGTCAAAGACGCTTTGGCCGCCTGTGACCTGTCATCTCTGAGTGGTCTCACCTCACTGGCTTCCAAAAGCCGCTCCAGCCTCCACCAGTATCATATGCTACCTATGCCAGTGGACAGGACCTGACTCTCCCTCCAGGAGCGTTCCAGATGCCGTTAGGAGAATCTCTGTCTGTACTGCGCCAATCCAGAGCACTTCATTGGGACTTGCCCTGTTCGTCCCCAATGTCCGAGAAACACCAGCACCTAGGGTTCTTGGGAGAAGCATCCCTATGTGTGAGCGAAGCTTCTCCATGCCTGACTAGTGGACAAATCCTCTCAGATCCGGTCCAGTCCCATACTGTTCCATGCAAGTCGGTGCTCTGCATATGGAAAGACTGTCCTTCTATGTGTTGCCATGCTCTACCTCACCCATCCTGTTGGGCCTTCCGTTGCTGCAGTTCCATGCACCTGTCCTCAACTGGATGACAGGGGAAATTCTTAATTGGGGTTCAGAGTGCCAATACCGCTGTATGGTGGCGCTTCTACCTGTACCCATCTTGGCCTCCTCCGTGTCTCCCAAGTCCTTTGAAGGCCTACCAACATGTTGCCGGGACTTTGTTGGCGTGTTCTCCAAAAATAAGGCGGAAACTTTGCTGCCACACCATCTCTAGGACTGCCCTATTGATTTGTTGCCGGGTGCCTCTCTTCCCCGAGGTCAGGTGTACCCTCTCTCAGTTCCTGAGACCACAGGCATGTCAGAGTATAGCAAATAGAACCCACAGAGAGGGTTTATACGTAAATCCTCTTCTCCAGCTGGAGCAGGCTTCTTTTTTGTGACCAAGAAGGATGAATCCCTTCCTCCTTGCATTGATTATCACGGACTTAACAGGATCAAGGTTAATAACCGCTACCCTCTGCCATTGATTCCAGAGCTCTTTGACTGCCTGCACGGTCCCAAGATTTTCTCCAAGCTGGACCTATGTAGGGCCTACCACCTCTTCCGGATCTGCAAGGGTGACGAATGGAAGACAGCATTTAACACCTGAGATGGACATTTTGAGTACCTTGTGATGCCATTTGGACTTTGTAATGCTCCAGCTGTTGTCCAGGAATTTCTCAATTACATATTCTGAGATTTGCTGTATATGTGTGTTGTGGTCTACCTAGACAACATTTTGGTCTTCTCCCAAGACCTTGAGACCCACCAGTCTCACGTACGGCAAGTTCATGACCGCCTACAGACTAATAGTCTCTACGCCAAGCTATAGAAGTGTCTGTTCCACCAAAGAAGCCTTCCTTTCCTTGGTTACATAATCTCTGACAACGGTCTCCAAATGGATCCAGCCAAATACCGGCAGTTATGCAGTGGCCACATCCTGAAGGTCTACGAGCCATCGAGAGGTTCCTAGGTTTCGCAAACCATTACCGTCAGCTTATCCCACATTTCTCTACTCTGGTACCTCACCAAGAAGGGCGCTAATACTGGCCTTTGGCAGCGGAGGAAGCCTTCTCAGAGTTAAAGTTCGCCTTTACCACAGCTCCTGTTCTCACTAGACCCGACACGGTGAAGCCCTTTATTTTAGAGGTGGATGCATCTTCTGTAGGTGCAGCGGTGGTGCTAATTTAGAAAGGGCTGAACGCTCACTTGCGCCTTCTTTTCTAAGACCTTTTCTCCCACAGAGAGGAATTACTCTATAGGGGATAGAGAACTTTTGGCCATCAAACTTGCCCTGGAGGAATGGCAATATCTTTTGGAGGGAGTTCGCCATCCAGTCTGGGTATACCCAGATCATAAAAACCTCTTGTATCTCCTGACAGCCCAACGTCTTAATCCCAGGCAAGCTCCATCCGCATGCACGCACATTTCGGACTCCTAGGGTGCACACCCAGCTTCTCTAGCTTCTCTAGCTTTAAAGCACCATTAATTGGCACTGGCCATTTTCAGAATTCCATAAAAGCCTGCCTCTTCCTGCACAGCCTGCCGGATCTTTGTGCCTTGTGTCTTAGAGAAAGCTTTGTTTGATGCCTTGCGCTGTATTTGAGATTTCCCGTTGTGACCCTGCTTCCTTTCCTGACTATGCTCCTCTGCCGCCTGCCCTGACTTGTTGCCACGTCCCCAACTCTGACCCGTCTTGACCTCCTGCCTGTCCCTGACTACTAGATTGCCTGCCATTCCTGTACCTCGACCTTGGCTACCACGGCGGACAAGTCGCACCTGTGGAACAACCTGGTGATACTACCCCGCAGCAAGTCCAGCCAACTTTGCGACGGGCTCTGGTTAAAACCGGGTACCACTTAAACTCCAGTCCCAGGTGTCGGTTTGTGTCATTGGTTCAGAGGTCCACTACCTCTGAGCCTGACACCTAGTAGGATAATGACCCACTGAGAGAAGTGTTACTATAAGTTGTATATGAGCCTGTCCCATGGTTCCAAGCATCAGCACTGGCTTTGAGTCAGTGCTATTGCTACCACCTGTATAAAGAAAAACCAGAGTGGTGTGTAACACGGTTCATATAATGCACTACATAACGTAGAAATCAATTTTTATTGTAAAGCATAAATACAACGAAACAACCATAAAAACATTTAAAAACACGTTTCCATCAAGTGTAAAATCAGGGTATGGTTCCGATACAACCAAAGTATATAACCCTTCCACACTCTCCCTTTACACAGTCGAGTGGCAAGTAGAAAATTTACATAGAGATAATCCCATGTTCAAATGCCAGTAGAAAATACATGATTTAAATCCACATCAATACCAAGACTCCAATAGTCCAAAATTAGCAAAACACTGACACTGAGCAAAACATAATATGATGCATACTACCTTGCCAAAGAGAGTAGTGTGGGACTAAAAATGCCCCACGCGTATCGCCACAAAAGTGGCTTCCTCAGGGGTGCTGTGGTGTAACAATTGTGTATCCCATATATAGGGTCAGTAATTAGCGTTTACCTCCTAATCATGTGATGTGCATGCCTTGCGTTGTGTTCTTCGCCGCGGGCACCGCGAACCTCCCGCGATGTCGGCGCGATCCCGCGCACGCGCGGACACCCCCGTTCCTCCACCTCCTAGTCGGGGGGCCGCGCATGCGCAGGCCACGCCTCCACCACGGGAGTTGTGTCGCGGCTGTCACTCAAAGAACACAGTATTGTACCGGTACATGTATATATGCAAGGTCTGGATGATCATTAATGGCGCTGTGGAATGTTATTGAGAATAACAAGGGTACATTTCATAAGTATAATGCTGAGGAGTATAACATAATGATTTAGTTACTGCATTTAAGATCAATATACGTTAATTTCATAAGTTTAAAACAACATATGAATATATTACATTAAAGTGACTTGTGCTATGAATAGTGTAAACATAAAATTTTGTACAGAGTGAATTGCATTAAAAGTGACATGTGCCAAAAATAGTGTTAATTGTATTAACAAGTAAATTATACATAAGATATAATTGTATTATATTATTAAAGTGCCTAGTGCTAGAGATTGTGTTGAACATATTGACTTCTTTGTTTATTCCGTTTGATCGTAATAGTGAGTAAAGTGCCACTGGTCCTCGAAGAAGGTAAAAAGTGCCGATGTGCTGTGTAATCCATCTAGTGTTATGATGCCTAAAAAGAAACAAAGGATGAAAGAAAAAAACTATTTAAGAGGCAAAAGAATCACCCAAATCTCAATAAATAAAATACAGTGCTACCTAAAAAGAAAGTGTCTTTATTAAAAAAGCTTTTTCCACATATTTTTATGTAGTGTATATCAATCCTCATATAGAAGCATCATGGACCAAGATGTGCTTGCTTACATGCAAGATGATATATTGTAGAACCCCTCATTTGTTTTTTATTTTTTATAAAAACCTGTAAAAAGGAATTCTTCGTTCAAGCCTCTAGGATGCATGGATTGGGTCTGGAAGATCCATTTCGTTTCCTTTTGTAATAATTTTGGGGTCACATCCCCTCCTCTAATGTTAGTACAGATTTTTTCCAGGCCTATAATTTTCAAATCGCGGCACTTACCTCCATGTTGTTCATGAAAGTGTGAGGCAATTGAGGTCAGACTTTTATCCTTCTGGATGTCTCGTCTCGCTGTGGCAATTGTAGATAGATGTTTCTGTATCCTTTTTCGCAGTTCCTGCGAGGTCTGACCAATATAGATTTTAGGACAGGAACATACAATGGCATAAATAACATTTTTTGTGCGGCAGTTTATGTACTGTTTAAGTGGATATCTCTTACCGTCAACTGGATCTTCAAGATGTTCAGTTGGGAGCATAAATTGGCACACATTACAATTTCCACATGCGTATGTGCCCTTTAGTTTTGTGCCTCCTGTGGCATTGGTCGGGCGTTTAAAATGGCTCTGTACCAAAATATCTTTCAGATTATATGCTCTTCTGGATGTAATTGTTGGTCGATGGTCAATGTAATTCTCTAATTTTGGTTCACTCAGTAAGATTTTCCAATTATTATCCAAGATTTGGTAGATGTCTCGCCATTGATTATTGTATGTTGTAATCAATCTTGTCTTTTTCTCTGATGTTTTTTGCTTGGGTACCAAAATGTCTTCTCTTTTAGAGTTTTTTGCTTTCATATAAGCCCTTGAAATTATCTTTTTCGGATACCCCCTTGCTTTTAGTCTTTCTGTGAGTTCAAGGGCATGTTGTTTGAATTCCATATCGTTACTGCAATTCCTGCGGATCCTCATGAATTGCCCTGTTGGGATGCCGTTCTTCTGGTGTTGAGGATGAAAGCTGGTATAATGTAATAGATTGTTGGTCGCAGTTTTTTTCCTGAATAATGTTGTGTCAATTTTGGTGCCCTGGATTGTCAATTTGAGATCCAGAAACTCAACTGAGACTTCAGAAATCTGTGGGACCAAAAAAATGTTATAGGTATTGGTGTTGAGTTCTGTTACAAATTCCAAGCACTCTTGCTGTGATCCCTGCCATAGAAAGATGATGTCATCTATATAACGAAACCAATGTGTCACTTTAGTTTGAAAAAGGTGCGATGGGCGCACGCTGGTCTCCTCCCACCAACCTAAAAATAGGTTGGCATAGGAAGGAGCACAGCGGGCGCCCATCGCCGTGCCCGATATCTGTCGGTAAAAGGCCCTATCAAATGTAAAATAATTGTGTCTAAGGACAAAGTCCAACAATTCCAGCAAGAAAGAGTCATGTTTTCTATCTGTGTCCATTTGTTTGTTGAGGAAGTAAGTGACTGCCCCCACACCAACATCGTGCGCGATGTTGGTGTAGAGGGACTCCACATCCATAGTGACAATCAATGTACCTGGTGTAATCCGTACGGTGCTGAGACATTCGATGAGATGCATAGAGTCCCGTAGATAGGAGTCTAGTTTCAGGACCAGAGGCTGCAAAAAATAGTCAAGGTAAGTGCATGCTTTTTCACTTATACCACCTATACCAGCCACTATGGGTCTCCCAGGTGGGGTGGTTAATGATTTGTGTACCTTTGGGACCAGGTAAAAAGTTGGTGTAACGGGGTGGTCTACCGACAGGTATTTGACCTCCTGTTTGGTGATAATTCTCTGCATAAATGCTAGGTCAATGAGGCGATCCAATTTCCTTTTGAAGGTGTCTGTCGGGTCTGCTGGTAGGATAGAGTAATACCGAGAATTACTTAATTGTTTTTTAGCCTCTGTTAAATACATGTCCACAGGCCACAGAACAACGTTACCTCCTTTGTCCGCTTCTTTTATTATTAAAGATTGGTTATTCTGCAGTGACCGTATCGCCTGTTGTTCTTGTTTGTTGAGGTTGTTGTACCGACATCTGTCAGCCGGCAATGCCTGTATGTCCCTGAAAGTATTTTGAAAGAAGATGTTAATAGCTGGGCATAGACCAAAGGAGGGAGTTGATTGTGATGGTATCCGAGCTGGAAATCTCATGTTCTTACCCGTTTCTTCTTTTTCTTCATTTTCATCTAGTAAATCCAATAGGTCTCTGAGTACCCTCCGATCATTTTCTGGAAAGGTGTCAATCATTGAGGGCTGGTGGAAAAATATTTTAAAGGTTAACTGTCTACAAAAGAGATATAAATCCTTAACTAATTCAAATTTATCAAGTCTATTTGTTGGTGTAAATGTTAATCCCCTTTGTAATACTGACTGCTCGCTGGCCGTCAGTATATGATCAGAGAGGTTAATCACCTGGAGTTGGTGGACTTCTCCCCCGGATTTCTCAGTTGTTTGAATCTCTAGTGGCGTTTGTAGCTCCGTTTGTATTTGCGGTTGATTGGTGACTGGTCCCCATGTTTGTAGCCTCGTTTTTTTGTGTTGACCTGCTCCTGTCCTGTGTCCTGGTCGCTCGTGTCCGTGGATAAAAAATCACTAGTAGCTGAATCTGTGGGGTTAGAGCTATTTCTTTGTGCCCTTGGTAATGCTGTTTGTTTGTCCTTTCCTTTGTATGGGATCCGTCTGTTGCCATGATGTGTCCATTTGTGGGCTCTATCCAGACGGTAATCTTCTCTGTCCCTTGCAAACTTGCGTTTTTTTCCATCAATAATTTCTTTCTCGTATTTTTCTATAGTGGTATTGAGTTTTGTCCGAAATGTTCTAATATGTTCTGCATCAAAATTGTTAAGTGAGTCCTCCAATGTTTTAATTTTAGTTTTGATTTGAGCCAGGAGGATCCGGTCTTGTTCCAACAACATATTTGTTAAAATTTCTGAGCATTGTCCCAATCCAGTTTCCCATTTTCGTCTCAGGTTGTCATCCAGTTCCCATGAGGGAAATATCTTTACTCGTAGGCCACGTGGAAAAATCCTCAATCTTAGATATTCTTCTAGGGATTTGATATTCCACCAAGTTCTTGTAAAGGCTTTATGTCCATCCATGAGATCCTCTGTGATTTGTTTGAAATCACTACTACCTATATTCTCAGCTGTGTCAGAAAATACATTAGCCAACTGGCTATTCCACTGTGCCTCCTTGGCATTGAAATCCATTGCCATTTGGGCAAAACGCTAAAACAATGTAACAAACAATAATGATATATTAATTTCAAAATAATAATAAGGCCCTGTCTTGCCAGAAATGAGACCTTATAGGTACAGCCAAAGGTCCCCTAACATACTGATGAATCTACAAGATGGCAAGTACCATCATTTGGTCCATATGAGTTGGAACCCACACCATAAATACAACATGTATGAAAAAAAAAAACCAGAGTGGTGTGTAACACGGTTCATATAATACACTACATATCGTAGTAAGTAATCAATTTTTATTATACAACATTATTATACAACGAAACACCATAAAAGCATTTAAAAACACGTTCCCATCAACGTGTGAAATCAGGGTATGGTTCCGATACAACCAAAGTATATAACCCTTCCACACTCTCCCTTTACATGGCACCGTGGCCCTGAACACGGACAATGTGTGCCGGTAAAATCGGACGCTGGCTAGGTAAGGGTGGAGAACTCGGGCAAAACGCTGTAACTATATGCCAGTCGCATTAGAAGGGAAACCGGGGGGGGTGGTCGGACACATGGGACGGCATGCGGGGGGGAGAAAAGGGAAAGTGCAAGGAGGGAGGAGTGAGTATAAATAAATGGCAATTGTGGGCAAAAATTTTGAGAAAAACAATGTTTTCCAAGTCAAAGTTGCTACTTTTGGAAAGTTGGTCATATCACAAAATAGCTTGATATTAACATTTTCCATTGTCTGCTTTCTTTGGCAATCATTTTTCATCGTTTTCCTTTATTAGAATTGCTAGGAGGCTTATAACTTTAAGGGTGGCAATTTTTTCAGATTTTCAGCGAAAATCATTTCAAAACCTACTTTTGAGGGTCAATTTAGTTTTGAATGACTTTATAAGGCCCACATGACAGAAAACCCCACAAATAACACATTTTAGAAACTACCCCCTCAAAATATTCAAAACCACCCTTTTGGGAATTTTGTTACCCTTTGAGGGTGAAGATCAATGAAAGTTCATTAAGAGAAATGTAATTTTATCTTCGATCGATTTTCATGCACACTAAAGTTGCACCTTCAGCATGGGTTAAAAAGGAAAATGCATTTTACAATGTTTGAGGGCAATTCCCTCTTGAGTATCTACGAACCATTTTGTACTTGTACCCGCTGTACGGGCACAGGGGGCACTTGTGAAAATGGGAAAAGACGTTGTTTTCGTTTTTGCAGGGCAATTATGGCTGAAAAAGTTTTCATGTGTCAGGATGCATTGGGAGAGCCATATGGTACCAACACAGGAGGAAAGCCCCAACATTGAGACACCATTTTGGAAGTACCCCCTGGAGAGTTTAGCAACGTGTAATTTTGTGTATTTGCACACACCAGTTGTTTGATTCAATTAGGCTCCCAAAAGTGAAAAAAGGTAGAAATTTTTCTCGAAAAAGTCCCGTTTATACCCCACCAAATTTTTGTAACCCAAGAAAAAGATGAAAACCAAAACCCATAAATGTGTAAACTTTTCCCTAAGCACAGAACTCGCACCACTTTGCATTCAATGTTTTATGGGTACCGTAGGGCTCAGAAGGGAAAGAGGGGCCTTGTGGCCTTTTCAGAAAGCCAGAATTTGACAATCATCCTTTACCATGTGTCCGGCTTGCATTTAGACAGCCTAGCAGTACCAAAACAGAGGGGAACCACCAACAAGTGTCACCATTTTGGAAATGTGCACCCTTTGGAAGAATTCAGCACGGTGTGATATGTGTAATTTTCCCCCGCGCGGTGTTTGCTTCAATATGTCCCTAACGGAAAAAGGGATCATTTCCCAAAACGTAACTTTTACACGGCTAATTTTTTTGTATCCCATAAAGGCTTAAAGATTGAACACCCCCAAATGGGTACTAGCATTTCTCCGGAGTATAAAATTGTCCCCACAATGCAATAAAATGTTGTATGGATACGCATGAAGCTCAGAGGGAAGAGGGGCGTTGGCCTTTTAGAAGCCAATTTTGACAGACATCCTTTCCAGGGTCAGGCATCATTTAGACAGCCGGTAGCTACCAAAACAGAGGAACCCCCAACAAGTGGTCACCATTTTGAAGCACAACCCCTTAGAAGCATTTAGCAAGGTGTAATATGGTGTATTGTCCGTAAAGTTTTATTTAATAAGACTTTAAATAGATAAGAAGGTGAACATTTTCCTATAAAGTCATTTTACTTCTAATTTTATATAGCCACAAGGATAAACTATGTAATACCCCCCAAAATGTGTACACCTATTTCTCATCGATGTGAAGTAACCACACTGTGTATATAAAAATGTGGTATGGCGCACATGTAAACTCAGCAAACGGGGGATGTTTTGCCTGGTGTTAGAATCTCAAAATTTGTCACTAGGATATGATTCTGTGACATGCATTTGGAGACCCTAGTGGGTATAAAAACAAGGAAGAAGCCGAAAAGTGACCACTAAGTTTTGAACGCACAACACCCTTAGAGAAGTGTGGGGCAAAGGTCCCCTTAGGCCACATACTAGTGAATCTATAATGATCTGCACGTATCCGCATCATTTGGTCCATATGAATCAATTGGAACCCGGCAACACCATAAATACAGACATGTATAAAGAAAGAACCAGAGTGGTGTGTAACAACGGGTTTCATAGCCTAATGCACTAATAACGTAGAAATCAGATTTTTGAATTGTGAAAACAATAATTATACAGCGGAGACGGACACACCATCAAAACATTTCAAAACAAACAGGAAGCGTTGAGTGACTGAGGACGTTTCCATCAACTGTCAAGAATAGGGTTTGTTTTCCGATACAACCAAAATGTATACCACCCCGTCCACAACTCGTCTCTCGGTGGAGTCTCGTCCTTAGTAGCAAATTCAAGTGGCAAGTAGAGAATTTTACATAGTAGATAGGATCTCCACCGATGGTTTCAACTGCCATTATGCCAATTCATTGTTTTACGCACTCTCACCTCATCTTAAAGGACCTAAGGCCCTCTAATGGTCCTCAAATATAGCAAAACACTGACACGGGCCGGGGCTGAGCTAAGTAGGCGCAAACTCTTATATAGGATTCTGACGTAACTTTCCAAAGAGAGTAGTGTTTGACTAAAATTCCGGCCACGCGTATCGAGCCACAGCTGATGTGCGTCCTCAGGGGGTGCTGTGGTGTAACAATGTGGGCATGCCCATAGTAAAGGGTCAGTAATTATTAGCGTTAACCACCGTTTTGTTGGTGTAACGTGCCTTGGCGTTGCGTTTCTCCGCCGCGATCACGGACGCAAAGCTAACCTCAAAACGCTGGTCTCTTGTTCTCTGGCGTCTCCGCGGGATTGTCGGTTCCTGGTGGTCCTCCAGAGGTTAGTCCCGAAGGATATAAGATGTTCTAATCTTCGGCCGGGGAAGGGTTTGCTTCGGCTGTCACTACGCTGGTATGAGGCCGACCTGTTGAGTGTGGTGGAGGAAATGTCCTCCACGCTGTATGAGATTATCAGGCTCGGGCTCGTGTGCTGTGGATTTGTCGCTCCTTTACAGAAAAAGGTGATGGTCTCCTGTGAGAGCTGTGTCCACGCTCACCACGGAAGTTGTGTCGCGGCCATCACTCAAGAAACGCAATATTGTAGTACGGTACATAGATATAGCAAGGTCTAGGTAATACATGATGCACTGTGGAATGTGCTGAGAGTAACGAGGATACATTTCATAGGTGCGATGCTATGGAGTATAAGATATTAAGTTACTTCATACATGATCAATATAAATTAATTCTATAAATTGGAACAACATATGAATATATTACATTAAAGTGACTTGTGCTGTGGATTGTGTAAACATATTATTAAGTGAGTTTTATAACAAGGTATATTGCATAAAAGTGACATGTCGAAGTGGTGTGGATTATGTAGACAGTGAATTATACATAAAATATGATTATACAATATTATTAAAGTGGCATAATCTGAAATTTGGTTAAACATATTGGCTTCTTTTTTCGTTCCATTTGATAATGATAGTGGGTAAAGTGCCACTAGTCCTCTAAGAAGGTGAAAAGTGCCGATGTGCTGTGTGATCCATCAAGTGTTATGATGCCTAAAAGAAAAAAAAAGGGGGATAAAAGACTATTTAAGAGGCAAAAAAATCACCCAAATCTCAATAAAAATAGTCTATACCTAAAAAAAGTGTCTTTATTAAAGCTTTTTCATATATCTTTGTAATATATATCAATCATCATATAGAGGCATCATGACCAAGATGTTGCTTGCTTATATGTAAGATGATATATTTGTAAAGCCCCTCATTTGTTTTTCATTTTTTATAAAAGCCTGTGAAGAGGAATTCTTCATTCAAGCCTCTAGGATGCATGGATTGGGTCTGGAAAATCCATTTCGTTTCCTTTTGTAATAATTGGGGGTCATATCCCCTCCTCTAATGTTGGAAAAGATTTTTTCTAAGCCACAATTTTCAATCAGGGCACTTACCTCCATGTTGTTCATGAAAATGTGAGGCAATTGAGGTCAGACTTTTATCCTTCTGAATATCTCGTCTCGCTGGTGGCAATTGTGGATAGATGTTTCTGTATCCTTTTCGCAGTTCCTGCGAAGTCTGACCAATATAGATTTTAGGACAGGAACATATAATGGCATAAATAACATTTTTGTGCTGGCGGCATGTTATGTACTGTCTGAGTGGATAACTCTTACCGTCAACTGGGTCTTCAAAATGTCAGTTGGGAGCATAAATTGGCACACATTACAGTTTCCACATGCATATGTGCCCTTTAGTTTTGTGCCTCCGTACATTGGTCGGGTCCGTTTGAAATGCTCTGTACCAAATATCTTTCAAGTTGTGTGCTCTTCTGGATGTAATTGTTGGTCGATGGTCGATGTAATTCTCTAGTTTTGGTTCGCTCAGTAGGATTTTCCAATTATTATCCAAGATCTGGTAGATGTCTCGCATTGATTATTGTATGTTTGTAATCAATCTTGTCTTTTTCTCTGGTGTTTTTGCTGTGGGTACCAAAATGTCTTCTCTTTTGGAGTTTTTTGCTTTCATATAGGCCCGTGAAATTATCTTTTTCGGGTATCCCCTTGCTTTTATTCTTTCTGTGAGTCGAGGGCATGTTGTTTAAATTCCATATCATTGCTGCAATTCCTGCGGATCCTCATGAATTGCCCCGTTGGGATGCCGTTCTTCTGATGTTGAGGATGAAAGCTGGTATAGTGTAATAATTGTTGGTCGCGTTTTTTTCCTGAATAATGTTTGTCAATTTTGGTACCTGGTTGTCATTTGGATCCAGCTCAACTGAGATTCAGTCTAGCCTAATGTTATAGTATTGGTGTTGAGTTCTGTTACAAATTCTACACATTCTTGCTGTGATCCCTGCCATAAAAAGATGATGTCATCTATATAGCGAAACCAATGTGTCACTTTAGTTTGAAAAAGGTGCGATGGGCGCACGCTGGTCTCCTCCCACACACCTAGAAATAGGTTGGCATAGGAAGAGCACAGCGGCGCCCATCGCCGTGCCGATATCTGTCGGTAGAAGGCCCTGTCAAATGTAAAATAATTGTGTCTAAGGACAAAGTCCAACAATTCCAGCAAAAAGAGTCATGTTTTCTATCTGTGTCCTTTGTTTGTTAGGAAGTAAGTGACTGCCCCCACACACAACATCGTGTGCGATGTTGGTGTAGAGGGATTCCACATCCATGGTAACAATCATGTACCTGGTGTAATCCGTACGTGTTTGAGGCATTCGATGAGATGCATTGAGTCCCGTAGATAGAGTCTAGTTTCAGGACCAGAGGCTGCAAAAAATAGTCAAGGTAAGTGCATGCTTTTTCACTTATACCACTATACCAGCCACTTAATACCCCCCTATAACCAGGCTGAAGCTGGTGGTTGACTATTTGCTTTTGTACTCTTGTAATACTGTTTGTTAATCTTCCCTTGCGAGTAGGATCAGCTCTGTTGCCATGTGGTGTCCATTTGGGCTTTATCCAGCGGTAACTCTCTGGCTTGCAAACTTACGTTTTTTTCCATCATAATTTCTTTCTCATATTTTTCTATGGGTGGAATTAAGTTTTGTCCGAGAATGTTCTAATATGTTTGCATCAAAATTATTAGTGAGTCCCAGTGTTTTAATTTTAGTTTTAATTGAGCCAGGAGGATCGCTCTTGTGCCAACACATGTTTGTTGAATATTCTTGAGCATTGCCAATCAGTTTCCCATTTTTCGTCCAAATTGTCATCCAGTTCCCATGAGGGAAATATCTTTACTCGTGGGCCACGTTGGAATAATCTCAATCTTAGATACTCTTCAGGGATTTAATATTCCACCAAGTTCTTGTAAAGGCTTTATGCCATCCATGAGCTCTTCTGTGATTTGTTTAAAATCACTACTACCTATGACTCTCAGCTGTGTCAGAAAATACATGAGCCAACTGGCTACTGCACTGTGCCCTTGGCATTGAAATCCATTGCCATTTGGGCAAAACGCTAAACAATTGTAACAAAGAGATGAATGTATTAATTTCAATAACAATTGTGCCACTGTACTTGCCGAAACGAGACCTTATAGGTACAGCCAAGGTCCCCTAACTACTAGTGTGAATCTATAAGATGGCAAGTACCATCATTTGGTCCATATGAATTGGAACCCACACCATAAATACAACATGTATAAAGAAAAACCAGAGTGGTGTGTAACACGGTTCATATAATGCACTACATAACGTAGAAATCAATTTTTATTGTAAAGCATAATTATACAACGAAACACCATAAAAACATTTAAAAACACGTTTCCATCAACGTGTAAAATCAGGGTATGGTTCCGATACAACCAAAATGTATAACCCCTCCACACTCTCCCTTTACAAAGTCAAGTGGCAAGTAGAAAATTTACATAGAGATAATCCCATGTTCAAATGCCAGTAGGAAATTCATGGTTTAAATCCACATCAATACCAAGGCTCTAATGGCCCAAAATATACAAAACACTGACACTGAGCAAAACATGATATAATGCATACTAACTTGCCAAAGAGAGTAGTGTGGGACTAAAAATGCCCCACGCGTATCGCCACAGAGGTGGCTTCCTCAGGGGTGCTGTGGTGTAACAATTGTGCATCCCATATAAAGGGTCAGTAATTAGCGTTTACCACCTGTTTGTGTGGTGTACGTGCCTTGCGTTGCGTTCTCCGCCGCGATCACCGCGAACCTCCCGCGATGTCGGCGCGATCCCGCGCACGCGCGGACACCCCCGTTCCTCCACCTCCTATTCGGGGGGCCGCGCATGCGCAGGCCACGCCTCCACCACGGGAGTTGTGTCGCGGCCATCACTCAAAGAACGCAATATTGTACCGGTACATAGATATAAGCAAGGTCTAGGTAATCATGGATGGCACTGTGGAATGTTGCTGAGAGTAACGAGGATACATTTCATAGGTGCGATGCTATGGAGTATAAGATGATTAAGTTACTTCATACATGATCAATATAAATTAATTCTATAAATTTGGAACAACATATGAATATATTACATTAAAGTGACTTGTGCTGTGGATTGTGTAAACATATTATTAAGTGAGTTTTATACAAGGTATATTGCATAAAAAGTGACATGTGCTAAGAATGGTGTTGATTATGTAGACAAGTGAATTATACATAAAATATGATTATACAATATTATTAAAGTGCATAATGCTGAAAATTATGTTATACATATTGGCTTCTTTTTTCGTTCCATTTGATAATGATAGTGGGTAAAGTGCCACTAGTCCTCTAAGAAGGTGAAAAGTGCCGATGTGCTGTGTGATCCATCAAGTGTTATGATGCCTAAAAGAAAAAAAAAGGGGGATAAAAGACTATTTAAGAGGCAAAAAAATCACCCAAATCTCAATAAAATATAGTGCTACCTAAAAAAAAAGTGTCTTTATTGAAAAGCTTTTTCATATATTCTTTGTATAATATATATCAATCATCATATAGAGGCATCATGGACCAAGATGTGCTTGCTTATATGTAAGATGATATATTTGTAAAGCCCCTCATTTGTTTTTCATTTTTTATAAAAGCCTGTGAAGAGGAATTCTTCATTCAAGCCTCTAGGATGCATGGATTGGGTCTGGAAAATCCATTTCGTTTCCTTTTGTAATAATTTGGGGGTCATATCCCCTCCTCTAATGTTGGAAAAGATTTTTTCTAAGCCCACAATTTTCAAATCACGGCACTTACCTCCATGTTGTTCATGAAAATGTGAGGCAATTGAGGTCAGACTTTTATCCTTCTGAATATCTCGTCTCGCTGTGGCAATTGTGGATAGATGTTTCTGTATCCTTTTTCGCAGTTCCTGCGAAGTCTGACCAATATAGATTTTAGGACAGGAACATATAATGGCATAAATAACATTTTTTGTGCGGCAGTTTATGTACTGTCTGAGTGGATAACTCTTACCGTCAACTGGGTCTTCAAAATGTTCAGTTGGGAGCATAAATTGGCACACATTACAGTTTCCACATGCATATGTGCCCTTTAGTTTTGTGCCTCCTGTAGCATTGGTCGGGCGTTTGAAATGGCTCTGTACCAGAATATCTTTCAAGTTGTGTGCTCTTCTGGATGTAATTGTTGGTCGATGGTCGATGTAATTCTCTAGTTTTGGTTCGCTCAGTAGGATTTTCCAATTATTATCCAAGATCTGGTAGATGTCTCGCCATTGATTATTGTATGTTGTAATCAATCTTGTCTTTTTCTCTGGTGTTTTCTGCTTGGGTACCAAAATGTCTTCTCTTTTGGAGTTTTTTGCTTTCATATAGGCCCGTGAAATTATCTTTTTCGGGTATCCCCTTGCTTTTAATCTTTCTGTGAGTTCGAGGGCATGTTGTTTAAATTCCATATCATTGCTGCAATTCCTGCGGATCCTCATGAATTGCCCCGTTGGGATGCCGTTCTTCTGATGTTGAGGATGAAAGCTGGTATAGTGTAATAAATTGTTGGTCGCAGTTTTTTTCCTGAATAATGTTGTGTCAATTTTGGTACCTTGGATTGTCAATTTGAGATCCAGAAACTCAACTGAGACTTCAGAAATCTGTGGGACCAAGAAAATGTTATAAGTATTGGTGTTGAGTTCTGTTACAAATTCTACACATTCTTGCTGTGATCCCTGCCATAAAAAGATGATGTCATCTATATAGCGAAACCAATGTGTCACTTTAGTTTGTACGCAGGGGCAGAGAGTTTCCCGCTTGTGAACGGTTGGATTGGCCGCTCTTTTTTTTTTTAACAAGTAAATTTTTATTAAACATTTTGCATACAATAACAAAGGATATGTACGGTCAATCATACAAATATCAGTATAATACAAGGCATATGGTAGGATGTTTATACAAAGGGTAATCATCATGTTTTATTTCACATCAGTAGATGATCTATAACCTGAATGGTTTCCAGCAGCTCTGACTGTTCATTAAAGGATCATGGCTAGACTCTCTACTTTTTGCTTATAATCCCGCTTATATGAATTCTTAGACTTGTAACTTTCGTTTCATGACCCGTTTCTTTAGTATCGTTTTTAATATGACTGTACCGTGTTAATTAAATAAAGAAAAGAAGAACAACAGTAAACCAATAACTCTTTGGGCCCTATTTAGTGTCCTCCTCCTTCCTGAGGGAGGGGGAAATGGTATGATAGCTAGGGAAGGGAGAGAAGTTCACTAGCTGAACCTGAATAGCAGTGGTATAAATTCTCATGGTTCTAGAAAACAAAAGGAAAACACATAAAGGTGTCGGTGGTACTATATATATCGGACTAATTCCTCTGACTCCTCTTATTCTGAGAGCCCTTTAATTCTGGGATCAAGATTGGGGAAAGATATCAACCATGGGTTCCATATGTTACTGAAATTTGCGAGAGAGTTACTTCTGATTGCTATAAGTTTTTCTAATGCACAATGTTCCGATACTATCTCTATTAATGCATTTTTGTTTGGTGCATTAATATCCTTCCATTTCCTTGCTATCAAAAGTTTAGCCGCTAGTAAAATGTGACCCACTAGTTTACGATCTTTTTTATTTATTTTATCTATACCTACATGTAGTAAGGCCAGAGCTGGTCTTGGGAAGATCTGGTTTGCTGCCATTGAGCTGCAGAGGTCAAAAACCTCTTTCCAGAATGGGCTAATCTTCCCACACTTTCAAAATACATGAAATATTGTGCCCTCTTCCCCGCAATTCCTCCAGCACTCGCTCTTGGTGCCTGGAAATATTTTGGCTAGTCTGCTCGGTACCATGTACCATCTCGTAGTCAATTTGTGCTGGACCTCCATTAGGTTAGCTGATTTGGATGCTTTGGAAGCCCAATAGTTTGCTTGTTTCCATTCTCTCTCATTAATGGCCTTTCCTAGGTCTCCTTCCCATTTAGCTAATGCCGATATCCTACCCGGTGAATGTGCCTTTCTCAGGGTTTCATAGACTGCTTTTGTATTTTTTAAGGCTTTGATAGGTTTGTCCTCTATATAGTTAGCCATACTCAATGGGACTGGTAACTTAGGACCCTTTAGTTTAGAGGTGACATTTTTTACTTGTTCATATAATAGAAAGTCAGACTCGTTTAGTTTGAATTTGTCTCTCAATTGTTGGAATGAGGCAATTATATTTCCCTCCCATATCTCGCTTAGTGTTTGTATACCTTTTTGAATCCAATGTTGGATTGGAAGGCTCGGGTTAACGACTTTTATTGCTGCTAAAGGAATGTTGACGAGTTTTGTTCTGGGGGAGATAGCAAGTGCAGCGTCAAAGGTTTGTTTCCACACCTCCACTGAAACCCGCACTGTTGGGGTCGCTTTAGGTGGTAGGGGGATGTCCCTACACGCTGAGTGTGCTATTAGGAGGTTATTAAGGGGTATACCTCCTGTTAGGTGAGCTTCTATTTGTGGCCATGTTGAGTTGTGTTGTTTACAGCACCATACTTTACTTTGTTGGAACACGAAAGACTTATGATACAGGTATAAGTTGGGGACTCCCAAACCTCCCTCTTCTTTAGGCGTTTGCAGGGTTTTAGTGTTAACTCTAGGTTTGTGGCCATTCCATATATATTGCAACATTTGTTTTTGGAATTTAGAAATCATATACTTGGGAATGGGGACAGCTAGGGTCCTGAAAGCGTATAAGAGTTTCGGCAAGATCATCATCTTATAGATCGTAATTTTCCCTAGCCAGGAGATTGGCCGCTCTTTTGAGGTCGGGTCTGGTGTTCGCCAGGGTTGTCCTCTGAGCCCACTACTGTATGTGTTCGCGATCGACCCATTCCTTAGGAGGGTTGCTCGTGGGCCGTTGGTGAGAATCGGGATGGACCAGGCGGCACCGGAAGCCACTCTAAGGGTGGTAGCGTACGCTGATAATGTCACTGTTTTTGTGTCCTCGAGAGGGGAGGCGCAATGGGTGATGTCAGAGGTTGACCGCTACTCAGAGCACCTGACCAAGAGCAAGCTTCAGAGACAACTTCCAACTAGTAACTTCTTAAAGTCACCAACAAAAATAGACTTTAAGAACACCATATAGCGAAGCAGAGGCTGTTTCTCAGCAATGTCACCAACAGAATGATTGGAACAACAGTGTTGTAGGATAATATTTACACAGGATTGAAAGACCAAGGTTGAAAATACACATCCATCATGTCGATGGACTAGGGCCAAAAAGTTTTGAAGGGGATGTGCTTTTCATAACCATACAGCCTACCACTATCTTTCCTACTAAATGTAAGTTGTAAGTTAATGTTGGACTTAAAAAGGGCTATCTGTGTTCTCCATAAAAGTTTTGAAATCACATCCCTGTGCTCTAGCACACATGCTTTACCCTATTAATAAAAATAGCTCTGCAAGGCTGTACTGCTAACCACTATAGTTAAAAAAGAATGTTATTTACATGTTCCCACCACACACTGTATTCTACAGTATATGTTAACATGCCAACGTATGCATAAAGGATTATTAGCCAAGGGTTATGACAGAAAATACTTCCTTCTCCCCCTTTTACCCAGACTGAAAAATCTGCAGACTGCAGCCATAAGAATAAAAAGTTGACTGATTTACCAGGAATTACTTACCTGTTGAGATCAGGACTTTTGCTCTACATATGATACCAAAGCAAGTACCAAAATCAGGACAAAGAGAACTCATGTGATCTAGGCAAGCATGAATTTGGGGCGAAAATAACAGAGAAAAAACATTAAAAAATGTAAAGCCTTTTTTATGTTATGCACATTTTTTATAACCCCCTTTTACAGGCATTTTATGTTTATGAAAAAAAAATTGAAAGTTCTTCTGAGACATCTGAGTGTGAATGGACTTCTGGATCATGTGCAGGTGAATCTCCATGTAAATGTGTGCTTTAAAAACAGAGAGCTGCACATCATTGGAGACTAGAGATATTCATTTAAAATCATAAATTGGAATAAGACAGTTGAGTTGAAGAACTTTGGTATTATGGTTTCATAGTATAAAAGGCTGGAAAAAGTCCATCAAGTTCAACCTTTAAGAATAAAAAATATATAATTTCCACATAACCCATGATATTTTTGCTCTCCAGAAAGGCATACAGGCCACTCTTGAACATGTACATAGATTCCGCCATAACTACTTCTTGCGGCTAAATCCTATTCAGGACTACAAAACATTTACAAGGCATTGGGATCTAAAGATTCCCTTGTGTAATCCACCCCATCTTGATGTGGGAAAAAGAAGTAGGGAAAGCCTATACTTCTCTAGAATGGAAAGAGCTTTCCAACGAATAAACTCCACATTTAAGTGTATGACCTTCTACGAAGCAGCCATGAAAACAATCCTAGGGTGGTACCTTACCCCGGAAAGGCTGAGTATCATATTTTCAGGATCCTCCCACCTATGCTGGAGACAATAATGAGGTAAAGGATCACTGTACCACATTCTATGGCAATGTCTATGCATCACTGAATATTGGGGAAAGTCCTTTGACCTATTGAACACTATATTGGGAACCCCCTTCTGCCATCCCCAGCTCAAGATCTACTCTTCCTCGACCTAAATATGATCCCTCCGAAATATAGAACCCTATCAGCTTTCTTACTCATAACTATTAAACTGGTTCCCATCAGATATTGAAAATCCATAGATACCCCACAATTTAAAGAAGTCCTATCTTAATGCACAAAACTTGTGTACACAAATGTATGTGGACACTGAAAAATCATACTTTTAAATCTTCTGAAAGAGACTGGTGCAGATGGTTTGAGATGCACCAGAACAGATTTCGCCCACCATGAACAGGATTACAGACTAAGCCCACTCACTCCCCCCTTCACCAATATTCTAGGTGCCCCTCCCATACCACAGGCCAGGTATATAATACATTAGAACACAGCTTTACGACCCCAGGTTGGATGCTCCACCTGCGTTACTTGTGTTGTTTTATGCAAAGTTAGTTTGGTTTACTGCCAGCATGACTAACCCTGGCCACCCCCCCCCTACTCATAGTATACCTACCTTCTAACTAAGAGACCACTATAACTGATGTTCATAAACATTGCTTTGCACTGATTATTCACTTCAGCTAACTGAACACTGTACTCCTTATATTGGTATTACATTCTCTAAAAGTATGCATGTATGTTATAACATAATGTTTGGGTACCTTTATAGTATATAAGCCTGCACAAAATCGGCTACCACATAAAGCCTCCAAACCTAGAAAGATAATATTGGTATGCTATGAACAACTCTGATGATGTAATTTGTGGCTTGTACTGGTATGTTATCCTTTGTGTATATGTTTATAAAATTGAAAAATTTGGATAGATTGGATAGATGTTGCACAGGTATTTGAACATTTTTGTAATATCATTTTTATTGCCAATTTTCATATAAACAGATTTTGTACAACAATAAAATGTAAAAAGTTACATACATCATGCTAGTTACAATTCTTCCATATCACAAATCATGCAGTACAGAGATTTCTGTTCATTTCAGTACATTGGCATGTGCCCAATCAATTATTTCAGACGACTCATTCTGGATAGCTCTACTGCCTATGGAAGGTGCTTCTAGTTGATCTATCCATGTGTCAGAATGGGATTCTAAATGGCACAACTAACAATAATTAACAGTCTAAACCAGCAGGTCCACTTCTTGAATAGGGATTATTGCTATCGATTCATATACAATAATTTCCAAAGGGTTGAAGGTTGTACATATGTGGGGGGTAGGGGAATCAGTACTTTACCCTTTTTCAGAGCGGTCAACTGTTAAATATCTTTGCATTAAATTTTTGCACCTGAAATTCACCCACGGGGCCCAAATGCGCTCAATTAATTGGGTTATTGGTGGGTACAGGGGGGATTTCCAGTGGCTGGCCACAACTATTACAAGCTAATGTCAGCACTTTACATAATAGTGTTCTGCATGTTGATGGGAAGTCATGGAGGCCCAATCCAATCAGCGTAAAGGCAGGAGTTTTATTGGGAATGGGTCCCATCAATTTTTCTAGGAGGTCATAGACTGCCTTCCAATACGGCTGTATGATGGGGCAGTCCCATTGAGTATGCATGAGGGTATCTCGCATTCCACAACTTCTCCAACACATCGGAGAAGTGTTAGGATAAGCGTTTTGTAGCCTCTCCGGTGTATATTACCAACTAGGTATGGGTTTGAGTGCATTTTCAATGTGAGCTGTGCATTTTAGAGCCTTATAGATAATAGCGAATGTTTTGCTCCCCTGTGTAGTGGGTATACTACACTCTAGATCTTTCTCCCAAAGACAAAGTGCATAGTGTCTAAAGAATCTTTAATTACCTGATATATGTTGATATATTGGCCATAATCTTTTCCCCCTGTGAGAGGCCGTACTAAGTAGCTTGCTATCAAATGTAAAAGTTTTTCCTCTAACAGGGTCTAAGAAGTATTTTACCCTTAGATAGGGGAAAATTGGTTTATTAGGGAGGTGATATTGTTGTTGGAGATCTCCGAAAGATTTAGTTATCCCTTCCTTGATTAGTTGACCTTCCGTTTTAATACCCGCTTTTTCCCCAACTTCGGAGATCTATATCTTAATGGAGTTGAATGTTTCATACCCTTCCAAATATATTTAGACATTATTTTTTGGTCCTGTACAGAGAACCTCTCCGGCAGGGATATGGGGAGGGTGGGAATAGAGAAGATTTTCAGAAGGAGTGGTGATTCATCTTCAATCCTGTAGACAGGATTTCCATAGTAGAAGTAACATTGTAAATAAGGGCACTATGCAGTCTGTTTCTTTACAAACTTAAAGGAAACCTACCACCATGGATCTACCTACTGTATATAGTTAGATGTGGTGGTAGGTGCATCTAATGAATGTAAGCATAGCCCTTTTTTGGGCTAATCCTTTAGTCCCCACATTTAGCCTTGATATGCCAATTTTCTAAAGAGGCTACTGGGACGTGGAGTAGCCGGTGCTGAGGCTATGTGGCATGGCTACTCCATACACCAGTGGCCTCTTTGATCCTCCTATCAGATATCTTCTGTGTGCAGCTACAAGGAGCTATGGGCACTCTTCCATGAACCCGGAGTTCTGCGCATGCAGAGAACGTGCAGCCGCTGGCCTGTGCTCTGCACATGTGCAGAACTCCCATTTCACTGACAAGTGCGCGCAGCTCCTTGTAGCTTCATGCTGAAGATATCTGGTAGGAGGATCAAAGAGGCTACTGGGGTATGGGGTAGCCATGCGGCTTAGCCTCAGCTCCGGCTACTCCATACCCCAGTAGCCTCTTTAGAAAATTTGCATATCAAGGACATAAAAAACTTTCTAAAAGATTGTGGAGACTAAAGGATTATCCCTATTAAGTGCTCTCCTTAAATTTATTAGATGCACCTACGACCCAATCCACCTTAATAGGTAGATCCGTGTTGTTAGATTTCCTTTAGCAAAATTTCTTAATGAAGTATAGTAGAAAACTTTTTTTAACAACACTCCATCCTAGGTACACAATATAAAATATCATCTGAAATTACGGTTACTCTTTAAGTTGATAACTTAATAGTCATCTGAAATGGTCTATACCTCTATTTCTTCATTATCTATATATCCACATTCACTTAAATCAGTGCAAACTACACTAAGTCTAGTTTCCTGGTGCAGTGTGCGGAGTGTGCCAGATTTCTGTATGAATCTGCACTGCCACAATAGAGTGCATCAGTTTTTTTTGGTGCACCTTTGACATAGGGTGGGGAATACATTTTAGTCAGACTTTGCATGATAAATATGGCTTGCGGTCCGACTAAGTAATGGGACGCCCATTTCAGTGTAGAAATTTGTGTCCCATGAAAAATAGTGGATAGTGGACAAGGATTGATTTCATCCGACTTGGCCGTTCCGGCACCTAAGTGAGTGGTTAGAGATTCCAATTTCCTTCAAATTCTGCAATAGCTGGATTCAAAAGTGAAATTGTTCAGTACAGCATTAGATGGATTTAAAAATTGATATCTGTCAAAAACCGCAGCAGGTGGGTTTTAAGCACAGTTAGGGAAATTGTTTGTGGTTTTCCCATTGCTACTTTTAACACTTTGAGAATAATGGGTCTAAACACCCAGAACACATTTAACCGTACTGAGAGGAAGGTTTTGTGGGTTTCCAATTGCATAGCAAACAACATCCAGACTGCTCTCAACCTTAATGGCAGTAAAAACATTTTATTTTTTTATTATTATTCTTTGTTTATGAAGTTATATTATTATTTTAATTACTTTTTCCGGGCCCATTTTTGACATGGCAACTGGCTTCATATTACCCCCCCCACACACACACACACACACATTTTGCAGCCTTTTAACCCTTATTACCCCATTTTTACAGCCGTTTTTAGGTGTTCAAATTCAGGAACCCATTGATTTCAATGGAGTTCCTGTTTGTGTTCAAGTTCACATTTTTTTCCTGATGTTTGGTCTAACTTGTCAAACCTGAATTTTTACAAACTCACTCAACAAATCACATTCATTTATTTCTTACTGAGGTCTATTTTGTGAAATACCAAAGAACTATATTACTTTTATGAACCATCAAAAATTCCAATTTATGAATTACGGGTAAAAACCTACAGAATTTATGTTCTAGTTCATGTTAACTAGATAGCAGTCACTCTTTCTTGTACCTCTAAGTAGTCATTTAGATAAGAATAATTTATAGTTTATAAGACTTGAGATTGGGTCATTGACTCCAGGCATGAACAGTAGCTATAATTGGGTGCCGTCTGCATAACCTTACAAAATAATTTCAAGATATTACTTTTTGACTTGTGGGCATTATTATAATTAACCAATATATGTTTAGGCACCTGTTTAACATCAAGATCATTTTAGACCCTTTGATGTATTTAAAGGGGTTGACCGTGTAAGGTCATGTTTTTTGTAATATTTATGTAAGTCTTTGGGGAAGGATGTTAGGTAATTTACCAATATACATCTATTAACCCCGTAACGCCGAGGCCCTTTTTTATTTTTGCATTTTAATTTTTCACTCCCCACCATCAAAAATCTATAACTTTTTTATTTTTCCATGTACAGAGGTCCATGAGGGCTTGTTTTCTACCTACCATATTGCACTTCATATAGACAGTCTTCAGTATTCCAAGCCCTGTACTGGGAAGTGGGAAAACAATTCCAAATGCAGTGAAATTGTTGAAAAAATGTTTTTCTGACATTTTCTTGTGGGCTTGGATTTTACAGCTTTCACTCTGCACCCCAAATTACATGTCTACTTTATTTTTGGGGTTGGTACAATCATGTGGATACAAAATTTGTATAGGTTTCATCATGTTTTCATACATTTACAAGAATTAAAACCTCTTGAACAAAAAAAAATATTTTGCAATCTTCTGGTGCTAATAGCTTTTTAATACTTTGGTGTCTTTTTCAGACCCCCTAGAGTACTTTTTTTTTTTTTTTTGTAAAACAGTTTTTATTGATTTTTTCAATATAAGGTACATGCTTAAACATCGAAGATAAAGCAAGCGATAGGTAATCATATTAATCATTTGCGATACAGGATATTTTTATACATCTTATCAATACCTTCATGGACATAAGGTAGGTAAGGTTGGGGGAAGGTTTACATTTTGTGGTGGGGGGAAAGAGGATTAGGGGAAAAGGGAGAAGGGATTGTGGTCAACAACGGTACCACCGGTGAAAAACCACATACTCTTAAGCTTAATAAGGTATGCGAACAATTTTTAGAACTAGCCCGACAACCGTGTCGGGTTCCTTTAAATTATAACTGAATTAAACTTGTGTCTGACCTATGTCTCATATATGGCAGTTTAGTCTTATTTTGCTCTATATATATCCATAAATCAGTGTCCATGTTATAATTAATTATTCCGATCATCTCATGGTCTCATCTAATTTTGTTTGACAAACTATCTATTAAATATATTTAAGTCCTCAAAATGCAGCTCATGTGGATGTGATTTTGTTAAATACACCGAAAGAATTTTGTGTTTACTAAATTTCCGGAGTGATTCCTTTCTATTGGTATGGAATCTTATATCTAGTTATGTTCTAATAGGCGGTGGTTTGTCTCTAAAGATTCTCCATGAAAGCCATGCGTTAGTGAACTTATTGTGATGCCTATTTTCCCAGCTACATAACTCTTCCATTCTGTAGATTTCGTCTACTTTATTTATCCATTCTGCTATGTTTGGTATTTCTTTCTGCCTCCAGTGTAGTGGGATGAGGAGTTTAGCTGCTTCCACCAAGTGTGTAATAAGGTTTCTTTTTGAAGGGATCCACTGTTTGTTTGGGAGCCACAACAGCACTAACTCTGGGGTGAGAGTAATTTTCTTTTTTGTCACCTTTTGAATTTGATTTTCTATATCCACCCAGAATTTTCTGATTAGGGGACAAGACCAGTATATATGTCCTATTGTACCCCCTGGCATTCCACATCTCCAACATTCATCTTTTTCTGTAATTCCCCTTCTTTTCAAATCTGCTGGGGTGCTATACCACCTGGTTATAATCTTATAAGAGTTTTCTTGGATTCTAATGCACCTAGAAAAACTGTGTGAATTTTTAAAGATTCTTCTTTTTTGTGCTTCTGTAAGACTTATGTTTAAATCCCCTTCCCACGCTTTAAGGTAGTGTGGCGTTTCTCTATTCTCTTTTTTAAGAATAAAATCATATAGTACTGAAATAGCTTTTTCAGGCATGTTTTTGTTAATTACCCACTTTTCTAACCACGTGGGATCTGTGATACTACAATATTTTTTGCGTATGGCCACATGTGTATTACGGACCTCTTCTAAGGCCAAAAAATTATGACGATGTTTTGAAAAATTATGTTTAACTCCTAATTCCAAAGCATTCATTTTATGAAACTCTTTAGTAGTGACGTTTTCCCAATGTTGCCAATGTTCCAAGTTTAATCCTTGCTGCGGTTTTATTAAAAGGGGAATGTATGTTGCAGGCATATTATTTGTTGGGGTGTTTAATACTCCTGGATGTTCTAATAATGTCCTTATAGTCTGGATTGTTCCTTTAGTGCATGGATTATTTCCCAAACCAGGTAAGTCTTTAAGCCACAGTTTAGCTTTTGTATTTGTGTCCAGAGAGGCCATCTCCAGTTGTGTTCCTAGGTGGCTTAAGGAAGGATTATTCAGTGAAATCCATCTCTTTAAGTGAATTGCTTTGTAGTATGTCTGTGCGTCTGGTAGGCCAAATCCTCCTTCTTCTTTTTTTTTAATTAAATGTCTATATGCTAGTCTTGATCTTTTCCCTTTCCATAAATAGTGATCTAATCGCTTTAAAGAAGCTGGTTGGAACTAGAATAGGTATCATCTGCAACACATACAATAATTTCGGCATTATAAAGGTTTTAAGTAAGTTTTTTCTACCCACCCAAGAGACATATGGGAGTGCCAATGAATTTAGCTTTCCTTTTATGTCTTTTAGTATTTTCAAGTGATTCTCTTTATATAGATTTGCGGTATCATTAGTGATTTGTATGCCTAAGTACGTGAGAGATGACTCTTTCCATTTAAAAGGTGAGGATTTTCTGAGTGATTCTATTATAGTTTTTGAGGTGGTTATATTTAAAGCCTCTGATTTCCCAAAATTAATTTTAAAATTTGACAACTTACCAAAGGTCTCAAATATATCAATTAAATGAGGGAAAGATCTTTTGGGGTTAGAGATTAATAAAAGGAGATCGTCAGCAAATGCTGCGCATTTATGTGTGATTCCTTCTACTTCCAGACCTTCTACTTGTGAGCACTGTCTAATTGTTTGCAATAGGGTTTCCATTATTAAAATAAATAACGTTGGCGATAGTGGGCAGCCTTGCCTAGTTCCGTTTTTGATGTCAAATGAATAGGATAAGCATCCATTGACTCTAACCCTCGCACTGGGGTCGCTATATAGTGTCATTATCGCTTTTATAAATTGTGTCGGTAATCCGAATTTACTTAAGGTAGCTTCAAGAAATTTCCAACTTACCCTATGGAATGCCTTCTCGGCATTTGTGCCGAGAAGGGTTAAGGGTATCTTTTTCTCTTTAGCAATATGTACAGCTTGAATTACTTTTAGCGAGTTATTGTTACCCTCCCTCCCTGGTACAAAGCCTGCCTGTTCTGGGTTAATTAAATTTGGTAAATGTTTCCTAAGCCTTAAAGCTAATAGTTTTGCCCAAATTTTTATGTCTGTGTTTAATAGACATATTGGTCTATAGCTTTCACACAGTTCGGTATTTTTCCCGGGTTTTGGTAATATTGTGATTGTTGCCTCTAATGCTTGTTTGGGGGGGGGGGGTATACCTGCTAAAAGGGCATTACACCAGTCAGACATGTGTGGTATCAAAATGTCTGCGAATTTCTTATAGTAATTTGCAGGAAGTCCATCGGGACCAGGGCTTTTCCCTAAAGGTAGAGAGTTTACCATTTCTCTCACCTCTTTGTTGGTGATTGGTTTAAGTAAATCCCATCTGTCTTCTTTCTTTATACTTGGAAGTTTAAGTTTCGATAGGAATATATTTATATCGTTCTCTAGCCTTCCTTCGTCTTGTGAATGAGGTAGGTTGTATAGATTTTTATAAAATTCTCTGAATTGTTCCGCAATTTCACTAGTTTTATTAACCGTAATTCCCGCAGTATTCTTTATTTTGGGTATAAAGGTGGTTGTCCTGTCTCCTTTTATCAGGTGTGACATAATTTTATTACCCTTGTTTCCGTGCGCATAAAATTTGTATCTGCTATATTGGTAAGATTTTGCCTGTTTTATATTGAGCTTGTCCACTACCTTTTTCCTGAGTAGTTCCAATTCTTCTTGTTTTTGTAATAATTTTTTATGCTTGGTAATCCTCTCAAGTGCTGCTATTTTACTTAGCAAATTGTCAATTTCCCTGGTTCTGCGCTTCTTTATTCTGCTTCCCAGTGCCATCAATTCACCTCTAATAGCTATTTTATGCGCATCCCAATTAAAAGTAGGTGACGTTTCTAATGGTATGTTTTTTTTAAAAAAGAATTCCAGCTTCCCTTCTATCCACTTAATATCTTTAGGGTCATCTAGTAGAGTTTCGTTTAATCTCCATACCCACGTCCTCTCCGGTAGATCCTCAAAATGATAAGTCACTGTTACCCCTAGAGTACTTTAACCCTAGGTTGTCTGATTGATCCTACCACATACTGCCATGATACTGTATGGCAGTATATGGGAATTTTCCTCTTCCTTCATTACAATTTGCAAATCACACAGTGTAATTAATGGGTTAAATCCTGACAGCCTCGTGCTTTCAGTGCATTCTCCTAAGTGCACATCTTAAGTTCACAAACTGAATGTAGCATTATAGAAAATGACCCTGCACTCTATTGTAATAATCATTGTAATCTTCTGCCACCACTTTAACCTGATCTCACCATCACTCATTTCTCTTATTTCCATTTGCTTGCTTTATTTGGCTGCTTTATCAGAAGGTCCAGCCATCGCTAGCAATAGTGTTTTTATCTACACCTTTCTCATTTAATGGCATATCTACTTTATTTGGCACCAAAGGCCCAGCCAACTCTAGCAATAATGTTTTTATCTTCACTGTTCTTATTTAATGATGTAGATGTATCTAGATGTATCTAGATGTATCTAATTCCCTAATCATGTCTGAAGAATTACTGCTTCCTTTTCAGTCTCTCCAACCATTTGTTGAAACCTTGTAGACTAGACATGAAAAGCACAAACTGAATTATACCAGAATTAAACCAGAAGGTAACAAAATGACTCTGTCTTTCTGTGTGTACTTGTCTAACTCATAATACCGATCACTAATCTTACACTTTCAAAATGTTATTTGAAAACGCATTCACTCCATTACATCTGTCTTCCGTTCTGACCTACCTACTCTAAATCTTGTATTTATTCCAATCTACAACTCTTTTAAAATGCTACTGTTTCCAATAACAATTATTATTCCCCTATTCTTCCATCTCCACTATTATTCCAATTACCCCCTACTGTTGAACATTCTCTATCACCATCTCTTCTGCCCACTCATGATATGACCTTTGCTGTTTAATACGCCGGCTTCATGAATTGGAGAAACAACCATAATCTCTTTCCCTCTCTCACCTGCTATCACTATCACTGCTTCTCCTTTTCATTGGTGATATCTCTCCAAATTTTGTCAGACTGTCCTCCACTTTCTAAACCTTCAAATGTAACCCGAAAAACTATCTATTTAGAATCTACTATACCCCCTCACCTCATGTCTCCATTTACCCTCCCATATGGATTGTGAGCCCTCATGTGCAGGATCCTCTTTTCACTTATTTTGGATCTTTTTACTTTTTGTACTTTGTATGTACATTTGTTCTCATTTAATGGTACATTCAATAACCCTTATTGAATGTACCATGGGATTAATAGTGCTCTATAAATATAGAATAATAATTCCCCCAATGTACAACTTTTTTTCTCCTTTCTCTAACCCTATAGTTTACCTTTGGCTAAACACCAATCCAAACTTTAATGAATTTCCAATTGAAAAAAAAATAACATTTTTAATTTGTACATTGAAAAACTTTATTCATAACTGAAGTAACTTAATTATTAGAAATAGTTTTCATTTATTGTATGTCCTTGCCATAAATTTGTACTGAATAATTTAAATAAACATTTACATTTCCATCTTTGTCATATTTTTATGAATATTTGTTCTACAGAATCAAGTCTATTTAATAGTGTGCTATTCCTATGTAGAACCATTATAATTCATTTTTGTAATCATCTTATTTTAATATCCAGGAATAGATTTTTTTCTCTCACTTGCTGTGTTTTCCTTTAGGGAAGAAAAGAACTACCTAGGGATATATTTTTATGAAAATTAACTGCCTTGTCCATAATGGATTCCTTTAAAGTAGGCCAGCAGAACTCCATTGCTGCTTTTCAGACAATTCCCACAGCGGCATAGCAAATTTATTTTTAAAGTGTTGCCTTTTTTAATGTTAACAAGTTAATGTCTCATTGCTCAATATTATTAAATCTGATCACTGTATACAGAGCCCGAGAGAAAGGAGGGCATTTGAATAACACATCAGAGTTTCCTGTTTACATGAATATGTAATTCTAAACTATTACAAATGGCATAAAATGTAACACATTAATTCCTTAACAATGTTTCTGGCATTACTGAATAATATTTGAGATAAGCCGGGATAAATGTGTATAATTCGTATAAACGCTTTTGAAGAACATTTAAAGCAGGAAAATGCACCATGTGCAATCACATCATAAGCAGAAAGATTACATTTAATTATATAGTCATTTGGAAGAGTTATCATGTGAGCCACATTGCATAACAAAAATAGTAGACGAGTATTCAAAACTGCCTTTGATGTAATGATATTCCGAAACATTTTCTGTATTTATGCTATCTTGTCCTCATTTACATTTATTTAATAAGGCAAAGGCAATTCTTTCCCTACTTGTCAAATATCTAGTGTTATGGAGAACAAAAGAAGGGAAACATGTGGCAGGGTGATTAATGATCACGATTAACTTCCTGCAGATTGTGGTTTTATGCCCCTGTGATTCTCCTGTCATTATCCAGACCAGGAAACAGCATTTCTTTAGATAGACACGCGGCTTTATAACACAAATCTTCAAGCTTATTATTATTTCATTAAGGAGTTGATACCATAAAGTATTGTAATTGCATGGCATGAAACAGTTCAAAAGATTGATTTTGGATTGTAAGTATTGTATGATGTGGCTCTACAGTATATCATATATAATGTGTTGCTTCCCTAATGCTTACACGCTAAATCTTTCAATAACTCTTTGTAAATTTGACATGTATTTAATGGTTAACAAACAGCAGTATAATATAGATACATTGCACACATTAATATCTTTCAGTTCTGCAGCAAAGTTTGTATACTATACTGTAAGCAATTTACCATTAACATTTCTATTGTGTTTAGAAAAGTAAACTGGAACTATACATTTGATTAATTTTACACATTGAGACATCATGGTATTCTAAGCTATTTAAACAATTTTTCTGATTAATTTAATAATATGTCATGCACCTAAAAGTAAAAAAGTATTTTATAAAAACCAAGCTCTGATCCTTTAACCAATAATCACAGCAGCCTTTTTTAGTTTTTGTATTTCGGTTTTCGACTCCCTTCCTTCAAAAAGCCATAACTGTTTTCATTAACAGATCTGTATGAGGGCCTGTTTGAATAGTTTTAAAAAATGAAAATATCTAACCCCTTTGTGCACTAGGAAGTTCCTGATCGTACGGATATGTGGTCCATTGCCATATCCGGATGTTAAGGAATGCTCTGCAGTGGTCCTCACTAGCTGGAGACTTGGTAACACTGGTGATCACTGTGATTGCTCTATGATTACCAGTGTGCACCTTAACCCCTTAACTACCTGGCTCTTTTTAGTTTTTTCACTTCCATTTTTCACTCACCCCCTTCAAAAATCTGTAACTTTTTTATTTTTCCATATAAAGAGCTCTGTGATGGCTTTTTTTCTGCGTAACAAATTGAAATTCATTGGGACGTTATTTAATATTCCATGCTGTGTACTGGGAAGCTGGAAAAAAATTCCAAATGCAGCGAAAATGGTGGAAAAACACATTTGCAACGTTTTCTTGTGGGCTTGGATTTTAAGGATTTAACTTTGCGCCACAAATTACATGTCTACTTTATTCTTTGAGTCGGTACGATTACGGGGATACCAAATTTGGATAGGTTTTATAATGTTTTCATATATTTACTAAAATTAAAACCACCTGTACAAAATTTTTTAGGGGGGATTTTGTCATCTTCTGGCACCAATAACTTTTTCATACTTTAGTGTACGGAGCTGTGAGTGGTGTCACTTTTTGCAACTTTAGATGGCGTTTTTATTGCTATAATTTTTAGGACTGTACAGCCTTTTTATCACTTTTAATTATTTTTTTATATTTTTCAAAATGGCAAAAAAGTGCCATTTTTGACTTTGGCCGCTATTTTCCATTATGGGGTTAAATGCAGTAAAAAAAATGTTATTATATTTTGATAGTTCGGGCATTTTTAGTCGCGGCGATACCTAATGTGTTTATGATTTACTGTTTATTAATATTTATATCAGTTCTAGGGAAAGGGGGGTGATTTTAATTTTTAGGTATTTTTATTATAATTTTTTTTTACCTTCTTAATTTTCACTTTTACTATTTTACAGACTCCCTAGGGTACTTTAACCCTAGGTTGTCTGATCGATCCTATCATATACTGCCATACTGCAGTATTGCAGTATATGGGGATTTTACTCCTCATTCATTACAAGAAGGCTCACAAAATATTGGTGTGAACTTTTACTGTAAAAGTGGTAAACGATGGATAGTAAACAACTCTGAGATCCTTCCTGCTTTTACCTAACCGTTTTCACCTTACCTTCCCCCCTCTTAGTTATTTTGACCTACTCTATGTGTTTGGGCCTTATGTTAGGGTCTTATCTTTTACTCAAAAATTTTCAACAAATGTAGTATAAAAATAAAATTAATGCGCCGTGCTGGCTAGCACAACATTGTGTTGTTATGTCTAAAATACATATTATATGGAGTATTTGTCAGGGCTGTGAGTCTGTGGACCCTCTGGACCACCGCGGGAGATGGTACTAGCCGACACCTGGGACCAGAGTCTAAGTGGCACCTGGTCTTCACCAGAGCCTGCCGCAAAGCGGGATGGTCTTGCTGCGGCGGGGTACCATCAGGTCGTTCTACAGGTGCAACTAGCCTTCGAGACAGTAGGACTTACGTCAGGAAACTGGAGCTGGCACACGGGACAGGAACATAGGATATGCTGGAGACACAGGAACACGGAGGAACACTGGTAATGCTGGAGACTCAGGAACACCAAGGAACACTGGTGACACCGCAGACACAGGAACATGGAGGAACACAGGTAATGCTGGAGACACAGGAGCACAGAGGCTTTCTCTTCACAGGAATACTTGAAGATCCAGCAGGGAATGGAGCAGCCAAATTAAATGCTTTCCCAGAAGCGGCCAGTGCCAGTGGCCAGGGCCTGTGCGCTGGCCCTTTAAATCTTGAAGTACCGCCACGCGCACCCTAGGGAGTGGGGCCGCGCGCAGGGACTAGTCCGGGCAGGAGCGTGGAGAGGTAAGTACACGGGAGCCGGGCCGGGCAGTGGAGAGAAGCACGGGTGCACCTGCAATCCGTGGTATGGATCGCGGGGGTGCTTGCGACAATATTGAATACAGCCGGTCACCCCTGTATATAGCCAGCCCCCAGTATATAGCCAGGCAGCCCCACCAGTATATAGCCAGCCAGGCCCCCCCTGTATATATCTAGACAGCCCCACCCTGTATACAGCCAGCCTGCCCCCCTGTATATAGCCAGGAATTTTATTCTTTTTTTTCATTCAAGAAGCCATGGCAGACCTTGCATTTTGCACATGATAATAGTTACTCAGTAAAATATGGAGTGTTCACTAACAAGATTACATGGACTGATTACATGTCCAATTTCCAATAGTAGGTTTAATCATTAAGACAAAGAAATTATGCATTCCAATGGATACTATATTTCCATTGCAATGCAATAAATAAAGTTATTGAAGATGGGAAAATATATTGTTGAATCCTAGATTCAATATAAATGTTCCATTTTTCAGGCACCGAATCAAATCTAAATCATGAATTGCTTCTGAGGATCTTTCTAAACATCAGCTGTCATCATTGCTGGAGGAGGGAGGATGGATGAGGGAAAATGAAAGAAATTGTAGACAAATCCTAAAAAACCAACAGAAACTCTTTATACGATAATAATAGAGGACTTGAAGTTATTTACTGAAAATTGGAGCAACATAGGTTTGAACCAATTTTAATTTAGACCAGAATCAAATTCTTTAAAACTTTTTTGCAATTTGCTTATCTCTACCTGTTTACTTCATCACTAACTGCACCGTATAAACTATAACATTCAATTTACCACCAGACTGTCTGATCTGCTTTACATCAAAAGTAATCTTAAAGGAAATCTATTGCTTTTCCTAAAGTCATTCAATTAGCCACAATTTGCCGGTTTTATAACCTTCGTTAGTAATGGACATGACCAGTGTAGTATTTAGTGTATATCACAAGTGTAGGTGTTCTCTTTTAGGAATGTACTGTTTTCCAGGTCATTTTGACATCAATTAATGTTATCTGTATTGATTACACATAGATTGTCAGCAGCAGATATTACTTTTTTCAAGGCAGATGATTGTCAACCTTTTTAACATTCCAGGACTATATGGAAAACACCACAACATTTCACTCAAGAGATAGGAAGATATACCAACTGAAATCTGACATCCTGAGCCTGATAAAACTTGTTATAATTCACTATTATATTCACTATTTATTCGCTTGTCTTCTCCTTGTCTTTACTGAAGGCATGTCAATTTGTTTCCCCACTTTAAGCTTGAAGGTAAGAATACTTTTCTACTTTCTAGCATCAATATGTTTCTCCGTATTTATTTTCTGGTTTTGAACTCATCTGCTATGATAGAATAATGTAAATCTATTTATGATTGCACGCATCTGCTGAGCTTGCTTTTCAGACAAAATGTACAGAATCAGTGGGGCATCCACTTTAAAAAGACAATCCGACTATCTTGTATTCAATTTTCTCTGCACTTTCTAAACTTTGCCTAATGACCCATCTAAGGTATTGACATCATACTTAATAGAGTGGCGGTAAAATGCCACTGCCAAATGGGACACATCAGACTACAGTGGATTTAAGATGCAGCGCTGTGAATCTTTCTTTTCAAGTTGAATATCTGTGTTCTCCCTGGTGAGCCCCTGTGAGCACCCAGATGTTTACTGTATGTGCCGTTTAAAACAAGAATGCGGCAAATCAAAAGCTTGTGGTGAAAAAGAGCCACGCATCTGGATAAATTGCATACAGCAAGTCACCCTTGAAATAATAATGAGCAAGTATAGCAGCTTTGATGAAATATCATTACTGTTGTCAAAACATGAATCACTAACTGATGTTTAAACTCTGTAAAAACACAGAGAACTGAATAAATGCATTTTAATGTGACAAAGTATAATAGGAATGACTGGAAAATAAGTACACAATATAAGATAAACTGATATAAAAGACCTATTTTACACACATGCTCCTTACACTTGAGTTAATGTCCTTAGTCACAATTAAAATGATGTAAACAACTGAATTTACACTAAATTAACCCATTTCAGGAGATGACTGCCCTGTCCACCAGGATACAGTGAAGGAGATGCATCAAAGAGTGACGCCAAGGTGTGGGACAGACTCAAATATTTTGTAGCCGGATGGAGGAGGTCACCCAAACCCTTGGGTACTAGAGTACCAAAGTGTGCGTTAGAGTCTGTAAAAATTCCCCCACTCAGGTTTCTTATTACCTCCTAGCCTGTAAAAGAATTAGCCAATCTCTTATGGCCCAGCATTCAGGATCAATTGATGCTTGATGTGTTTGCTCCAGTTCCGCTAGAAGAAAGGGGGGAAGGCTTTTATCCCCCTATATTTCTTGTAAAAAAAGCCAAATGGGTCATTTTGGTTAATAATAAACCTAAAAAGCTTAAATAGTTGCTTATTGTATTGTGGGATCAAGATGGGATCTGTAAAGTCAGCCTCTCCCCTGGGCAAGAGTTTTTCATGTGTACCATTGAACTAACAGGTGTGTACTCTCATCCTGAGATCCTGAGATTTGCAGTCATAAATCTGATGGGCCAGGTAGTTCCCTTCTAGTTTCCAGCCCTGTCTTTTGGGACCTTTACCAAGGTGATGGTATAGCTAGTGGCTTATCTCAGAGCGAAAGACGTAATGGTCATTCCCTATTTAGGGACTGGGAGCCAAATACCATATACTACAATACAACTGTATTGCAGTATATGGCATTTCTGCACAGTATATGTTACAATGAGCCATTAGCTCATTGTAACGAATCTGCAGTAACCATGCAGCCTCAGGTCTGACGAAGACCCAAGGCTATCATGGCAACTGATCGCCGCTGCCTGATGACGTTCGGGGGAGCGACAATCGGAGGTAACATACCGGCAGCAAAGAAGAGGTTAACACTAGAGATGAGCGAGCACTAAAATGCTCGAGTGCTCATTATTCGAGACAAACTTTTCCAGATGCTCGAGTGCTCATCTCGAATAACGAGCCCCATTGAAGTCAATGGGAGACTCGAGCATTTTTCAAAGGGACCATGGTTCGGGAATAAAATGTGTTAATTAATTGAAAAAGAATGTCTTCTGAAAAGTTATCAGATGTATGCAAACATCTGCAA
Organism: Engystomops pustulosus; assembly: GCA_019512145.1. Taxonomy (NCBI): domain Eukaryota; kingdom Metazoa; phylum Chordata; class Amphibia; order Anura; family Leptodactylidae; genus Engystomops; species Engystomops pustulosus. The sequence continues at coordinate 103,159,681 of CM033645.1, forward strand.
TCTATTCTTCACTGTTCCGCGCGTATATTATCTCCCGACAAGTTAGCAGATGTGAAGGACAGTGAAGAATAGAATAAAAACAGTGACCACAGGATTATTTAAGTGAAAAACACGGTGAAGAATAGATTGCAGATGTTCGGCACATCTGCTTACTTGTCGGGAGATACGATGTCCCGGGATCCGCTGCTCTTCTTTCACTGAAGTCTCCCCGATCTCTCCGTGCTGCCCCATGTCTCCGTGCTGCCCCATGTCTCCGTGCCGCCCCATGTCTCCGTTCTGCTGCTCCCCTATGTCTCCGTTCTGCTGCTCCCCTATGTCTCCGTTCTGCTGCTCCCCGATGTCTCCGTTCTGCTGCTCCCCTCGTGGGTTAGAGGGGGAGAGCACAAGCAGGCCACGCCAAGCAGACGACAGATGGACAGACCAGTGCGGAGGGATCATCGGGGTAGGCAGCAGAACGGGACATCGGTGGAAGCAGCAGAACGGAGACATCGGGGCCATTGAGCCGTCCGAAACGGAGTGAGCATCGGGGTGTGGCGAGCAAGGCAGCGGACGGATGCACAGCGGCGGACGGCAGTCAGAACGTGACGAACCATCGGAGAAGCAGAACGGAGTTACACTCGGGGCAGCCGCAGAACGGCGGACGCGGGAGGAGT